>JAVDPK010002969.1:660021-719978 GCA_034780415.1 Cichlasoma orientale
ACACACACACACACACACACACACACACACACACACACACACACACACACACACACACACACACACATTCACTCACACACACACACACACACACACAAAACACTAAAGGCCCAACTAAATTATAGCAAACCGGCAAACGACAGAAACATGCCATAGGCAAATGAAGCCTGCATATGGGGATTCCCTGGCTTAAACAATCAATTATCTCCATAAACTTGCAACATCTATCAACATTTGTCACAAACCATGCAGCGGAGCAGGTGGTAAGTGAACACAGCGTCCACTGGGGACCAGAGAGAGCAGCCAGTGGGCTCCTAGTCAGGGTGGTGTGTATTCCAGTGCTAAGTGATGCCTCCCACTGCAGGGCTGTGCTGGTCTGTCATACAACCACTCAGACCCTCAATGTACATGTCATTATTGTGCAGCAGAATGGCAACTGTCACAGAACCTGGCAATCTTTTCCAAACTGGCTCCGTAGCTGTTCGGAAGTGCACACTTTGATTTTCTTACCAAATCAAAGGCTTCTCTCTGCTATTCTGTTATTCCACACCTTCCCAGCCTGACCTGCAGCCAACAATGAATATAGAGGAAGTTATGGTGGTCAATGCAGTTAATCACAGACTTTACAGGACATGACCTGAACATGGACTTATTTCATATTTCATTTTTTTGATTTATTGCATATGACAATTATACATTTAAGGGGCATTTAATGCAATCATTCCAATGATGTCACCTCACTAATTGATAGGAGCTGGAGCAATTAATCAATTGTATTTATAGAACCACTGGCTCCATTAAACAGACAGATCCGGCTTTGTCATCGGGGAAACTTAAGTTAAAATGGTCCAAGCTCCCTTTATATAGAGTTTAAATAGTCAAGTACTGTAAGCAATAGGTAAAGAGAATGTAAAACCTGAAAAAAATGTTGCAGAGTTTTAAAGTGTGATAAAATGTTTTCCTGAAATACTGTGTGCGTACCGCCTGCTCATCTGCACACATTCCTTAATATTTCCCTCTTGCTTTCTAACAGCGTGACTGTATGATTTATTGTCGATTTGGAGACATAGATAATGCTTAATGTGCACAAAGCAGAGAAAAAAAATTAAATAAGCCAGAAAGTATGAAGTGAAACACTGCCAAGATGACAATCTGTTTTCAAGAAGTGTATAATTAGGAGACCAACACATTTTAACATCAATAGAACAGCACTTGGCTCTTCAGAGGAAGGAAACGGAAAGAATTAAACACTTAGAGCATGACCACAGCATCGTTTTTGAATAAATGGGAAGAATAAGTCAATTAAAAGGAGCTATTTCAGTTCATAAAAGATGGGGTAAACACTGGGTTAGCTGCAGAAGAATAATCAGAATCACATTTTGTAGAGCTATAAATTTGTCAAGGGACTGCAGAGAAGACAAAGACCTAGAAATTATCTCAAAGACTATTCAAGAATAATTAAACTTTCATGGTTTGCAAAATAATTGAATTATAGAAATGCAGTCTTTATAGTGGGATTTTTAACCACAGCGACGTTCATTATAAACACATGGAGGCGTGCTCTGGCAGGCTCATTCTCTTCAAAATATGTTCACGTCTCTGCTCTCACTTCAACTTATATAGATAAATGAAGTGCTTCTGCACATTTTACCTACTTTAGGACAAATATATCAAGAACTCCTGTATGTTTATTCATTTTCAGAAGAGTGCTTGAAGAAAGTGTACTGAATTTAATTTTCCAGATATGGAAAGCTATATTCTTATGATTATTATTTCTTTTTTTTCTTTTTTTTTTTACAATTTCTTATTGATTTATGAATCTGCCACTAATGCTAGCTTTTACTTATGAAATCTAACATGTATTTAACAATATGTTTTAAGGGGTTTTGTTGCCATTTTTATTAGTTTTGCGCTCTTCCTTTAGGGAAGCAATACTATTACTGTATATACAAAATTCCTTTTACAGTGACAAAGGGAAGTATAAAAAGCCAACAGAGCATAGAGAGGATGGCAAATGTTCCCAATTATATTCAATATTCAAATTCCTATCTGTGTGTCTGTGTGTGTGTGCTCGGTGATCGCAGCGTTACCGATTGCTGCTTGAAGTACTGTAGATTGCTGGCTTTGACATTTTCCCATTGTGCATGGTGGTGCAGCAGGCAATAATTAAATATCAGGTGCATAAGCTGCTCTTTAATTTGACATGTGTGCTTGAGGCAATAAACACATGTGGTGCAGTGGGGGCTGCATAATTGCAGAGGAATAAAATATCATATCAAGAGTGAGAGGATCATTGTATCAGGTACCCGATGACAGCTCGTTTGATCATTATGCCAAGGCTAAAGAGGTTGGCTAATTAGTTGTCATTAAAACTCACCCTCTAATCAGGGCTCGCTCTTGCATAAAAAATGTCCCTATCACATGATAAGCGAACAATGCCCTTAACCCTTTCAGGCCAACCTCAGTGATTACAGCTCCCAGCTATGAGGATAATGAAACATGGGTGGATAGATATGACTTTGTTTTGTATTTTTTGCAAAAGTTAGGATAAAATGAGTCAGTGTTGTTATGTGGTGGTTGGTTACAAGAGCCTGTAAAGGGAATATCCAAAGCTGATATTCACCAATAGTTTGGCCCATGTGAGCTGTGACAAGCTGTTTTTTTTAAATTTTTTTATTATGATATAGAAAGTCCTAAAATCATCAAGCCAATGGTAACATGCAAGCCGATGCACTGAACAGGATGAAGAAGACAGGAGCAAATCAGTGAACAGAGATAAAGAAGACTGGTCTCAACGCACAGCAGAACAGGAGCATTATATCAGTTTAAGTGGGAATGACTTCTTCAGACAACACCCTGGTGAGAGGACCCTTGATGTCTCAGAAACCATGGGTGCCTCTTGCCATGACTTTCAAATATGGCAGAAAGTGCTCTAGTGAGAGACCCATGCATTATTAGCTGACAGCCCCATATAAATAATAAGGCACATAATGCCAAGTGTGAGTGCATGTGTCTCCACAAGGACGCTCAACAGGTGCACCTCTCATTGCTACATTTCCATTTTGTTCAACAAAGAGCCTTCCTGCGCGAACAACTTCTGTCTGAAAGCTTTGCCTGATCATTCTTTTATGTGCCACTTCCCAGAATGCACAACATTCACAGGACCTCATGATAATAGGCTCGTCGGGACACAGAGAAAGGAGCGAGACGCTTGTCAGAGTGGATACATCCGTGCCTTACCCGAGGGAGATGGTTCAGTGCACGACACATCAGCTACAGGACACTGAGAGACCCTCTCCCCCTCCTCTTGCCTCCTCACTGACTAATGGTTGTCAAGTCGGTGAGGGCCTGTGCTCTTGTCTGGGCCAGGCCTGTTGTCATGTGAAATCCATTAGAGGTCGCAAGCACACAGGATGGGCGGTCGATTGATAAGGCAGGGAGAGAAGTGAGGCAGAAGCAGGGGAAGAAAAGAAGCTTTTTATCTCCCGACTGTACTGTACTCCCCATAAGGACTTGTTAAAGCAAACTGAAGTAGAGTGGAAAATTGATGGAGATGTCTTATATTATGATTGTACTTCTGAGGCATGGGTTGTAAGTTTTTATTCTGAAATGGCAAGAAAATTGAACATAGTCTCCTGTGTAATCCAAAACATGTCAAATGGAGGCTGTCTTGCTGCCCATAAAGATATACAGCACATTCTCAAAAATGGCAATAGGCTGATATTCACTTTACTGTTGAAGACCATAGCTGTGCTCGCCTATGGCTACCTAAACACTTCTATTGTCACATGCATTTTTTCCCTAAATTCATAGTTAATCTGTTTATCATTGAACTTATTTATTCCCTTTTTCTGTTGTCTTTTTTATATTTATCTACTGCCCTCGAATTCCAAAATTTCCAAACTTTTTGCAAATCTTATTTTTTCTTTATATACTTGACGCTGCTGCAAACTATGAAAGACACGCTAGCCTCAGTGACAGCATACTGAGTCACACTGTGGGTTTCCTAATTAGATTAATTTACAAGTAATTTACTGGGGAGCGACGAGAACCAGTCCATATGCTCTTCACTTACTGCTTATTTTTTCATTTATTAACATTTTGCATGAGGCATTCAGAGAACAACCCTTCCTCCTTACAGATCAGTCAAAACACCAGCGTGTTTTCGGGTCCGAGCACATTAAGTTGTTTTTTTTTTTAAGTGTCAAACATGACTTTAATAATGCATTTTGCATTCTCTTTTTTATGCTTATTTCACATCACATATGAATAATGAGTAGCATCTTCTACTGTGAGGCAGGACAGTTCCCCATATTTTTGAAATGGATATAACAAATACTTTTTAAAGCAAAGCATACTTCACATTCCCCCATTAATTAAAGATTTATATTTAGCTGATATACAGATCTACTTTCAACTCTTATAGTACCCTTTTTTGAATATATAAATCTTTTCATCAGGCGCGTGTTCAGTAATCATATCTGGTGATAGAAACAATAGCTTTCCGGTGAAGGCGGTATTGTATCACATGATAAATGCTTTCAAGAGTGAGATAACGTTTGCTTCTTCCTATTAAGATGTTGTAATCTGTTAATTAGGATCAATAGTTTTACTGTTTTCAGGGTTCTTTGCTAACGTATTGGCACCTGAAGGAGCCTTCAGCTTCATGTAACACCAACTTTAGCTGAGATCATATTTGCCCATTTGGTCAGCTACAACCAAAGCATTAGACAACTGGCTGCTGAATTATTAAAATGGTCCTGACTGTCAGTGAACAGCTTAGTGAGCGACGACTTGCGTGAATCAGCTTGAACAACAATTCTTTTTAGTTTTAGTAACTTTATCCTTACATATATCATTTCTTTTGGACATGAAAAATCTGTATGTTGTGTGTATGTCTGATTATACATCTATTCATCGATAAAAATGTTTTCTATTAGCATCTGTTCCAAAAAAAAAAAGAAAAAAAAAGACCTATATTGACGGACTTAAACATTAATTGGTGGTTAGTTTTGGAGTACTGGTTCTGAATCTTGCTTGTGAAGTGAACTTTTTTTTATATGAGTGTAGCTGGTTGTGCATTAGGAGATTTGTATGTATCTATGTAATGTGTATGTGAGGCGCATACAGTTATCTAAATGCAGGCTTTAGTAAGTCATTTTGTTTGTTGAAGTGTATGTTTGCTTATATATAGTACTGAATGTTGCTGTTTGTTGATATCCATGTTTTTTTACATATGGGACCGAGTATACTGTGGCTGTTTGTTGACGTCTGTGTTTGCTTACACATGCAACTGAATATAGCTGTTTGAGAATATTGTCTGAAACCGGTGCTCTCCTGGGGTCTTTTGAAGGATGCTACTGAGCTACCTATGATAATTAGAGAGCTATGACCTTCTCATTAGAGCCAGGAGGCTGCTCTTTCTCTCTAGCCCTCCTTTCTACTACCATGCAGGCCTGCCGCAGGACAACCACTATATCAAAGAAAAAACTATTTATTAAAGCTAAAATTACTAAATACACAGCACAGCCTTTGAATTACAGCCCCTCACATATGCAGAGTCAAATGAATTGCTGTGCTTAGCCTACCTAAAACCCTTCCCATCCTGCTCATTTGTAGTTTAAATTTTTCATTACAAATTTCCAGGGCTTCAAAGTAGCATCTCAGAGCTAATCCCTTTCTTTCCCTCTGACAAAGACAAAGACCTGTTTTGTGCTTGCTATACTGGTCGCTTTTAGATCTAAATGTCAAAAATCCTGAATTAAAAAGTCATTGGGTATGACTAGCAGGAGAGAATAAGGGGGGAATCTAGCAGAAGGGGTCTAAAAGCTCTTTAATTAATTTTCCAACTTAATTTGTTTTTTCTTTTTGTTTTTTTACTGTATAAGTCATTAGCATCTCAATGTTCAACGAAAACCATTTAACACCTTGAACTTCTAAAAGTATGTTTTGTAAGTCTCATAGCTGAATGATAGCCTTGAGGTGTGTGCGCGTGTGCGCCCGTGTGTGCGTGTGTGTGTGTGTGTGTGTGTGTGTGTGTGTGTGTGTATGTGTGTGTGTGTGTGTGTGTGTGCATGTTTGAATTTTTCTTAAAGCAAATGGAACTGGAATGGGAAATGGAGAAAAAATTGCAAATAATGCCAAAATTTGCGTGTGTGTTTGAGTTGTCAGTAGATGTGTGACAGTGGATTTTTACTTCTGCATTAAATGCACTGCAGGTTCAAAATGTGCAGTAGGGACACTGTATTGCCAAAAGTATTCTCTTGTCTGCCTTCAAATGCATATGAACTTGAGTGACATCCCATTCTCAACCCACAGGGTTTAATATTATGTTGGCCCACCCTTTGCAGCTATAACAGCTTCAACTCTTCTGGGAAGGCTTTCCACAAGGTTTAGGAGTTTTTATGGGAATTTTTGACCATTCTTCCAGAAGCACATTTGTGAGGTCAGATGCTGATGTTGGACAAGAAGGCCTGGCTCGCAGTCTCCGCTCTAATTCATCCCAAAAGTGTTCTGTTGGGTTGAAGTCAGGACTCTGTGCAGGCCAGTCAAGTTCTTCCACAGCAAACTTTCTCATCCATGTCTTTATGGATCTTGCTTTGTGCACTGGTGCGCAGTCATGTTGGAACAGGAAGGGGCCATCCCCAAATGGTTCCCACAAAGTCGGGAGAATTAAATTGTCCAAAAGGTATGCTGAAGCATTAAGTGTTCCTTTCAGTGGAAGTAAGGAGCCGAGCCCAACTCCTGAAAAACAACCCAACACCATAACCCACGCTCCACCAAACTTTACACTTGGCACAAGGCAGTCAGACAAGCACTGTTTTTCTAGCAACTGCCAAACCCAAACTCATCTGTTGGATTGTCAGAGAGAAAAGAGTGATTTGTCAGTCTAGAGAACACATCTCCACTGCTCTAGAGTCCAGTGGTGGTGTGCTTGACACCACTGACGATTCGCATTGCGCTTGGTGATGTAAGGTTCGGCTGCAGCTGCTTGGTCATGGAAACCCATTCCATGAAGCTCTCTACTCACTGTTCTTGAGCTAATCTGAAGGCCACGTGAAGTTTGGAGGTCTGTAGCGATTGACTCTGCAGAAAGTTGGAGACCTCGGTGCACTACATGCCTCAGCATCCACTGGTCCTGCTCTGTGATTTTACGTGGCCTACCACTTAGTGTATTTGAATGCAAAAAAGTTAAAAAGTAAAATTGCATGTATAGAATCATATATCAAATCTGGGGAAGGAAAAAAAAAGAGTCTTTAAAAAGTTTATAAAGGTTCCTCTCCACACAAGTTAAGCTTGTAGCATGAAGGTATTTAACCTTCATATCTTACAAATCCTTTAAATTTCAAGACGTATAAATACACTTCTGAGAAACTCTGCTTCTCTAAGATGCTCTTTTTATACCCAGTCATGTTACTGACCTGTTGCCAATTAACCCAATTAGTTGATAAATGTTCCTCCAGCTGTTTTTAGTACCACTTACTTTTCCAGCCTTTTTTGCCCCCTTCCCAAATTTTTTGAGACATGTTGCTCCCATCAAATTGAAAATGAGCCAATATTTTTCATGAAATATTAAAATGTCTCAGTTTAAACATCTGATACGTATTCTGTGTTTTATTGTGAATAAAATATGTGTTTATGAGATTTGCAGATCATCGCATTCTGTTTTTATTTCCATTTTGCACAGCGTCCCAATTTTTTTGGAATTGGGGTTGCATTTGTTTTAATAAGATACTGATGATGTTTTTCAAGTTATAGCACAATATATCTTTTATAAAATGCAAACACTGTGCTGTTGTTCATCCCAACACATTTATCAGCGCACTGTAACACGATCTATGTTTTATAACTATAAGTAATATAAGCTGTAGGCGGAGTAATTGGCACTAATGGCTGTTTGTTAGTTTGTTTTTTTAGATTGCTCAGATGTCAGTATTTAAATCCCGATAAATCACAGTGTCCACATTGTGCCAATAGCTGGAAGGCTGTGAATAAGTTACACTGTAAATGTGTAATTATTCAGTCATAGAAGACCATTTTCCAGCTTAGCTCATAATCTTTATTGTGGCTGCATATGTTGATTGGAAATGACATGGGGTTAAAACCACTTATTGACTCTAATCAGGTCAGAACTGATTGTCATTATGCGTAAGATTGTTTTTTTTAGCTGTTTTGGACAGTGTGCCTAAGCGTGTAATCTTCATCCTCAGGTCCTGTGAACCTCTGTTAGAATGACAGACACATGCCAGAGCTGACACACAACATACCACATGGAGAATGAGGACTTGGTGTAGCTGTGCCACCCAAACCAAATCATTAGGCTCCCTGGCACCTGCATTTTCCGTCTACGTAAAGAGCTGTATAAATTAATCACACACACCCTTATGCACTTTGATGCAATTTATAATGCACATTAATGAGGGCTGACAGCTGTAACTAAAAGGCAGAATGATCACTTAGAATTCAAATAAAAATCACAGTGCAATAACAAAAGTCATTTGCATGACTTTTTTCCTGTCATGCTCTATTTTCATCTTTATCCAGCTTTGATTCCTGCTGTTTTATCAAGGCCGAATACATATGAAAAGACTAAATGATCTGCAAATTGATGCAACACTTTGGCTGTGTCTCACTCCAGAGTATGAGCCCTAATTGTACATTGTGTGAAGGTATGGCACTGGATGATAAAAAGGCTTTTCTCCACACCTCATTTCAATCTCAATGTCTTATCAGTTGCCTTTGTTAACTCGCTGCTTGTTGATGGCCATTCATAAGTTATATAGTTAGCACTTCATTACTAATTACATTTCTTTTGCATATGTTTCTACACAGGGGCAACTTTGCTTTTGTTGTGGTATATTCCACATGCAAAACCAAAGTGGAAATAAATTTACAAGCAAACATTGTGCTCACGCGAAAACATCACGAGGAAAGCATTTGAGCTGACCTTCAGAGGTGCTAATTAAATTTTGGGCATGTGGTGATGGTATAACTGATTTCATTCTTCATTATGGCCTGTAATGACATTTCTCAGCTGTCACAAGTATTGCAGGCAGCTCGCTTTGGGATGAATTAACCATTATACCATTATAGAGACAGCATAACCATAGAGAGAGAGAGAGAGAGAGAGTGTGGAGGAAAGAGTTAAGAATTTAGGCGCCGGAGTAAAATGTTTACTCCAAAAGCACATTTGGCAAAGCTTTCTAGAAATTGATACAATGTGCTTTTTGCCATTCAGCTGCTTATAACAAGAAGACATATATGACTTCCCCAGCTGCAAAGCAAACCCATATGTCTCTTCCCCCAGTAAAAGGCTTTAACAGGATCCTAAAGATTTAATTAAGATGTCAGTATGTGCAGGTCAACTGCAGTGCAGAATCTGGAGTGGAAGATATACCACCAACTGTACAAAGAGCCCAGCTGGGTCTGTGAGGACATGCAGAGAAGAGAGATCTCCTCAGCTTAGATTTACATGCCGAGCTTTGTTGTAAAAGCAATGGCATTTTAAATACAGGTTCATTTGCTAGCAGTATGGCAAAGCTTGCGTCGGTTTTGGACTGGAGGAACAGAGAAAAGCTGGAGTCACCACACGTCAGCTGGTCTGATGTGTCTGAACAGCCACACTGTCTAAGAATTACAGTATCAAGATAATTGAAGTCAATGATGTGTGTTGTACTACTGAAGTTGTGAAACGTACTGCAGGTCATGGCTCCTGGGTTTGGGACTCAGAGTTTTGAGTTTGGTCTTGTTATACTAAGTTCCTAGTTTGTTCCTCATTTTTCTATTCCTATTTTTGGGGTTCTTGCCTAGTTCTGTTCATGGTTTCATTTTATATTGGATTTCCTCAGTCTCCCTGTGTGTATCTGTGTCTGGTTTTGTTTCCGTCCTCGTGTATTGACTTAGTAGTACTGCTTCTGTGTGCAGTTCCTTATTCTGGATATCTTTAGTTTCTCTGTGTTTTGTACGTATATTCTTAGGTTTTCTTAGTTTAGTTATCTGGGTTCTGTTTTGTTATCATGCGTCCCCTGTGTTCCCTGTCAGTTGATGTTCCTTTGTGTTTGTATTTAGTTCCACTTCCCTCGTCACATGATTCCTGATTTGTTATCACTGTGTTTCCCACCTGTTTTCTTTCTCTTTGTTACCTTGTGTATAAACTGTCTGTTTCCCATAGTTCTTTGTCATGTTGTCCCTCATTCCTAGTGCAGTGTTGTGCCTGAGTTCTGTGTTTCCGCGGATGTTCCTAGTCTGTATTTCTAGTTCCAGCCCAGCTCTTTTTTGTATTCTCTTTTGTAAAAGTTGTCAGCTGTTTTTCTGTTATGTCCTGACTTCCAGGTCCTGCAGTCTGGGTCCGCAACCTGCCTGCTTCACAGCATTTTATGACAGTGTAACAGAAAAAGCAAAAACCGATGAACATAAGACATTTTGTCTACTTTCTACAGTTCAGTAGAGCTGTAAAATTTATATTAATAGAATAGTATAGTAGATAAGAATGCACTATTGGATTACATTTCAAGAATTCAGTATGTAATCATCAATTAGCTATAGGCAAAATTGGGCACCGCATTTTAATTTTATATAATAAAAATATTAATCTTAGTTTAAATGCATTCCTTGCATTTAATGTAAGATTTGCAGTAGATATTCTTTGCATAAAAAAAGCACACAAGATGTACACTGAAATAAAATTAAAAAGTGGAATAAAAAATTTAAAGATCTAGTATAATAAGAAATAGCCTGTTTTCTCATTTTGTCACTTCTGAGAGACTTTCTTCAGCAGATGAGAGCTGAAGAGCCACTCACCTACAGAAAGAGCGGAGGACAGGTGGATGGCGTGTAGGCTGAGAAAAGAGGAGGTTGATTGACAAAGTTAAATGTTTCATTCCCTGGAGGTTGGATGCAGCCTTGTTATTTCTATTTCCCGCCACTTCTCTCTATCTATCTGGCTGTTTGGTCTTTCTTCTTTTTGATTGTGCAGACGATCTGATCCCACAATTCCCAGTGAAAAGCGGTCTGTCTCTGTTCTCTCTGACAGACAGGATTTCAGTAAAAAGGTTGAGTTCACACGACTCATCCATTCGATCTTGTGTTGCCAAAGAAAAAAAAAAGAAGCTAACATCACACTTCAAACCACACAGATTTAGAGGAAAATTGCACAGCTGGTTAAGGACATTCTTGCAAATTAAGAAAGTTTTTTTCTCTATTTCGAAAAACGAAACAGACCGGTTCTTATCCCTAAATAATTAAATGATTTATTTTTCTAGTCACTGTGTGTATGTTTGCATGTATATTGTAGTTTGTGGTTTTCGTGCACTTGGTTGCTTTCAGCTTTCCATGAAACATGAACATGAATATTCTTAAAATCACCTGAATTCTGACCTTTTTAATGGCGTTATTTTTGATTAATGTTTGACTTCAAACTGATGTGGATGTGGAGGAAGTAAGCTAGACCTTAAACCACAATTGTCCTAATTCAGTGTTTATCTGTGTATGGCCATTTTGTCATTAAGCATAAAAAAGGATGAACCAGTGTTGTGTTTACACATAACAGAAAACTTAACAACCAATTTTAAATGGTATCTTTAGGCACGTTGTTACTGCCTAAAGAAAAAAATTTTTTTTTGCAACAGCAGCCTGTTGCAAAAAACAATTTTTTTCCCTATTTTTAAAAGTTGAATCTACAAAAAACTCCAAACATAACACAGTTTGACAGGCATAAAATAGTATTTTTGCATCAACAATGTGATTAAAAAGGAGCTATTAACTGAAAACTTGGCATATCTCAGCAAGTAGCATGTCTTTTAAAAAGTGGAGGAAACTGGACAAGTGGAGGATGGAAGAAGAAATATCTACAGCAGATGAACAGTGTCTGAAAGTCATGTTCTTAAGAAACAGTAAAAAAATGCAGCAAAAACCTGATACGCAAACCTGAGAGATGCATCTGGCCTTTCAGTTGATCCAAGCCTCATCAGAAATGGTCTCAGTGGAAGGGTGGCTGTGAAGAATCCATTCGTAAGGAAGGGAAAGAAGGAGAAAAGGCTGAGATGTGGGAAATTATACAAGAACTGCAATGAAAATCAGTGGCAACAGATCTTATGTAGTGATGACATTAGAAATCTTTGGCTCAAATTGTCATCAGTATGTACAGAGAAGGTTAGGAGACTGATACAACAGTGCGTGTCTACAGCCATCTCCAAAACATGGTTTGGGATTGCGTTTCAGCCAGTGGTGTTGGGGATCTTGTCAAAATTGATGAAATTATGAACACAGGACAGTACCACCAGACTTTTTCCACCCTGCAATACCACCTGGAAAGCTTTTGACTGGCAACAGCTTCATTTTTCTGCACAATAATGATCACACCCAATCACACTGTCAATGCAGTAGAAGCATATCTAGATAGCAAAACGCACAATGGAACACTATCAGTCATGGAGTGGTCTCCCCAGGAGCCCAGACCTCAACAATATTAACGCAGTCTCTGTCATCTTGACAGAGAACAGAACAAAAGGCAGCCAACAGGAGCTTTGAGTGTCCTTCAATGGGGAACTATTCCTGAAGACTACTTGAAGAAGTTACTGTACAGGGAGTTTGCCGAAGAGAGTTCAGGCTGGTTTGAAGATTAAAAGTGGTGATACCAAATGCTGACTTCTCATTAGAGAAGCTCATTAGAATTGTACAAAGTCTGTTTTTGCCTTGTGTGTTGTGTTTCCATGTATGTTAGTATATTTTTCAATAAATTAGTACACCCATTTCTCATTTTTCATACCAAAATAAAAAGAAATAAGCAGTAGCTCAAGACTTTTGCACAGTGCTATACTTCCTCTTGGACATCTAGGAAATCTAAACGTACTGACTGAAATCTGAAATCTCGTTGAATTTGGGGTGAGTTTCTGGGTCACAGGGCCATCTTGTCCTTTTTAATACTACTCCATGAGAGGCCAACGAAGTGAACCACCAGTGTCTTTGTTAAATATTCATCTCCTGTCAATAATTAAATGCTCATTATTTGAACCTGAAGAGTGCTGTGATTCCAAATTTAATGTGCTTCTAATGCATGGGGCGACGAGGCATGGCTGGTAGCTAGGCTGCATGATGAAAGGTAGGCATGTACAGTCATACCCATTCTTTTTCGGCTGAACAGGTAAAAATAATCCATGTTTCAAATGAAAAATTTACATTCGTTGTCCAGATTTTTTGAAGAACATCTAAGGTTTTGTATTCTGTGGCTGTACAAGATTTTGAACAAATGTCGGAGAAAAGAAGCTTGTTATCTCAGACCTTTTAAATTGAATCCTTTCTGAAAGCAAAAAGACTTTTAGGAGATCTGTTCCTGGAACTGCCACAGCACAATCAACCACCCACACAAGAAATAATGACACATGAGCCAATTTAGGTGATAAGAAACAGGCAAGGCATGAATACACAAATACACAATAAATATGCAAACAACAAGATCTGTTACCCAAGGGCAAGGGGCTCACATGATAATAAAAGTATTGTCCTGCAGCTATGTAGCACACTCAACCAGTAGTGGCATCAATTAACTCTAGGAGGAAACCAGTGCATCTTCAGCCTTTTGCCTCTTTCCGAAAACTTTAAAGGATTTTTAAATACATAATAACTTCCTTCTTTGATGTGAGGCATTTTTCATTGTTTGTTGTTATTATGATCTGAAGTGTGAACAACTGAGAATTACCATAGCTGTTTTTACAAATCTCTCCAAGGGTGTGTATGTGCATGCACGCTTCTTCTCATATGGCTCAAGGACCTGTCTGTGGTGTAAACAGAAGGAGGGTAAACACACAGGCAGCTTGTAGTCTCCATTGTTATTATCCTGTTTGTATAATTAGCCTTATAAATTGCTCACATCAAAGGCACTGTCCCTTGAAATACTGCAGTGCTTCTTTTCAAGTAAAAGAGAATAGAGTGGGGAGGGGCAACTCTGGTCTCCTTACAACTGAGACATGTTTGCCTTGATTGAGGCATAAGGGGAAACATAACCAAGTGCACTGATGTCCGGTGGCACTTTTTTTTTTTTTTTTTTAATCCTTATCTGTTTGTCTTACCATAGTATTTCTGGGTATTTTTAGGCTGCAGTTGAGGGGATGCATTTAGATCATTTAAGGCCTCAGTCACTCAGGCTGAGAGACTAGCTGGTGACACCCTGGCAACTACCAGTCACTAGGAAATAATGCGTATTCCCCAACAGGTTGGCAGGTGGTTGCTGGAGGTTGCTGGCAGTTGCTATCTGAAATTAGTTGCAAAAAGATATGCAATGCTGTACTTAAAACTTTCTTGCAGTTTGGTCACTAATAGAGTCTCCCTTTGTCCAATAGTTTACATGGAATATGCCAACTGGTCTGCAAAGACCTGCAGAAACTGTGAAAAATACAAATTGAAATGGTGACGATTTGCCTTCAAAGTAAAAGTTGTGTAAAAGCTGTGCCTTTTGAAATGTGTTGGTGCAGTAGTAAGGCACAGCTTTTACGTTGATGGCGAACATTCTCCATTTCTGTTTGGGTTGGACTTTGTCTAGTTTCACTGCTGCTCTCCAAGTAGTTGACAAGTCTTTACGGCCAAGTCGTTATTGTCAATGCAAACTGTGGGCAACCACGCCAATTTGCTTGCAACCAAAGCACTCACAAGGAGATGTTCAGTGCAGCACCCTTTTTGCAACTGATTTGACCTAGAAAAAGCTTGCTACCTTCATCAACCACTCACCAACCGATCACGGAATACACATTTTTCGCAGAGGTTGCCAGGGGTCACCGACTGGACTCTAGGCCTGGTGGCTGATGCCTAATGTAGTATTACTCTATAACAGCTCTTTCACTGTGAGTGGAGGCATTATTGTTGGGTTGGGAGCGTTACAAATAAAGGTCAGCCCATACAGAGTCCAGCTATGTCCCACACACACCAGAGTGGAAAATATTTGGTGGCTCTCTACTACCTTTGTATTGCTTGAAGGTGCATCTTTGGCAGTTTTGACATAATTTTGCTTGTGTTTTAGACCTCAGTTGATTATAGTAAGGCTGATTTGTCCTTTCACTGTATGAGAATATAAAGCATTGCAATCTGTCTCTGATGTTGTTAAGATGGCAGGAGACATTGTTTGGTTGAAGTTTAATAATACCTTTAATCTAATAATCTCAGCAACTATAGTTTGCACAAATGATCACTTCACAAGTTGGTCGTACTTTGAATGTTACATTTTTTCCGAATCACTCCTTGCAACTGTATAAAATAGGCATGCTACCACAGACAGGAAGGAACATTTTTTCTGTTCCCTTCTACCCCTACCCACACAGTGGCAAAATAGTTAATATTGCAATTGCACTGCCTTCAGATTCATTCCTTTCCCTATGTTAAAAAAAAAATTAACGACCTATAATAAGTGTACAGATGGGAAAGTGCTGAGAGTACAGTATGTGCTGATTCTGCTGCACTCTGAGACGCTGGCGTGAACAATGATGGCTTGGCAGCTGAAAGTGATGAGAGACAGAAAGTGTCAGAGGGGGTTTGTGCAAATTTGATTGACAGTACCAAAGCTGCCTCTGCCATCAATTTAATGGGAATTATTATTTAATGCGTATTACTTAAAAGCATATGCAAAATTAAGATTAAGGCACAAAAACGCATTTTATATGGTATTTAAAGAATAATATGCATAATATATTGCTTGTTAATATTTATGGCAAAGAAGTTCAAGCATTTCTTGTCTTGAACTAGCCCTGCTGAAAGCGTTGACTCTCATGATTTCAATTAATAACTAACAAAGTAAGAAAAGGAAGAAGCAGCACAAAACTGGAAGCTTTTTACACAGAGGAGAAAAACCTGCCAAGGGGAATTTATCTCAGATTCAGATTCACTTATGTGTAAGAACAAGAGGCTGGCCTCCTTCAGGGTAGGGTTTTAAAAAAGCACTCTGGAAGAAATATTCATTGCAGATTTCAAAAGAAGCATTATTTGTTGAACAAATGCTAAATGTAATCTATTAGAAACTTATCCTCTGGATTGGAAAAAAAAAAAAGGAAAATTATAAATCTTCTGCCAGGTAAATGTGCAATACCCAAGAGTTTCTCAAACGGCATATACTTATTCTGAATATAATCTTACTTATTTGTAATAGTAGCTTTGAGTAGTTTTAAGTGCAAGGTGAAAAATGTAGGGTCTAGCAATACAATGATTGCAGCACATGCAGATGCAGAATGTCCATTCATCCAGCCGTCCATCCATCTTCTTCCGCTCATCCGGGGAGGGGTCGCGGGAGCAGCAGCCTAAGCAGAGAAACCTAGACTTCTCTCTCCCTAGCCACCTCCTCCAGCTTAGGGGAAACACCAAAGCATTCCCAGGCCAGCCGAGAGATATAATTTCTCCAGCGTGTCCTGGGTCTACCCTGGGACCTCCTCCTGGTGGGACATGCCCAGAACACCTTACCCAGGAGGCATTCCTAGTCAGATGCCTGAACTGCCTCAACTGGCTCCTTTCGATGTGGAGGAGTAGCAGCTCAACTCTGAGCTCCTCTCAAATGAATTCACTCTTCACCCTATCTCTAAGGGAGAGGCCAGCCACACTTTGGAGAAAACTAATTTCTACTGCTTGTATCCGCAATCTCATTCTTTTGGTCGCTACCCAGAGGTTGTGACCATAGATGAAGGTAACGACATAGATCGACCAGTAAATCGACAGCTTCGCTTTTACCCTCATATCTCTCTCTTCACCACAAAGGACTGGCGCGGTGCCCACATCACTGCAGCTGAGGACCATGGCCTCAGACTTGGAGGTGCTAATTCTTATACCAGCCACGAAAAACTTGGCAGCAAACTGCTCCAGTGCAAGCTGGAGGCCACCAGCTGATGAAGACAGCAGGACCACATCATCCACAAAAAGCAGGGATGAGATTCTGAGGCCACCAAGCCTTCTGCCACTTGGCTATGCCTATAAATTCTGTCCATAAAAATTATGAACAGAATTGGTGACAAATGGCAGCCCTGGTGGAGACCAACACCACCAGAAATGAGTCCGACTTATTGCCGGCAATGCAGACCAAGCTTTTGCTGCAGTTGTACAAGGACTGAATGGTCCTGAACAATGGACCAGACACTCTCCGCAGCACCCCCTTCGGGATATCCCGAGGGATGTTGTCAAATGTCTTCTACAGGTCCACAAAACACATGTAGACTGCCACACACACTTGAATATCCTTGAGAAGATAAAGAGCTGTTCTGCAACCAGGATGAAAACCACATTGTTCCTCCCTAGTTTGACTACTGGATGAACTCTCCTTTCCAGTGCCCTGGCATAGACCTTCCTAGGGAGGCTGTGATGATCCCCCTGTGGGTGGAGCACACCCTCTGGCCCACCTTCTTGAAGATGGGTACTATCATCCCAGTCTGCCAAACCAGAGGCACCACCTCAGATCTCGACGCAACATTGCAGAGGTGTGTCAACCAAGAGAGCTCTACAACATCCAGAGCTTTCAGGAATTCAGGGAATCTTATCCACCTCAGGGGTCCTGCCACCAAGGAGTTGTTTAACTGCTTCAGTGACCTGACCCCCACTGATGGGTGAGTTGTCCCCTTTGTCCCCAGACTCTGCTCCATCTACAAAGGATGTGTCAGTGGAATTAAGGAAGTCCTCGAAGTATACCTTCCACTGCCCGACTATATCCTCAGTTGAAGGTAGCAGCACCCCACCGGCACTATACACGGTGAAAGTAGAGTACCACTTTCCCCTCTGGAGTCACCTGACGGTTTGCCAGAATTGCTTCAAAGCTGAAAGTATTTTCCATGAAATTCCTGCCACATCTGAGTTTTTGCTTCAGGGACCACCAGAGCCGCGTTCTGCTTTCCTGCCAGTACCAATCAGCTGCCCCTGAAGTCCCACAGGCTAGCCAAGCCCAATAGTAATCCTTCTTCAGCTCGATGGCTCACTCTCTTCACCCGCATCTCCAGAACACATGGCTGCAGATCTGATGATACAATTACAAAATCGATCATTGACTTGCAACCTAGGGTGTCCTGGTGCAATGTTATTGGACATCCTTATGGATGGTGTTTGTTATGGACAATAGCAGAACACCTCTTGGCTTCACATCAGGTAGGCTGTTACTCTCAGTCACGCCCTCACTGTCATTGACCACGTGAGCAGGTGCAGAATGTGAATATAGAATATAGAGCCCCACTTGGCCCTCATGAGACTGGTGTGAAAGACAGATAAAAGGTGCATAAAACTAAGTGAAAGAAAGTGAGTTTGCCTTTTAAGTATCTTACATATGTGCATTCAGTACACAGAGAGAGGCAACATGTTCTTCCTAACCTGGATAGAAAGCCTGTGTTTTTATATATGTCACAATTAGTCATGATCATTTTCTTTATCAATAATTAAATTAACAGTAAAAATAAAAACAAATAATAATATAAGTAATGGTATTGAAGATTCTATTTTGGGCATATAATTTATCATTTTAATTTAATCACATATAAAATGTCTGTATAGGGCTTTCAAATTTTAACCAGGGCTGTGCATCTTAAATGTGTCGATGGCCCCTGACATGTAGGTTCAGGATTATAAAAAATAAGCAGAAGACAATAAAATCATCCAGCCTAGTAGCTTGTAAATATATTGATTTTTCATTATCTTTTTGTTCTATTATTGCAGAGATAAGGACCCAAATGGAAAGTGTGACTGGCACTTAGATAAGGATTTGATGGTCTGCCATCACTCACACTGAAACCCTGTGTTATTATAATTAAATTATAAATGGGAGCATGAATATTATATCGAGATGGGAAAGCTGTCAGGGAATTCAGTGTTGCTTTCCGACACCACCAGTTCCACCATTTTAGTCATCCCTGTTGGTATCCACTGCTAAAACACAATACAAGAGACTTCCAGCTTAACTCAGTAATGTGAATGTGAATTGATCCCCGAGTCCAAATGTAGCCCTATTTACAGTGTGGAGGTCACTGTGATTGCAACAGGGACCAAAGAGAAAACCAGTTTGGAAGAGGACAAGGACTGAGGTTATAAAATCTGCTTAGTTTATTTTCTGGCAACCCCCTGAGGGAGAGAGACCATGAACTGACAGCCTCTGTGTAATTCTTGACAGAGGAAAACTTTGTATACAGACAGTCTCAGCAACATGTTATTAAAAAGATGAGCATGGCTGTGGAAAATAAATAAATAAAGAAAAAATACTGATTAAATTTTAAGCAGCCGACGGGCCGATAGTTTGCCCGAGGCATATTTGTCAGTTTCAAAGGGTGTTTTTATTAATTTTGTATTTTGCATTTTGTTAGTGGAAAGAGCTTACTCCACCGGGAGCGCCACAAGCTATAGCCAGCAGAGCCTATAGCAGGGAGAAAGGAGACGCAGAGCATGCCAAGCAGATCCTGCACACTTAAAGAAAGAAATCAGCTCTGGATCACCAGCATAACACACAGACCCCCTACCCTTTACTCAAAATGCACCCAAAACGCGCAGACATAGAAGTAATAAAATGAACTATGAACACACATGCAAATCTTTACCTAAGATTTACTTTTTATTTTATATAACAAGCTTATTTTGCCAGTTAGCTGCTGGAATCAAAGTCAGATTGTTTGGTTTACATCTTCTTGTCCTCCTTCACCTCCTTTGAACTGTGAGCCCTGTACTGCAAATTGCAGTGCTACCCCTTAAGTCCCCTGCCATTCACATAAATCATCAACTTGCAAGGATTCTGACTTTTTGCCTGGGATCACAGGCTTTAGTTTTTTTTTGGGTTTTTTTTGCATCTTTTCAATGCTGATTTAGCGTTACCATCCATAACCTTTTAGGCATTCTGGGCAGAAATTCATTTTAAGACCCACCAAGTCTTTTACCCATTGTCAGCACATATTATTTTCCTGCTCTCCAAATTATAGGCTGTAAGAAAAAATGTATGACAATGCTTTATGCAGTATTGTATCATGTCAGAAGAAATACAGTATGTGCTTTAAAGTTAATAGAGACAGTTAACTGTAACAGTTTGATTGATAAAAAATTGTGCTAAACTTTTTGACGCTCTAGGCAGACTGATTTTGTACCTTCTGTCAGCTCAGTCTGAGTCCAGTGCTCTGATGCACTGAACTGAAATCAGCATTCACAACCAACAGCGTCTGAAAGCTACGCTTTTTTTTTGCTTTGATGAACGATGACCTGCAGTGCCAAAGAATAGTTGACCTTAATTATGATTAACTTCATTATTCAGCTGTTATCCACAATTTTTGTTACTGTTATACCAATTCCTTCTTCTGTTTGTCGCTCCATCAATCTGTACGTTTTGCTCAGCTGTCCGTGAGGTGAGGCAAAGTGAAGCAAATTCCCTGCCTCATGATTCAACTCTGTGGGTGATCCCGAGGCCAGGTGGGATATATAATCCCTCCAGGGTGTTCTGGTTCCACCCTGAGGTCTTCTCACAGTTGGATGTGCCTGGAATATTTCCATAGGGAGGCCATATGATGTTGTTCTTTTATGTTGTCACGGATGGGCAGAAGATACCAATTTGTAAAGTTTTATGTTTGCAAAAGACCTTAACCTTGATATTAGCTGCAACACAAGATACAAATAAATGTTAAAACCGCATATACATTACAAAGTAATTATTAAAGACAAATTAAACATATGCTAATAAAACAAGAAAACTGAAAAAATAACTGAAGTTTACTACCACATGTAAGATGTCAGAAACAATCATTGCGCTGCATCAGTTCTTGTGGAAAACAGTTAACACGAAAGGACTAATGGAGAAGAAAAAAAAAAAGCCTCAATAAGAGAAACTTGGAATTTCACAAACTGCAGGCAGACAGTATCAAACAACATCGAACACTGAGCAGCAAAGACTGCCCTCAGGCTATAATTTGCAGAAGTTTTACCTGCTGCTGGCTCAGAGTGAACACGAGTGTGAAGACAAAGCTTAGCCAGTGTGTGTATATAAATTTGTGTGCACAACTCACAACACCACACTTGGCAGTTTGATAGAAAATTGCCAGCATTTGGGTCAGGTAAGCCTCCCAAACCCACCGACAGCTTTAATCATTGTATAAAAGGAATAGCCGTTGAGGCATTTGATGACTATTAGCAATGTATGTTGCATCTTCAAAATCAGCTTTCATTCCAAAATACTCATAAAGCATTTGTGTCAAATCAATCAGGCAGGGGGAGTTTGAAGTAGATACTTTGTTGTGTAAAGGTGAAGAAGTTAATTAGGTGATGGGAAGGTGACTGATGCTATGTATATACAGCGCATACGACAGGGACAGAAGCCAAGTGGGCTGCTAATCATGCCCTCCACCCCCTTACTCCTGCATTCATCTCCAAGCATATGCTTTTGAAGTCAAGACTGTCAGGAGTTCTGTGACATGCACTCAGTTTTTATTGGATTTCATGGAGAAAGTATGCTTTGTTTATTATGCTTGATTTTGAATAAATCTCAAATAAATCACTAAAATACATTTCAGTTATGTGTTCAAAGAAGCTGACTCTAAATAGGACAAAGATAGAGGCTTCTTTGCCTTTCTCCCCATGTTTCTGGAAAATTAATGCATGAGCAAAACAAAATGAGAATTGGTGACACCTGCAAAATTATATGTTTAGCTGCAATTGACTATTTCTATTCTGTAAGTCATTTTACAGATTAGACATTTATAAGATTATTATGTTCTCATGGTGGTTTACTATAGAAGGACTTATGCATCAAAAATGAGTCAAATCTGGTTTTAAAGGAGTCAGTAGCCTCCATTATAAGTTGAGGGACAATTAATGTTAAAACATCACATAATTTTGTAATTACATCAAACAATCTAGACACTATAATTTGAAAATCAAAATATGGGTGATTAATTTAATTTACCTAATTTGAACTTGCACCTCATTTAAAATGTTTTTTAATAGCTCAGGACCTTTACACCGTGCATCATCTCGCCTTTTGCTCTAGTTCAGATCCTCCTATAGTATATTATCTGACCAGATATATCCAGATAATTAGGTAAAGCAAGGTGTTGCATCTTTGAGTTTTGCTTACTTAAGTAATAAGTTAAAAGGAGAGTCATTAGGATTTTGCTTTCCTTACATAGAGTGCTAATTTTAGTGATGCGAAGACAAGAAAAATTATTATTTGAAGCTTTGCATAAACTAATCTCCCCTCCCCCATTTACTTCCACTGTTATACTTTCCCCTTCCAATTATTAGTAAACCTAATTTGCAAAAGCTGAAGAGATTAAGTTAAACTGTGGACTTGGCCAAAGCATTGATATGGTCATCTGCCAACACCGAGCAGCATGATTGCTACTAACCCAAAATCAGATCTTCAAAACGTTTTGGTTATTGCTGCTTATCATGGCATTTATTATGATTATATGCTCTTTCATTTTTAGATTTTTCTTTAATTTCTAGTATTCTTTTAATTTTTCCCCCCAGTAGCTGTAACTAACCTTCATTGTTTGCCTTTGAAAATAATCACTTTGCACTGCTTCATAAAGCAATAGATGTCTGCTTGCAGAAATTAGTTAATTGATCACAGCCTGTGATCCAAATCAGAATCATAGCAAGCAATTAGAATCAAATGGCAAAAAATAATAATAATAATGCAGAAGGTATTAATGAATTATTAATGAAAAAGAATTGTAGGCCTGACACGTTGTGTTGTTAATAGATGGATATGCAGAGAAATGAGGTGAATTCAAGCATAAGCGATAATCTTCTGTAACTGTTGGCTTCTGAACAGAATGAAGCAAATGCATAATGAGGTGAAGGATGCCCTTAAAACGAGAAAAAGATTTTGCTGATGAAAAAGGAAAAAGAAAGAAAAAAAATGACAAAACATCTGAGACCCTGCATGCTTAAGCAGTTTATAGTTAGTTTACAGTTGTTTTTTTTTATTGTTTTCTTTTGCATTTTTTTTAAATTAAAATGTAAACTTAGTAATCTCTTGTAAACTATTTGCCCATTTTACCGAATCTGTCTCCTAGGATCTCAGCAAAGCTTTGAACACACATCATTGATTGGCTTTGTTTTTCTGTTGTGAGCTGTAGGCTCCAAAAGTAAAGCTGTTGTTGGAAAAAAAAAAAAGACCACGCTGACCTTTTATTTAGTGTTTGCTCGTGCCTGCAGGATCCCTAGTGAAAATGAGGCAAATTTTGAACATGTAATAAAGAGGTACAAGACCTTGTTTCTCTCTCATGTCTCCCAAAGCCCTTTCACTGTCTGTCGAGCTCCCCTGCCACTTCTCGTTCTCAAACGTAAAAAAAATAAAATAAATAAATAAACAAATAAAAATCCACAGATAAAAGTGCAGGGGTTCAGAAGAAAATACAGCCCAAAGCATTATGAGCCTGACAGCAGCTTACTGCACTGGTAGTGGCTTAACTGAGTCATTTATTTGAAATAATAGGTTTCCATTTGTTTTTTGTTTTTGTTTAGACAACAGTAAGTTAAGGAGAAGAATTGCACACAAAAAAGGCTGATGGTGCGACACTGTCCGATCTAATATGATGCACTGCGTGTGTTTCACGTCCGTCCCTTCATAAACATTAAAATCACAAATGCTCTGAGTTTTTTTTCATTTATTTCCAAGCCAAGGGTTATTTAAAATTTGCCCTTTTTTTTCTTCTTGTCTCGCTTTTGGTGGATGGTGGAATTCTTTACTTAATTCCATTAACTTTGTATTGCTCCTCAATCTTTGGTGCCCTGACCATCAGTGCTGTTTCTTTGCTGTCTTTTAGCAGTTCTGCTTCAGCGCTCTTGGATAGAACATGACAGTTACATTAATGTCTCCATGTAAATTGCTGTCTACATGGAGGAAACAAGGATTTAAAAAAAGGAGAAAAAAAGAAGAAAGCATGGAACATTCATCGCCCCCTTGACAGGAGGAATTATAACAAAATTCATTGTGTAAAGCTCCAGATGGCCAAGTCTATTATAGCGTGCAGCATTTTCACTGAGAATCCAACCAGGAAGATGCAGCATACAGAGAGAAGAAGCAATAATAAAAAAAAACAGTGCTTTGTAACCAAACAGTAAGATGATGAAGGGAAACAGGAGTCGAGGTGCTTGTCACAAAAGCTTTTTGTGAAGTGCTGTATATTAATTTCTGAAGCATAGCATGTGAAATTAAAGATAGATTCTACTGCTGTAGCACAATGTATTGATAAGCAGATCACTGGAAGATGATCAAACAGATCTATGCCACGAGTGTGAGGATTGTTTAGCAGTTAATTCTCTTGACTGTTTCTGTCACTTGTACCTGTTAAACTCACAGAATCTCACTTATGTAAATAAAAATACTGTATTGTCAAGCCCAATAGAGCAAGTTACTTTAAATCCAAGGATAGTGATAAAATATCCAGTAACAAAAGCAGCAGAGTCTTAGCTGACCTCGTTCTGTGCTGGCACTAAAGGCATGCAAAACAGCAAAACTCCTGCTCTGTAGTGGTGGAGATAGAAGATAAAGAAAGGTGGAGCCTTTAATGAAAAATGTATAAATATATGCACTACAATAAGATGAGGGTAGAGCTCCTCCCATTTATTGACAAATCAATATTACTGACTCATATTAGCTATATGGTGATCTGTCGGTATTGGCGTTTTATAACGGGAGATAAATAAAAATGTAAAAAGTAAAGGAGAGATGGGAGAAACGCCCTTCAGCCCTTCATAAGGGTTGATGTTGCATAGTTTGTTAGAGGACATTCTACAGCTTCCCTGCTGGTAAAACCATTTGAATCACTGTTAGCTGATCCGAGCAGATTCGTGCGGAACATAAACAAGTAAATAAATAACTAAACATAATAAATGTTAGGGAAATCTGTTTACGCTTTGTGTCTTTGAATGAAAAAAAAAATCAGCCGATATATTTGAATATCAGATTTTTAAATCACGAAATATCAGTATCGGTATTGGTCTTAAATATCAAAGATCTGTCAGGCTCTAGGTGAGGGTGATTGTTATGTTATTATTATTCCTTGAAAATGATATTTACTTGGTTTTAGTACTGATAGTAATAGGTTGGTATGTTCATTTTGAATAGTAAAGTTAGATTGAAAGGTACATTGCCAGTTGGAAACATGTTGGGATCGCTTTTATACTTTAAGTTGTGCTTTAATTTGCTGTTTTTACTTGCTGGTTATGGTTTGGGGTAAAATACAACATTTACTACTTTTTTTAATCTCATTTTTCTACCTGCATGGTTAAGGCATCCAACTGAAATGCTCTTGTTTCAAAATTGCGATGACTGCAACAAAGTACATGTTGATTTGTGTCCAAATGGATTTTTAGGACTGTTTCTTCTTCTGCCAAGAGACCTGGCATTGGCTCCAGTTAAACTTGTTAGCTCAGAAATTGTTTGTACATGAGAATGGAGGCTTGTTTAGCAACACTTAAGACTGACCACGCTGTTGCCGGGTCTCCACACTCTACATTTGCTAGCAATGCATGATGAGAATCTTTGTCAGCGTCTTTGTACAACTCCTTGCTCTTGCTAATCACAAGAAAAAGGAAGAAGTCCCCACCTTGTGGTGTTACGTGGCTTTAGAAGTTTAATCATTTATCGTATTGAATTCTCAAGGAAGCAGACCAAAATGATCAAAAATAAAGCTGCAAAAGTCATGCAGAAAAACTGCCCCAAAAAAACAACAGCCGACGGACTCGGCAAATCCAGTCGCCCACCCACAGGGCACAGGTATCATTTTTGTTATACAGACGAGCTGTGCCTTGGGGTTCTGTACAACAAGTTGTGTTTTAATGCAGTATGTAACAACATACACTGTATATATTATTATAGATAAAAAAGGAAAAAAGACATTTGTACCTATTATACACATCAGTTATTTATGTCAGCAGAACACTTCTGAAAGCCAATGCCGTAAACTGCATAAAAAAGCATAAAAAATAACTGCAAAAAAGAAGCATCTCACACCTGTGCCCTGATGCTATTATTTCCATGATGGAAGAACAATAAGGAAAAAAAAGGTTGGTATGAAAAGAAAATGCAACGTATAAAAAATTTTCTTCAGACAATTCTTCTTTTTCTTTTAAAATCATACACATTGAGTAGAGCTTGTAGACGACCATATCTTATTCGTACCTCATTGTAACACACACACACACACATGCACACATGCACACACACATACATACATACACACTCTCTCTCTCTGTGATAGAAAGACTTGTACACACTACACAGTGTTCCTGTGATTTATACCATCTATACAAAGTAAAACAACTCTCTGTGTGTGTGATCTTATTCAGAGAGACACTGAAGACTGAAGCTTTTCTGAAGTGAGGTGGGCATTCTAGAGTTGAAAGTACATCTTACACAAAAGTTGTGCTGTCGAGACGACAACACCATGTCCTGAAGTCATACCGAAGATGAGTGTCTCTGCCTGGCCTCTGTTGTACTGGCAGTTTTCCAGGCATTTCTGGCTTCACACTAAGTCTTTCTGTCTTCCTTAAAAAAAAAAAGAGTGAGGGCAAGAAGAGTCTGCTTCATTGTTACTGTTTAACTGTATTAAATCTAATGAGCAAACAGTGTAATCTATCTAGTTCGGGCATTTTATAAGAACAACAGGACAATACATTTTAAATGCTTATTTATGGTATCAACACATGAAAAAATGTTCTAAGCTATAATATATTAAACGAACTTGATGTGGCAGTTTAAAGTTTTACAGATTGCTGTTTAACGGTTTGACAAAATGGTTTTGTTTTGTTGACCTCAGTTTGAAATATAACATGTTCAGTGCCGTGAACGCAAGAGGTGACAAGAATAAGAGATATTTCTATTATTATGCAATTGCAACCGCTTTCCTACAGGGACCTTAACAATATTCCTTTTACACTGTGCTATCCATCATCATAATGAATGGCAGTAACTCATCCCAGGACATAAATCTGGCAAGCTCCAACAACACTGTGACACAGCATTTAATTACAACGCATGTCTAATTGAAAGACCCCCGGAAAATAGTGGGATGTCTCTTTGGCTGTAGCAGGGTTAAAAAAAAAACTTAATTAATTATGAGGCACCTCCCTCCCTCTTTATTCTGAGTCACTGGCATCCCTGCCTCAGTGAGCTGATGACATTTTCAGCCTCCCTTTCATCCTTCAGAGAAATGAATGGCGTGGCAAGAGCGTTATCAAATGAGCTGTAGAGCCAACCAGTGAATATGTCATTGAGTGTGACATATTCCCTGAGTGTGACTGCTCCCTGAGTGAATTGTGATTTATCTGTATGGCTCTCTCGTCATGTTAACTGACTTGAAACCCAGCACCCCTCACCCCCACCCCGTAGTTGACAGGCTCAGTAGATCATTTGGGGGATCTCTAGGTGAGGTGCTGGCTAATGTAGTCTGGGACCCTCCTGAATATCAGTTCCCTTGTATCTGACCCCATGTGGCCCTCTCTACATGGCACTGTTTCCATTCATTTCTACACAACCCCAAACAATAATATACTGCACCTGAATCCTAACGATCAGAATGCAAGTTTTAAATATTCTGGGAAGCTGCGTTCAAATCTCGGCCATATTAGTGCTACACTAATGCTGCACACTAGCTGCATACACTTTTTTAAAAATAATTTTGAATTCAGTGCACGCCCTGCAGCAACATTAAAAATGAGCTTTTCTTCAAATGTTGCTTCTTTATTAACTGAAAAATAGCAGTAAATACACAGTGAGTCATAATTTAGCTTTGTCAGCTTCATCCTAGAGAAATTCTGGCTCTTGAAACCACGTGGTAAAAGCTCAGCTTAGCAAATGACTACTACTCAATGTCTGCAAAGCAGGAGAAGGCTGTATCAAAGCAATTTTTAGCTTGCATTTTTGCAACTGTCTGAAACGGCATTAAGAAGGGGCAGTTAAGTGTGAAAGTCAAGTCAGGCTCTTGGCGACCATGAAACCTTTGAGATAAAAGAGTATGACTTCTGGCCAAAAAGACAAAGCAAAGCGGCTGGATTAGTGATGGTACATCATGGCTTCTCAGTTTAGAATCACACTTTGACTCAACTGAAACCTAGGCTACAACATTGTTAGGTAATATAATATCAAAGTCTAAAAAACATTCCGCTCCAAGAGTTTTACAGGAGATCACAATGTCTCCTCGCTGCACCTTTACTTTTCTTCTGTCTGTTTTGCACGGCAGCTATTCCGAATGTTAGTGGTAGAAAAATGCAGGTAGACAATCGGTATGTGCATTTCTGAAAGAAACGTGAAGGCATAGTTTTGTGTGTGTGCAAACACGCTCATATCGAGGACACTGGTTAGAGGGAGAATTGTAAAACAAACAAAAAACAGAAAACACAAAAAAGTCTCGAATGATACCCGTTAACATTTCACAGATAAATTCAAGGAAAACCTCTGATCTTCATGCACTTCTAAGCAGCCCAGTAAGTATTTTATTGTGAATAACAAAAGTTAACTTTATCTATTGTCTTTTTTCTTCAAGGACACCTGAAATTGTAAAAAGCTTGAATAATATTTTCTTAATATCCATCATACTTGCTTAGCCTGTATAGTCCTAGTTGATTTCTCTATTAAGCTTCAGAATAATTGGCAGAATACTTGATTGCGAGAATAGTTCCATCTTTCGGAGGAACGCTTTTGTCAAAAATTCTTTTCTTTTCAATATTGGAGAAACTTTGGAAGAATAAGGCAACTTCCTGTTTTGTGGGGGTGGGGGACTTTAAAGTTGTGTATGCCTGAATCCAGTTTTTGTGAGTAAGCAGTACTATCAGTGTTCCAATATGCTCCCAGTACCTCTGTTTGGCAGAAACAGCAGTTACATTAAGGAAAGGGTTGTGGGGTAACACAGGACAAGTGGAGGGACTATGGGAAACTGTCTCAACTGAAAAAGGTGATAGAGCTTCCCAAATAATCCCTTTACCAGCTTCATACATTTGTGTCATCTACACTCACGCCCATAACCAAGCCCCACCTGAGCTTGATTAGTGAGAGAGCTGAACCTGAGGTGCAGTGTTGAAAGGCTGCCAGCAGACACTCACTTCCAAATCAAAAGCTTCACTGTAGAATCAAAAGAGTTCAGTCTTTCTCTGCATAAACATGAGAGCAATGGAGGTGGTGGGCTGCAACTGGATGTGAGCCAATTCTGACACCCACCCGAAAGGTTGCTGCACACTTAACAGTGTGCGCCGTCAAATTCAAATGTCATTTTAAGCCAAGTAAAATAACTTGTGTATTTAACCCCTCACATGAGGCTACATTTGTTTCTTTTGTTCATTATTATTTATCTTTAGACAAGAAGTCTCACTGAGATAAAATCTCACAAGGGAAACCAATTGTTGAAAATATAATATTGTGTTTCTTCAAACATTGCTCTCATAATGTTGAATGACATTGAATGACATGATTTTTATTTATTTATTTATTTTTTGAGAATGGGTAAAGGCAGAAAATGTATTTTCCTCCACGGTAAAGGTGCTGAGGAACAAGAGAATCAGTGTGAAGATGAAATCTCAGCGCGAGTACAGGAATTAAATGGCTCATCACAAATTTTACATCTACATATTCAAGATGTGGAAAACATTGCATATTTATTAGTGACAAGCAGTGACAAGATGAGTAGAATTATTAACCTGCTTCAGGTTATGCATCGTTTCAGTCTTTTACGGAAGCCTGATGCACTTCAGTCCTGTTAACAACCTATAGAGGGACAGTGACCCTCTCTGTTTCATAGCTCCATTGTGTGACAGTAAACTTGATGCTCCCCTTAGCTTTTTTCTATAAACCTTCCGTGCTGGATGAAAACAAAGGGTAAAGCGCACACATCTATCTTTTGAGAGTAATGGCCATCATGAGAACATGCGCTGCTGTTCACTGTAGTATACAGACTTTCATATTAGCGCCAGCTCTGTCGCTGGTAACTGTCATGCAAAGAGACAGGTCATTTACATTTTTGATAAAATGATCCTGCATTTTTTATTTGTCTTTGAAATTAAAGACTCCTTTAATCATTGTGGATGGAAAGGGGACTTAGCTGACGTACTCATGTGTTTCTGATGGCATTAGAACTGATGTGGCGTGGCATGATGGATATTTAATAGTTGTGCTGTCCCTCTGTATCATGTCAGGAGTCTAACACACACAGATGCTTCGGAGCTCTCCAGCCCATACAGAATTGCTTTAATTATTAGGCCTATCATCTTGGCTTTCAGATGAGAGGAGGGTTGAGGAGAGCCGAGCAGAGGAGATGGGCAAAACAAGGCCATGCGAGACAAGTCAAAGGTTGCTGTCAAAGGTTTTAAATGAGTTTATAAGACGTTTGTGCGTGGTGATATGGTATCAAACTGACATGCCATATCCTGTTTGTCTGCAGTACTTTCTTCTCCACAGGCCTCATAGTGGGGCCTAATTGCTGTGTATATCTACAGAGGGCTGCGGAGAGCCCACGGCAGCCCTGTAGTGCCCCAGGCAGTGTGCTGATCAGACCTCTCCCTCTGCTGTGCTAAACTGTCATCTTCTACAGCTATGTGTTTTTATATTGCAGCATAAAACTGATTTTACTTGATTAAAAAGATCAAATGTTGGCCGTGCCAATATGAGTGACTCAAAAGAAGCATCACAATTGCGTCACCAGAAACCCAGAAACATTCATCAGAGCACAGGCGCTGGCAAGTCTGTTCTTGATAATCCAGAGCTATAATGAAGGAACATAAAAACGGCCATACAAATTTTCCAAGAATTCTTTTTATGGAAATAAAGAGGACAGATGAGAGCAGAGGCCAGAGAGTGATTATGTGAGGGAGAACAGCCACTCTTTCATTGGCACCTCCAGCATGCGGGCCATCTGCATAGAGGGCCTGGAAATGAGGATGACAATGCTAATCACTGCCATGGAGGCCTGACTGGTGTGGATGAATGGCCATCCCAGGCTCTAAACACACTGAGTAGCGCTCATCACACAATGTTTTTGTCTGGGCATGCCAGGTCCACAAGCCTCCACCAGCCCCGCCCTTTTCCTGTACACACTCCATTAGTCAGTGGCAACATGTGTATGGCTTCCTGTCAATTCAGGAAGTCTTGGTTCATGTCCCAGCCACATTAATGGACCAGGCAGAAGATACTTAGTAATTTCCTATTTCCCTATTGAAGCAATTGTTGTTGGCTATTCTCATTCATCTCATTCAAAAAAAAAAGTCCTTATCTATTTCTTGTGTCTTTTTTCTTATTTTCAGTCCTTCATCCTACAAATCCTGCAGTCGCCCCATTTTAAGACTTTTCTTCTGGCCAGTGACTTGAACATAGGAAACTTTAGTGTTGTTATGAATGTTTGCTCTGAAATGGAGTCTTAACATTGGTCACATAAGGGGGCTGTGGTGCACTTTAGCCCCAGGTCAAATCAAATAATCAAAGCTATTGAAATTGTCTAGAGAATAAAATCAATCTAATAACATGTATTTTCATGACACTTTACTCAAAAGGCGAAATCCAAGAAACGGGGCTTTGACTTAGAGAAAACGTTGGTTTCATTTCTTTATCTGTGGAAAACGAGAAGAATAAATGAATGCAAATGTCACATTTACATTTGCAAATAAGCGACTGTTTGTCTGAAGACCAGACAGGCTTTGGCACGGGGGGGCGTTTAGCCAGTGAGAGAAGGCCCATAGTCTAAACTTTTCATCCTGATGGCTTCCAGCTGTAGTTGGGGACATTGTCATCATCTTGGTGCTTGCTTTTGGGGGTGTCCCCATAAATGAATGTGAAGTGGACCAGCTGCCTGGCAGTCAGGCTTTCTGTGCCCCAGGGTAAAACCAGTAAAACCAGTGCTTTTACAGCACAAGGCCCTTTTGACATAACCTCTCAGTCTTCTTTTTGGTGCTGTTAACTTGTAAATATAACAATATAACATAACAAAGGCTGACCACAAATTGACATTGACAACCCTTATTTATTTTATTTTATTGGCAGTATAAAAGCTGTTTCAGATGTAAATAACATCAACATCAATTAGCTGTCTTAGACTTAAATCTGTCATGAAATTTCAGACAATGTCTTTATCAAAAATAAAGGTTCTGTGTTGTCAAATATACCATGCAGTTTCATTATGAATACTTTGGATATGTTTGCGTTAAGATGACTGGTGAAATTATAAACAAGTTGGGGTAGCTGTAGCTCAGGAGGAAGAGCAGGTCATCTACTAATCGGAAGGTTGGTGGTTTGATCCCCGGCTGCTCCAGTCTGCATGCCAAAGTATCCTTGGGTGAGACACTGAACCCCGAAGTTGCTCTCTAATGGAGCATGAATGTGTGTGAATGTTAGATAGAAAGCACTTACAGTAGGTGTAGAAAGAAGTGGCTGCATGAATGTGGGTGAATGAGGCATGTTGTACAAAGTACTATATAAGAACCAGTCCATTTACCAAACAGCTCAGAGATGACCATGTTTGCTTCGTCATCGTTAATAACTTTGGTCAAATGTATGATACCTCTATAACTGCCACATAACTCTAATTGATCATTTTTCTTTGACAATATAATTGCTTTGGTATTATTTTACCCGTGAAAAACAATTTGAGTAATTCTACCAGTAAATCTACCACTGTATTCATTTTCAATAAATTTAGTTCGAGAAATCCCCAAATCATCACTGTTGAGTGCTCGGAAACTGAAAATATAAGTGCCTTAGCAACCATTCAGATGAGTGCGCCCATAAATAACCACCAGGAAAATAATTAATTTAAAGTGTAATTTTTAATTTAAATTTCAAAACTTTGTTTTCGTGTTTGTGTATGTTAAATGCATGTATGAGCTCTACACTGCCAGCCTTTGTAACATGGAAATTTAACAGTCAAGTGTGAAGCTCAAAATTTTAATTTGATTACAACGGCAGGGGGAAAAAAATCCACGGGAACAACACTCCTCACTACCCAAGATATTTATTGATGATCTCTGGTACGAGGTGCAGGGTCCCCTTATGTAAGTATAACTGCTATAAATATTAATTTGTTCTTCTGTCAGTTAAACTGATAAATGAACAGCTTGTGACTGAATGATGAAGAAGAGAGGTTTTTGAGGTTAATTGTTTGGATTGAATTGATTATTAATTGTTATTTATTCCAAGGCCTGTATACCCATTTAGGGTCTTTGTCTTGATTTTTGTGGATGGATGGATGGATGGATTGATGGCAGGCACTGAGAGCTAGGCAAATGAACCTCAGCATCCCTTCCTGTTTGTGGGGAACTTCTGTCAGCTGTTTTTACAGATTATGTGTGTTTCTGCTCTTAGATGTAAAAGACTTGTTGCACTTGGCAGTGAGCATTCTCAGCATCGACACTAGGGAAGTGTAACCACACTTTTGAATGTTTAGTTCTCTCTGCCATTGTCATTGAGAGCAAAGTGTGTGCGAAAAGAATTGCCCCATCCCCTCTGACAGAGAGAAAGACCTCTCCTCTGGATTTCGAACAGCAAAAAAAAGTCTCAATGGCAGTGGCCATTATTTTTCTTTTATGTCACATCAATTTTACTTTGACTGAATGTTCAAAAATAGTGTGTTGAGTTGAATGAAATCTACATAAAGCTATAAAAAAATTCAATTATATAGATTATATAGATTTATTTGTTTTTGTGCTATAAAGGGGGAGAAAATAACTTCCAAAACAAACAAAAAAACAGCATCAGCCCAGAAAATTCAATATTATAGCCATCCAATATTAGTTTTGAATAATTTAGCTCCATTCCTATACGTGATTATTCATACCAAAGCAATTTATCTTTTGTAGATGGTAACAGTAATATTTCTTTATCTGGGTTTAACTTAACTTAACCCTGCTTCAGGAGGTTTTCGGTGATGTTTTTTCTCATTACATGTAAAAAAAAAATTTAAAAAAAAAGCTATTTGAATTTTGGCAATAAATGGAAATTCATAAAAAAGGATACAATGACAACATTATAATAACAACAATGTATTATGACAATATAATAAGATTTTCCTTTGAATACATTAAAATAAATTTTTTCACTGCACCTTTCATGTCTCTTTCAGGAATTGCCATAGTCAACCCAGACAGTGACATGAACTCTCTCTCTTAACTAAATTATTTTTTTTCTTCCTTTTTAATTAAATTTTAAGCTGCAGGTTGCTACAATAGGTAAATCATTCAGAATATTGTATATTTGCAGAATATTAACAGAGATAAAAATTGAACTTGTAAAATTTACCTAGTTTTTACTGCATGTCTTGTTGCAGTGGGTACACACTGCTGCAGTTCAACTTACTTTCATCTTGGCACTTCATTCTAATGTGCTGCAGCTTTTCAAAATCCAATCCCAAGTAAGAAATAAAAGCCCAGACAACTGCATTACTGTCCAGCCTGTCAGCTTTGTTACATATAAGCTCTATTCTGCCTGCCAGAGCCTAAAAGCTAAGCTGGCAGAGCGCAGGACTGGAAGTGACAAGAGCAGATAGCTGCATCTGTGATTTTAGGAAAGGAGAATGGACATTTAAATGCATTTTCATACCTTTACAAGGAGTTCATTCTGTTCTCTACGAATCAATAATAAGCAGCATGCAGGAGACCGAAGATACAATTATCCACCCTGAAGTACCTCCCCTGTCTCTGCTGGGAGAATTAAAATCAACATGCTGTCAGATGCTATGGCACTCATGTTTCGTGAGAGCTCCAGTGAGCATGCCTCATGGGCCTGAGCAAACCAAAAGTAGCCTGAAAATAAGACATTTCCTGTTTAAAAATTATAAACCTGATTTTCAAAGATGGAAAAAATACCTATAGTCTGTGTATGTTTTAAAAACATCTGCTATGGAATAATGAAAAACAAATATAAACACTTTTTTTGTGGCCGTTTTACTGCCATTATAATAATATTCAGTTAGATCATCCCACAACATGGAACACTGAGTGGGATATGCTGGTATTGCTTTTTGGATCATACTCATAATTCATTAACCATTCAGAATTTAATTTATCTTAAGTTCATACACACTTTTACATATATCTGAAAAGTGCAGCTGCGTCTTATGTTGGATCTTAGCAGCTGTGCTTCGGTTGGAAGGCACAAATCCCACAGCGTTTCACGTGGATATTTACATGCTTCATACACTAATGAAAACCTCGCTGCTCGCATAAAACATCTATAAACTCTATCACAGTTTGTCTTTAGGTTGTGTTGCACTTCATCAGTGTGCTGTGACATTTATTCCTATTCAGTGAGTTGTTTAATCAAATAAAGAATAGAAATAATATCTAAGCAGAGACGTCCGTAGGGGATGAAAGAGTCTGAGCCACACTGATACATATGAATAACAGAGTAAATTGACTCCCACTCTGTAACTGTGATAACAATGATGATGCGATTATCCAACCCTTTTTTTTAGATTTATAGTTTTTAGAATCCTCTGGTTGTACATTAAATATGCAAAAGTAAACAAAACTGTGAGGAAAAATATCATATCTACACGTAGGATATTTTAATCAAAGTTGAATTTTTACATGTGCAGCTGTTAAATTAGTTAAGAGGCTGAGTGTCAGAATACCTCAACCAGCTTCGTTTCTCTGACCACTATATTTATTTGTATTCAAATTACTGCTGCTGGACACCAGATAACATGTTGCATAGTAGTATTTGATGCTGGGTCAACTAATACTAATGTATATAAGCCCATTGATGGTTTTTATTTGAGTGCTTATATGTTTTTATTTTCTTTTTTTGGCTGCTTATGTGGAGGGAAATTTTACATTTATATATTACAATATTACATATTACAAACTGGCATCTATTCCATAATATACTCAGTATTGAATAGATATATATTTATTTTTTTAATGATTTTTTTTGTTTGCATATTTTGCCCTAATGGAGCTGTTGATAATTAAGGAGGTGCAGGAAATGTGGGGTAAAAGACGAGCATGACATGCGGCAAAGGTCAAACTAGAACAGTTGCACTTGAGGCATGTTCTTCATTTCTTGTCAGTGGATTAAAAAATTAAAAAAAAATTAAAAATGGAGAAAATCGTTGATGGGCAGCAGTCTGTCATTTTCAGCTGAATTGCCTCACTTTAAATGCTTCAAAACACTATTAAGAGAAACTTGAAGGTGTGACCACACATGCTACGATGAAGCACACTGATGAAGAGTTGTGTCAAGGTCATTAAATTATTGGGTCCTCTTTGAAAGCAAATTAAACATTGTTATTTTTCATAAGTAAACTGATAGAATTAAATGGTTAACTGGTATTCATATGCATCTTTTTTGTTTAGTGTATCTTTGTAGCTCACATAAGAATGGCTTGCTTTTCAGTTATAGAGGCTAGATAATTAGTTAGTTTAAAATTGACTCCATACCAAAACAGTTCAGTTCATACCTCTCTTCTCCTTTTTCTTTTTTAAACATGTTGATCATACATTCATATTGCTTCATGTGAATTGATTCCAGTGCAGCAGCACAAAAACCCTGAACAGAATGGTCCAGCGACAATATGCTTGAAAGATGAGGAACTCACCCCTTTCCAGCCATTTACTGCAACCCTTTTTCTACAAAGTGCTCCAAACTGAGCCATTACACGATTGAGGTGAAAATATTTGCTTTTATCACCCATCTATTTGAACACTGGTCATATCTTCAGCCAGCAAAATGCTCTGTGTGTAGCAATCACAGTCTTGCTTTCCGTGTCATCATTTCCAAATAATTTACCAGCTGCAATTAGCAGAATCTAGTTGTCATCACAGTGCTTTATGGAGTCTTTAGGAGAGGAGTTAATGTATTGAAGAGACAAAAATAGGAGTGTACAATAAAAATGTACATGGACATATAGTCTATATGTGTATCAATGATGATTGCGCACATCAATTCAAAGTAAAAATGACCTGTGCCTGACAAATTAGAAATAAACCTGTTTGACAGGCCCCGTTTGGTTAGAACAAATGTGAGACATGAAAAATTGTTTGACACACTTTCATAAAAGCAAGTGGCGGCAACCCATCCTTTAGCATGTGGTAATGGCCTCTCGTTGTTAGATTCAATGGAAAAAGCTATTCATACTGTTATGTGATTGAAAAGAAAATTGAATCCTTTTGATGTTATAAATGTGTCTATTACCGCATTTGCACACAAAATTTCTATGGAAATTATAGAGAAAGGAGCGATTCTCTGTAGGAAATGTTTGGGAATGACATATTGAATTCTATTCCTGCCTGAATATCAATATAGTGTTCCAGAACAACTCTAAAACTACATGATTTTTCACTGGGCTGAAAGGCTAAAATTACTATACTACATATATATATATATTTATATATTTATATATATAAAAGGTTAATGGTTAGATATTTCTTGTGTTCTAATGAACAGCCTCTTCAGTTTATTTCTAAAGTTATGAGAAACTTCCTCTCTCTTTTACATGATGAGGTATATCTGCAGCTCCTGTTGAAGTTCAAAAAAGGGTCATAGGTGGTGTGGGTCAACGTGACATTTAGTGCCTGAAAAATGATTTCAAAAAGATGGAGCTGAGGGTGAGCACTGTTTTTCTTCACCTCATACTGATATTTTGTTCTGGGTCAGGAGTCGAGTGGGGCAATAGCATCTAAAATCACTGTCACTTTGAATTGTCCCATGTAGTCTACGTCAACAACAACAACAATTAAACACAATAAATGTGCACACATTTTAGCTTTAAAATGGCCTTTTTAATTATTTTAACTGTACTACAGACAAACAGTGATAGACCTGCACCTTTATTTAACATTCAGTACTTTGATCACTTACCTAAGGCAAAGTTTGTTCCTGGTTTAGGTTCTTTTGACAGTAAAATTAAAGGTATCAAGCTGTTGATCTCTTTTAAGCATTTGCTGAAATAAAAGCCACACTGTTATTATTTCAGGAAATAAGTTTAATAGCCAAAATGAATGGTTGATTTGTTCAGGTGGGGGTGGCATTACACTGGCCTGTATGTTGTCTGATAGGGTGTAACTCTATATGTATCTGTTCTGAACCATTCCATATCTGATACTCAGTTTTGTATGAAATACTGTGAACAAAACTGTCAGACATATTTTTATGTCTGGAACAAAATTCCCGAGGGCAAGCTCCACTCCAAATGTTTTGGCGGTACACCACTGGTTCTCCATCAGCTGTAGCATGCTAGCATGTTTTAGCCTTGCAAGATACCGATTTGTTCCTACCTTTACCACTGGGTCACCATTTTTATGCAGAGCCTTTAAATGAACAGAAAAACTATGCTCAGAGTTCTTCACCACTCTGGATAAGGGGGATACTGTATTACGCTGAATAAAAGGGTTGACATATAATAGGGGTCTAAACAATTTAAGTCAATTTAGTCAAGTTTTTTGAAATGGAGGTTTGCAAGTCTTATTTGTAGCCTTAATGTTGCCATGTTAGCAGTCCATTTTGGTCTGTTAACAGCAAGCATTTCAAGTAGATATGCACTAAAAGTGTTTGGTCTGCCCAGCTTAACCTCCCCCAAAATAAAACACACCTGTAATGTGTTTTATTTTGGAGGTAGAAATAAATGCATGCCAAGCAGGGAAAATATTGGCTGTAGCAGATAATTAGCTCTGTCCTCAATTCAATCCTATTCTATTCTATTCTATTCTATTCTATTCTATTCTATTCTGTTTATGTAGCACCAAATCACAACAACAGTCACCTCAAGGTATATTTATGTAAGGTAAGAACACTAGAATAATACAGAGAAAACCCCAACAATTAGACGACCTTCTATGAGCAAGCACTTGTCAACAATGGGAAGGAAAAACTCCCTTTTAATAATAAGAAGAAATACTCAGTGCATCATGGGAAGCTGTCATAGCCTAGGCCTATTGCAGTGTAACTAAGGGAGATTTCATGGTCATCTGATGCAGCCCTAACTATAAACTTTGTAAAAAAGAAGAGTTTTGAGCCTAATCTTAAAAATAGAGAGGGTGCCTGTCTCCCAAATCCAAACTGGGAGCAGGTTCTGCAGAAGAGGGGCCTGAAAGTTGAAGGCTCTTCCTCCCATTCTACTTTTAAATACCCAAGGAACCACAGGTAAGCCTGCAGTCTGAGAGGTGATACGGTACAATAAGGTCTTTAAGAATTGGGGCCTGATTATTCGAGCCCTTGTATATGAGTAGACGGATGTAAATTAAATTCAGGATTTACCAGGGAGCCAATGAAGAGAAGCCAATATGGGAGAAATGCTCTCTCTTTCTAGTCCCTGTCAGTACTCTTGCTGCAGTATTTTGGATTAACTGAAGGCTTTTCAGGGAGCTTTTAGGACAGCCTGATAATAATGAATTATAACAGTCCAACCTAGAAGTAATAAATGCATGAATTAGTTTTACAGAATCACTCTGAGACAGGATGTTTCTAATTTTAGAGATGCAAAAAAGCTGTCCTACATATTGTTAGCCTCATAGCATAATTGCCTAAGTCATATTTTTGGCCAAATTGAGATATCTGCCTAACTCTACTTTGCTAATACTGTAGCTTCATTTAGGCAAATGTCTCAATTTGGCCAAAAATATGACTTAGGCAATTGTGCTATGAGGCTAACAATATTTATTTAATATGTGGATTGAAGGACATATCTTGGTCAAAAATGACTCCAAGATCCTCCTCAGTGGTGACGAGAAAATAAAATAAAGGTCTGAAAATGTTCATACTCTGCTGCAGTAGCTTAGTGTAGTAGTAGGAAGACCACATTTTGAAGTTGGTAACTACACATGTATGTGTACACCCATTTTATTTAGTATAATCCGCAATTTAGTGGAGATGCACCAGTCGCCTGGCCAAGGACTGGAATTGGCCGATTTCCAGCATGCTGACTAGTGACCAGCCTGTCAGCCTACCATATCTCTGATTACAAGCTGGTCCCTTTCATGTGCAACACACGCACAGCGGCGCAGGCTTTGCCACGTGCGAGCATGTCATTTGCATGGAAGATCTTCACTGCGAGACCCCAGCAAGCTGGTTACTCACCTGACAGCTTTGGCAGTGTACCTGAGCCAAGTGCTCTAACTGCACATGACACAAAAACAACAAACTAAAAAAACAAACCAACAAGTCCAAACAGACCACTGTGCTATACCTACAGAGGGAGAGTCCACATCAGCCCGAAACTTACTGCACTAGAGAACCATGCAATCACTATTAATATCTCACACCTGCCTGGGTGTCCAACGCACACAAGTTGCTTTACCTGAACTCACCAGTCTGAAAGACAACTCAAATTAACGACAGAGTTCAAATTTAATTCCAACTCAAAATGCATCTCCCTGGACATAGGGCACAGCAAACAATCCACATTGCATACTTTACACAGAAGTGTTCCAGTAACACCTCCACAACAATAACAAATCAAAATGGCCACAAACAAATCCAACGTGATCCCGGACGAGCCCCCACTTGTCACAGCCCGGCTCAAGGGAAGGACAAAACTGAAGGAGGCCACACATGATAGTAACAAAATGTTTATTTAACTTTACAGAGCTAAGATAACCAAAAATATGTCAGTCAGTAGTGCATGCAATGTCTGGATGTGTGATACAAAGTAATCAAAAGAACCAAAATCCCAAGAATATTCCATACATCAAATGAGCTGTGAGCACTTATATAGAGCACTGGCACACATTGGGCCCAGGTGTTGCCAGTGTCACTGATTGGAAATGAGCCACAGCCCTCCAGTGCTTGCCCGAAACCTGCTACACAAACAGGCCAAAAGGAAAGCAGGACAGAGAGGGCCATCACAGCGAGTGAAGACAAAAAGTTTGCCAAAGTAAACTGCGGGGAGACCGCCGCAAAAATGTTTGTAACAACAAACCTAATCAGACACCTAAATCACCCTCACCCAGCTGAACATGGATAATCTAAAAAAGCTAATGCAAATTGGCTAAAGTTAAAGCTATCTGGAGCTCAGAGCCACCCACACTGATGGAGATGTAAAAATACTGGAAAATGATGTAAGTACAGTAACTGACATTAGCTTTGTTATTGTTGTTGCACCTACTTCTGCTTGGTGAGATAAAACGTGTCAGTTAAATGTGGGTGTGCAGAAGCTCATTTTCAGTTAATTATTTGTACCACTTTCCAGTAGCAGAGCACTTTATATTCAGTTGTTTCAATGAGAGAAGATACTGTAACTTACTGTGGTTTGGGGTAATTGTAAAAATAATATTTTGCATTGAAGAAACAAATGATTTGTTTGTACTGTCATTTATATATAAGGAAAATCAGAATCGGCAAAAGTCGATACCTGCCGATCATAGTCAGAGATAAACCAGAAGTCAGAATTGGCTAAAAGAATTTCACAGAAGAGAAGAATTATATTATTGACTGCTGATTTTGAAAAAAAAAAATTAAACACACAGATGAGGTGAGTAATGAGGCCATTTTTATTCCTGCTGTGGGATATACCTCAGTTGCACATGTATGGAAGTGAAACAAGTCTTACCAAAATACGTCAAAGAGGTAACCAAAGTTTTTTAAATCAACTTAAAGGAAAAATATTTTACTCCTATGTGTAACATGTATTTTTTCCAGCCAATCAGAGTTTAAATTACCATTTTAATTGATAAGGCTATTACTTTGTTTGAGTGTAAATTTAGATATGAATCTGTCATTATATGGAACCTGATTCTATTCATTTGAATCTTTTTACTACCAATAACCCTGAAAGAAGATTCTTTGATAAAGTTCCTGGAGAAACCATTTTGAGTGTTTTAATAGTGTGTCAAGTAATATGTGCTGCATGTGGCAAAACTACTGCCAAAATAAAAAGGAATCTGTATTCAAGGTAGTACACCTCATAATTTAACCCATCGTTGAACACAAGCTGCTTTCTGATCACTACACCACAACATTATTCAATTGCCTTAATGAGTGCATTTAAAAACTATTCAGCTATGCTCATATTTGATGTTTCAGGCCTGTTGTAAAACATTTTGAAGTCTCAGAAAATGGTTGTAATAGCTTCCTTTCAAAATTGTGATAATGATTATGGATGTATTCAAATGAAATTAAATCTCAAAGACTGTGATGCAAGTCAGTGACTAACTCGAGCGCATCAATCATTTTCCTGAATCTTACAGGAACAGTGTCAATTCAGTCTGAGGTACTTTTGATGTCAGACACAAAGGAATAATAATTGCTTTAATTCAAAGGTACACTTTTTACTTAAAATTTTAATCACACTTCAGTATACGATCAAAAAGATTTGTTTGCATTATGCTCTCGAGCAAGCCAATCCCCGAGCTTGCGGACAGATTTTTCCCAGAATGTTTCTTTAATAGAAAAGCAGATGGCAGTTCTTTTTTTCTGCACTCATTACATTAAAAAGATGCATAAAGTTTCCACCTGACAGAACATAAAACCAAAGCATCATGATTAGAATTGAGTATCTTATATGAGATGTAGGAAATATAGGCTCTGATGAATGATTTCAGAAAAAAGAATATGCGCCAATTTTGGTAATTTGCTAAAGAATTGGATCAGAAGAGCTATGATACCAAAAGGAAACACTTCAAGGCTGGACAGAAGTAGGCACTGCATGAAAAAAGCATAAAAACGGTCATACTTTTTTTCGAAATTACCATAGGAATGGCGAGGAAGTCAGGCAGAGTGGTAGATTTCGTTGTTAACGTGATGGATGTGACCTGAGGACAAGGGGATATTAATTTGCATGTGATTAGCAAGACTGTGATTGAGTGGATACAGAAGTGGCATGCTGTGGTGTGTTGTTGCCGTGTCATGAGGTTGTCATCCGGTGCGCGTGTGTGTGTGAGCAAGAGAATGTGTACTGTATCTGCGCACATATGCATGTGTGTGTATTTGAGTGTAAAACAAGCTCAGTGGCTGCAGGTGTGAAAGTAGCCCAGGCTGTGAACTCCACACACTCCCGCATCCTCTCTCACTTCCTCTCCAACTCATTTATTTTTCTTTTTCTCTGATTTGGTTTTACACTGCTGCACTCTGCTCATTTGCATCTGCTCCTGACACCCTTGTACCAGTCACAAGCAGCCCATCTAACATAGAGTACATAGGCTTTTTATCTCCATATGCACACGCACATGCACACACATCCTTAACACATACACACGTGCACATTAGTATAACATTAGTAAATTGTAATAACTATATCTGAGTAAAGAGACAAGGCATGCGTCATTGATCCAAGCGCCATTCTTCTAAGAAATCACAGCTTATTAGATAAGCAAGGAGACAGATTGGCCTTCAGCTTTGGTAAAGTGAATGCACCAGTCTCTTTTTAAAATCAAGTTCGGGCCACAAAGCATTTGTCCAAAGTAACGTGAGATAACACAGCATCAGATTGTGGTCTAATATCAAAACAAGCCTGCAATGCTCTCTACTTAGACACAAAGATTTCATCAACTTGGGATGAATTTTAGCTGAATTTTGATCAGACATTTACAGCATCAGGCACTACAAATGGAACGGATTTACATGATCAGCTGTAGATCCTCTTATAAACAAGGAGTAATGCTAATGAAAATTATAAATGTTATTTCTAGTAATGTAATGTCACACACACACACACACACAAACGCAGGCTGTCTTACGTTCATCAGAAACATTTTTTACAGTTTAGGAAAATGGGTAAACTAACAGAGCAGAACAATAAGCTTTTACAAGTCACAGGTCAGGCTAATTATGTCTTCTCACGAAAGATAAGCCTGACCCTGTACAACTCATACAATCGTGCATTGATTTTCTAAAGAGAGCGTGTTTAATAAATTTAGCTACAGTAGCAGGACCAGGTGGTCAATCATTGTCCCATTCTCAAAGCCCTTGATGAGCACTGAGAAAGATCACAGAAATAATACACCATTGTTCTGTCTAATTACAGCATGTCACAGACAAGAGCGGATTAGCATTTTAAACAAGCACTTGTTCTGATTGAGGAACAATTGTTATATATTTCATTAAATGTGTGAGCCACGCAGAGCGCAGCACGATCCCTCCAAACAGCAAGAAGGGGACACAAACCGCAAAGCATCCAGTTTTACTGGAACATCATTCTATCAGCAGTTCAAGATATTCTTTAATATATGTTTGTTTGTTTTCATTTCTTTTACACTTATGCATACTTTAGTGATATTTTTCCTCCCATCAACGATTAATTTAATCTCTCAGCCTTCTTCAAGGTCTTTTTATATCACCCCCACTCCCAGTTCAAGCAGAAATGAGAGAGGGTCTGAGGAGAAAGGGAGAGGAAGAAGAACTAAAACAAGATGCTAGAATCAAATACCCTTTAACAGTTTGTGACTGCTTTTGCACTATTTTCTTAGAGTGGATTTGAAGCAGGGCTGGGCTGCTTCCTGAATATCTTACAGCCTCCTCAGTGTCTTTATCTACAATTCCACTTATTTACAGATCACTGGAGGAACATCTGCTCCAACACTTGCCCCAAATCTAAGAAGTGATGTTTTGCAATATACCATTTAATTTTTAATGCCGAAATTCAGTTCTCCTTCAAAACAGAAGAACTTTCATGGATAAGCTCCTTTTGATGACAACCAAACAACATCCAATAGCCTGGAAATATACTGGAATTCAAGGGATAAACAAAACTGCGGCAAACAAACAACTAATGGTAAACACTGCAAAAGTTGACAATATCACAGAAACATTAAAGTAGCAGCACTATTTAATCTTAGTCATAAACAAGTCGGAATGCAGATAATGAAATAAGTCACGATATGTCAAAGAATGCACAACAAATATAAATATACATGATTTTTAGACGTCCTCATTTTAGTTTTGCAGAAATAACCACACAGGAAAGGTCAGGAATGCTCCAATACGATCAGAATTCAACCCAAAAAAAACCAAAAAACAGATGATCTTGACATACATAAATTTCAACACATACACATATAGACCCAAAACACCTGCTTCACAAAGGAGCTTATGCAATTACTCTGAAGGAGACGGCTGTCATTGTTACTGATCCGTTTTGTTACCCTGACGAGCACAGGAAAGTTGTGATGCACCTGCGTGTGTTCATCTGTACAGCAATAGGCTGGCCTCGTGCCAACGCTCGGCACTTCAGCTACTGCCAAATACTACACATATTTGATTTGCAATGCAGCATAATAAGCCATCAGCTTAATAATTGCTGAGCAGTTATCATCCTGAACCTTTCTGTACAGAATTGCAGGAATGAAAAAGAGGGGCTGATAGTACCAGCATTTGCATGGGGCTCAACAACAATGTCGATTTTCAGCTGCTGATTGAGCCAAAGTTTCTTGTTTTATTGTTTTTAAGTTCCCGTTGTGTTTGGGAACACAAACAGCAAAAGAAACTGAAGTTGTACAGTTAAACATTTACACGTTACGATGTTTTTGGTAAGCACCTCACACTGACTTCCGATGAAGACGCGCATGAAGTGAGAGGCTCTTATTTAACAGGTGTGACATGTTAGACACGGGGCCATTTATAAAAACTAAATGTCTCACAGTGTAATTTGCTCACAGCATTTTTCTTATACAGAATCGTAGGAGGTAACTACGGATAAAGTAAATGGGTCTGTGTTATGACAAAAATGCTAAAATGTAGTTGAGTAAATCATAGTTGCAAAATTTGCATAAAATAAACATTTACTCTTGGAGAGAATGGGGGAAGTCTTCTAAAGCCCTGTAAAAGTGGTTGGATGGTGAGACTTTAATTACTCTGTAGTTTCTGTGAAAATTGAGAATAATAGCTTCAATTAAAGTAAATTGAATTAAAATGAAAGTTAAAACAAAGCAAAATAAATGATTAACATTCATCTTTTATGTGTGTGAGAATATAATGCAACATTCGTTTTTCAATTTAATATAATTATGCATGCTGTCCATATTCTGGCCATTAAAAGGAAAAAGTTTTAATAATGTAATTATGGAAGAATGATTGACAATGATGTGGTAGTTTTGACTTAGAACATTATTAATGTTGACTATTAAAGTTGTTATCAATCAATTAGTCATTTTAACCATTGTTTAGATGCATTAAAAAAAATAGATTGAAAAATATGCACTCCTGTATAATAATGAACCTTTTTAACAGTTTTCCAGCCAACTCTAATGTTTTTGCATGGTGTGACTCAGGAGTTACACCCTGATCAAACTGAAACTGTGAATAACGCTCCTGTGATGAAGTTTGCCAAACATTTATACGGCTGTTTGTGTTGGATGAATGACATGGAACTGATTCCACAACAGCTAACTGTCTGTGCCCTGCAACCTGCAGTTTATTTTACTTCAGGCAACATTTATCTTCACTCCAAAACACTGTCAAAACTGCAATATGTCATTAAATATAGTTGTTTAAATTCACAACTGCGGTTACAGTATACTGGTGTCATACCACAAAACCTATCCCCTGTTGTCTAGAAAAAAAATGTGATTATCTTGCCTACCTATACAATATGAATAAGATCTCCATATGCTATCACTGAACTTGTAATCTCCTTTGCCTTTATTAACATTTAACACCCACCTAACCCAACAACTTTACTGCTGACATTTACTAACAGATATTCTGCAACTGCTGTTCTTATATAGAGTGAAGTCTGACCATTAGTGAGTTTCTACTTTTGAATAGATAGCACATGTCAGTAACATTTATATCATCCTGGCACAAGAGCTCTTCAGAAATCTTTCCATCTGCATTGGCCTTGTAAGATCTCAGGACAGAAGAATAGGGCAGCCGCTTCCCACTGTACCTGCCCCTGCCTGGCCTTCTGCTCTGTTTTAGTTGGCACAGTTCATACAGTATATCCATCATAGTCATGCTGCTTTCTGACTGTAGTTATGCAGAGGGGAAAATGCTCAAAATAAAGTCTAAACTTTGTTCCCTTGTGACTGATCGATGCATGAGCATGTGGTGTTGGTTTGCCGACTCTCTTCAAGACGTCTGGTTTTAAACCAAGGTGGTACCATCCAAAATGGTGAGCTTGAAACTTCAAACAAAACAACAGATGACGCTTCAGATATATTTCTATAACTTACAAGATTCAAAGACAAAATGGTCATTGTGACACTTCAGTAGCTTTTTGGCCACATTGCTTCGCTGTCATACTGCCGGGTGTTCTAGATCTCCACACGCGGGGCTGCAGTTACTGCAGCACTTTGACAGTTTGACAGAAAACAAAAGTATAACTTTTGTGGAATTGGAAACAGTCAGCCCTCATGTAGCACAGACCTGAGAAACACCCACTCAGAGAAATCACAGTAACTGCTCACCCTTGTTACACAAAACACATGTGCTCGCACATAAACATACAGTGCTTTTTAAAGGCCGCCTCTCAGTGGTTCCAGGTTCTCAGCGAATACACATCAGTAGTCTTTCCCACTGTGAGTGATGTCATTGTCAACTTCCTCATGTTTGTTTGACAGCTCCTAATCACACCTCTTGTGTTTTGGGGACTAGCCCTTCAGCATTGCAGAGCGCTGCTACTTCTATGTGCCAATCACTGTCAGTGGGTGATAGTTTCCCTGACGTGCGGTTGTCTGTCAGGATAGGGTTGGACATCGAATTCACATGTGGCCCATCACCTGTTTTTAGATTGATACCATACAAACCTGAGTGGCCTTTCAGTCTTATTTTTCCTTGGTTACTTCAGCTCTTTCAGACTAGCCAAGAATGGGCTGCTGGCCTTGTATTGACAATGCAGCAAACACGATTCAAACAAAAACCCAAGTCTTTCTACTTTCTTTTTTTGCTCAAAGTGTGATCAATATATTGTGCAGGAGAAGTTGCTCCCACAAAAGCAAGAATATGTAAACTTTTGTTTTACACTATCTGTCTTTGGAAAAACTTCAAATAGAGGATACATCAAACAGAGAACCAGAACACTTTGATCTCACTCTGAATGCAATGAAGTTACATTGCATTAAAATTTAAGAACTGGACTTGAAAATAGAATACCATGGAGAAACCTGTATAGTAAAAAGACCTGTGTATTGAAAAGAATATTGTATAATACCTTTGGAAAACGCAAGCTTCAAAAAAACTTGTGTACCTGTGGATGATAAAAGCCAGATTCACTGTGAGGTCCTGATAGGTGTTATTAAAAGTCTGCTTCAGCATGTCATTTGATTTGTAGACAAATCTTTTAATTGTGTGTTGCATTATGGCAGCGTATTGATTAGTCTGCAAAGCCTCGTGCTTTTCATATGTGCAGCGGACGACAAAAAGAGATTGGTCCTTTATATTCATGCATCCATTGAAGTCCACTGTTGCCAACAGGCATCTCAATATGATAAATGACCTTGGAAGGCAAGACAGTATAATTTACCACATATTAAACAGCAGGGCTCTTAACAAAGAGCCAGCGTCCGTACGGTTAACACTCAACTTCATGCAAGCGTATATTATTGCATTACATGGGTGACATGCCCTGGCTGCAAACACAAGTAAACACAGTTCCTTGTTCTGTCAAAGTGATATAGCATATAATGCAGCGATCATAACAAAACACAGGAATAAGCAGGGAGTTCAAAATGCTATTGATAATATGAGACTAGACAGCCGCTTTATTTAGCCCGGAGTGTAAATCAATAAGTGGTGCAGAAAAACAGACATAATAAACAACATGCCAAAATGCAGTTGCAAAAAAAGTAAGTGTAATTTCATATGTGCTTTACACAGATTATAAAGGTGTAACAGAAATCTGTTGTCTCGTTCTCCTTTCATCATTGTCACCTTAATTTAAATCAGCATTTAACGGCATTTTGTTCAATTGCACCTGCTATCACTGTCATTTATTCTTCTGTTATTCTAATTAGGTCTTAATGTTTGCGTTTGTTAGTGCCCTTGCTTTTACAATTGATTTTTGTGATATGTAAATGGATTCTTTCTTGAACAGGTATGGGATTAGGTAAATTGAAACCAGGCTTCCGCCTCCCTGTGCACAACTGCTGAGGTGAAAGGCAGAACAAGCAGACTGATAGTATGAAGTTTACAGCTACAGCTGTTAACATATTTGAAAATGATTAAGTTTGGAGGTGGGTCTATATTTGGGGTGGGGATCTTTTCCATTAGGGGATGATTAAATAATGATAAGCTTGTGAATATTTACTGTGATATTACAGTGAATGCAGTGTGTGACCCACTTTAGACTTTCACATCTAAAAAGGATAAACCCTTTGATAATTCTTTGACTGCAGACACTATTTGACAGTCAGTTTTGGGTAATAAAATATGCCCCCCCCCTCCCCACACCCCCCCAATCTTAGTTCTGTTGAAGATGCGCTTGTGTTAGACCAAGAGATGTGTATGAGATGTGCAGTCTGAGGTAAATGTGACTGACTGATGTGTCATATAATCTCTTGGACATATCTAGAAGACGTTATTTCAGGAGAGGATATGGGGACTGCCTCATGAAACATTTATCTGGGAAGAGTATCACAGCGATGGCAGCGAGATGGAGTGACAGAATGGAATGAGGTAGCGGAGGGAGAATAACAAGGAAAGTGTTTGTATGTGCGTCCGACCATATTTCTGTCTTTCTGTCATCCTGGTACTTTATTTTTCTTTGCGTGCGCTACCACAAATTTGATTTACATTTAAAATGAACAATCCCCCAACCAGTGGACAAGTATATACATCAGCGGACGATACGAAGATATACACATCACACATGCGTGCGCACACAGTTTTAAAAAACATGCTCGCAGAGCTTAGGGAGGCTTTGATAACTCTAACAAAAACCCTGAGGCTGAGCTCTTACACTAAGCTTATAATCCAGCCAAGTGTTCCAGTGGTCAAACTTAGCAACATAACTGAGCTGCACTGGACATACTTTTGTTTTACAATCACTTATTTGTTTCTTATCCTGTGAGAGGAGCTCTTTAAATATGCTAAATGCATCAAGCGTTTCTTAAGTGCTCAAAAAACCTGTTAATTTACATTTTATACTTTATAGTTTGGTTCAAATTTGTGCTTTCATGCAGTGTCAGTCAGAATAAGCAGTTTGATATATTATCAGTCTAGTTGTCTATATATTATCAGATATTTACTTTAATCAGTCAAAGTCAAATCTTTATCTCTAAAATATCTCTCTTTAAAATCAGTCACTTGAGTCTTTATTTAAACTTGACTTCTGTTGGTGCTTGTCAAGTGAAGACCAGGACATTGAAATAAACGACTGTGGGCCATGGGAAAGATTGCTCATCGTAGGCTTGGTTGTGCTTGGCTGGGCCACTGTGGCGCTTCGGTGCTGGATCTTCTAATGCTGACACACACCAGAGCCTAGTGGGAGCCTGGCGGACTGGCCTCTCTCAGAAGCAGGGAGGCTGTTCCCACCCAGACAAGGTCATACTGGCCTCTTGTCATTATACTTTGAAAAGACAGGGAAAAAGCATTCCTATCCAGCTGCTATTAGTGCCAGGCAGAGACCAATTACCTCTAGGCCAAGGCCAAACAGTAAGCGGACATGAATGAAGCCAGACAGGTCAAAGTGGTCATACATAGCAAAGGTCAGTGTTGTCATAATTTTAGACAAGTTAAGCTGTAAATAGCTCCCCAGATAAATACATGAGCAAGAAGGGTTAAATTAAGTACACATTTCCTGAGTGCAATAAATTCTGTCCATTAAGGATCTTATGTTCTCTAGAAGAGCATTATTTTCATTTTATGAATTGTCTTTCTCTAATCTCTTTATCTAAATGATTCGCAATAGGAATTTATCATACAGTAATTTGCTGCAGATCAATAAAAGCTTTTATTTTTTAGATAATGTTTATGTTCTCCTTGAGTCAGAAAATCCTGACCCAGCAAACTGATACCGGCGACCACTGCTGACACATTTCTATCAGGCCTTCCCTGGGGTATAATGAGACCCAGGAAGTTCTGCAAAGCTTCTGCACAGTATGTACTTCATGTTGCAGGCATAGCTCTGTGAAAAGTTTCCTGTGTTTGGTAAAAAAAAAAAGTGCACTTGCAGTTTTTTTTTTCCTTTTTGACAACTTAAAAAATTAAGTAAAAACACGTACTACTTGACATGCAGGATGTAGGGTCAGCGAGGCAGCAAATACAATTTTGGGGGGTTATTTTCATATACACAAGGATCCCTGCTCTTGGCTGTGGAGCACTGTAGAGAAATCATAGTGCTTATCACCGCTCCTCCTCTTAACTGTTCTGAAGCGAGGAAAAAAAAAAAAAAAACTCCGCTAACCCATTAACATCCACAGGAAAGAATCCAGTTAACCACCTGCTGTTTCACAACTCTAATCTCGTCAACAGCAACATGTTGTCACTAACAGGTTGTTGGGTTTGCAGGATATTCCCCAGGTCGTTTTTACTGTTTAGTCACAGTAGAAAAAAAATAGGTGTAATTATGATCAGCAATCTGTTTGTGATATGTATCAGACATCTTGTCCAACTGCTTAGAAGATGAAAGACCATGTGCCAGGTACATAAAACTCTGTGTGGGTTCAACACTAAAAGTCTTTTCTAAAATCAGCATTTGATATTTTTTCACTCCCACATTAATGCATAAATGGACTTTGGGACACTGTTAACTACTTGCATGCACACTTCAGACCATCAGCAGAAATATCTCTAACATCATACTCCTCAAACATCCGAAAGGTCAGTAATGCTGTAATTTATTAATTTTATTTTTTTACTTGAAACAGTTTACAATGTATGTCTGTCTCTATGTTGGATATCCATCCATCCATCCATCCATCCATCCATCCATCATGTATTCAGATTAAACCTAATGGAAATATTTCAGGTTCTCCAAAATAATATACATTTCAGACTTAGTTGGTAAATTGTGATTGATGGATGGATGATGGATGGATGGATGGATGGATGGATGGATGGATGACGGATGGATGGATAACTATTCAGTATTTGGCACAATTCTCTTTTTTCATTTTCTACTTCACAATATCACCTGCTCATTTTCACTAAACCCTGTTAATGCATGTTCTTAAGTAAGTTTCTTTTGGAAATTGCCCCCCCCCCAAAAAAAAGAGAGAGAGAAAACAGAAAAAAACTGGGCCAGCCTTGACCGTTTGCTCCTGTCAGTTGGCACAGAGGGAAAAAATACAGAGGATTGCAGGAACTGCTAGCAATGGGGACCAAATATCATGAATCTATCATCATCTATGCATTTGGTAAATTTTCATCTCTTCCTTGGTGTTAGATGTGTAACTAGAAATTTTCACACACCTCCTCCCACTCTGCACTTCCATGCCACATAGGGGTGATCAGCTGGAGGAAATCAAGCCCCTCTCTAAATTTCCTCTCAACTGATTAAGATAAACTGCTTTTCAGCCATGGTTACCCCCCAACCAATCAATTAAAGTAATCAATTAAAGGCCTGCCGGCTGAGCCTTTGGTAATTGAGGGTTGAATAAACACAGGCTGCTGATACTGATGATAAAGCCGTAACAAAACCATGGGCATGAAAAGGGCTTGAAAAATGTAATTTCTGGGATTTGAGTAGGTCTCAATTGTAAGATATCTAAGGAAAGCTTGCTTTAGTTATTTATTTCATTTCATACACAGCACAGTCCTGGCTGTTTATCCCGTGCTGCCAGAGATTTTGCCCTAAGACTTTAAATATTAAATAAAATCTTCAGCCAGGCCTTTCCAATTGGCTATGGCTACTATTTGAAAAAAGTGCCAGTAGAATTCAAACATGGCACTGTGTTCCAGCATGTCCTCCAGTGAAAACAAATCCTCAGAGGCGGGTGAAAGAGACTCTTTGGCCAAGCTGGCCTTTTCACTCCTGGCTTCAGGTCCAGGAGGTGAGGGGGCTGTGTGTACTTTAGGATTCTGAAATATACCCGCATAAGGCTCCCTAATTGAGTCACATCCACTTAAATATGCATTTTTATCTTTCTTCTACTAAGATTTTTAAATGAACTTTGATTTACAGACAAAGTAAACTTGGCACAGAAGTATTTAAATATATAACAAATATATATATAGAGTATATACTGTAAAAATAATTTGTAGAATCTTTAAAATAATTAGAATTCTTCTTGCTGCATAATTTTTTGGTGTTTTTTTTTTTTTTTTTTTTGCTGTTTTTTCACTTTGATGTTGTAACTCTATAACCTGTGCGCTCTTGCTGCTTTGCTGTCTGAGCACAGTAGAGATACATTGGAGAGAGTGGGATACTGTAGGTCCTTGTTCAACATTTGTGTGACCTTGCTTCTTTATGAGGTCAACATTTATATCTGTTAGCAGAGCGCAGACCTCTGATAAATCACATCTTGACACGTGTCCTGGATTCTGGAAGCGAAATGGTATAGTGCAGAGACACCTGCGTTTGGCTATTACTAAGATGAGCGTTTTCAAAATGCATCCATGGTGCCAATTTCACTAGTAAAGAATGGGGAAAGAAATCCTGAAGAAATAAGTACATAAGCAAAAGTAGGGAAAAGCTAATATTAGACATGGGCCTGTAACCTCTTTAAAAACACTCCTACGCATAAGAATGATGGGGGCAACATTGTGTTCCCTTTCTGAGGTGTTAAGAACAGTAAGACTGTAGTGGATGTGTGGACTGTACTCAGAGCAGGGAGGAAAGTGCTGTGCCTGCTCCAGCTCATTATCTAACAGCTGCATAACATAATTTAACATTTCCTTTGTGTTCAGGGACACCACTGCAATTAGCTAACAAGTGGGTCATCCATTAACCAGGCCCATGGCCCTGGGAGAGATATAAGCCTCCAGGGCAACACTCAACAATTCTCTGTAATAGAATGGCTAAGAGAGAGAGTCCATTAGTAAACATTTAGGAAATCAGTGAGAAGGCAGGTCTCCACGGGTAATTATATTACTGATTATTTACAACAAATACAGTCTACACTTTATTGTATTTTGTTCCTTTATCTCTGTCGTGATGTTGTTTTCGACTTTGTTTTTCTGCCATTTGCAGGTTCACATTAATGAACTGGGAGCTTATAAATAAAAGTGTGTTGCCTCTTAGATTGAGACAGCTGGTGCCCTTGAGCTTACAGATGAGTTTAACTAAAACACAAGATTCTTGCCTCTGCTTTTTTTTTCTTTTTTTTTTTTGGAATGACATAAATAATGAAAGCATGTTGATTTTCCCAGAGATTGCAATTATGATTGTGCTGTCCGAGGGCTGACGCTGCTCTTTTGAGGATCCCAGGTCAAAGCCTGAAAGACTGGTAGATGCTTCCTGCTATTGACGTCCTCCTTAACTGTGATTCCACTCTCTCAGACCCATGCACAAAGAATAGGCTGCACTGTTGGACCCTGATCTCAACAGGGGTGATATAGTATGGACACCGCTTTGAAATAGTTTGCTTCAAAAATAAATACTTAATGCAGCTTGCTTTTTCTGATGAAATAATTCATTGAACACACTAACATTTGTAATAGCTAACCAGCCCCTCACAACAGTGTCAGAGTAAGACTCAAGGCTGATCAATAGAGGCCTTAGGGGTTTTATTTTCTGTTCCTTGATCAAGGCTGTCAGATTAGTATAGGTACAGTGTAAATAGGACTGCTCCTTGAGCATAGGCGGCGGCTCTGCAGCCCAGGTTAGAGCATCGCTCCCTCATTAATATGATTAGGAAAACAGCCTTCGGGCAGTAAGGATGCAGAGCAGCCCACACTGAGGCTCGCTGGATACCAAAAACAGTTCACCGGCACAATGGCAGAGTGTCAATGTGTTTTTTATTGCCCTCTTTTTTTAAAAAAATCAACAAACCCACCATCTATAGTTGGTGCTCAGAACGAGAAATTTCTGCGACCGTGACTCACAGTGAGATCATCGGTTGATGTTTATTGGTCTGCGTGGAAATTTGTTAACTGCGGAGAACAAAGATTTTAACATTCTGAAAACTTGCTCAGCCATATTTGCGAGATGTTTTTGATCATTTTTATCCTTTCAACAGCATTTTGGAGCTTTCTCGTTCTTCGGAAAATGTGCCTCACTCAGGCTCTTTGTCCTGTTTCACTCATTGTAGTAGACATTTCAGAGAATTCAATAAAACGTCACACATTGTGATAGCTTTGTCATATCAAAATCATATCTTTGTCATATTCAGGGTGTGAGAAGTGAGACTATGGGACATTTCTAACAGGTTTAAAGTGCAGATTCTGTGTTTTGTTTGCTTCATTAGTTGTTAGAAATGAATAAGAGACTGGAATAAAGTGAAATATGAGTGATAATATAATTGATTAGTGGCAGCAATGCTTCATTTCTCATCTGATTTGCAATCCATTTGGTTCTGAAAATCACCAGACAAGGTTTTTTTTTTTTTTTTTTTTACAGTAGCTGTCATCTAGTGAGTAATTATCATTGGTCTGCATGTCATAAGCCAGGAAGGATGGTGACACTTCTACTGATCTATTCATCTTTTAGAGAAGATGACATCTCCCTCCTGGCTTCAGAAACAGGTTGTCACCTCAGTTCAACAGACAGACAACAGAAGTGTTATTGGAATGTGTTCCACATTCAGCAAAATGGGTGAAAGTGAAAACGGGCTTTACAGCTTTACATAGCAAAATCACTCCTTTATGGCAGTAATTATGTTCAGGGAAATCTTGTTTATGATAAACAATAATTAATGGAATTTCACTGAGAACACAGGGACATATTATTCCAGTTTAAATAAACAGAAATTCCCTTAAGTAAAGTGTTAAGGTAAATAAATTATAATACTAACTCTAATTTTTGTTGTTTTCTGTGCTTTGTAGTTATTTCTTTATTTTGCTTATATTTGACAAAAAAGAGAAAAGAAGACATTATTTTTGGCACGTTGGACATCTTGAAACCCCCCCCCCCTTTTTTTTTGTTACCAAAGAAAGCACAGTTATAAATAACTCAGCTAACTCACAATGCAGAAGCTTTTTTGTGTAACCCAACAGCACACTTTTTGTGCTTTGCATTGCAACTTGAGATGTGAATTAAATGACAATTTATAAAGTGACCCACAAGCAAAAACAGTGCAGTTAGAAATAAACTGCCTTATTTTAAGTGAACTTTGTGCCGCGCATAAGTCAGGGTTTGATGTTTTGAAGCCATTTCTGCTCTGCGTGTTTTGAACGTGCACAGATGATGTGGTCAGTCATATGTATGCCTTATGATTATATTATTGTAAGGAAGAAGTGCAGATGAGATGTGATTGTATGCAGCTGACTGTCTGTTGGTTCTATATGTAATACCACAAAGGGCCAGTAGGTGGTACTCTACTGTGGGGCTAACTCAGAACAGGGTAGCGTGTACTGTAATGTGGCAAAAAGGGATTCTCAATCACAAGGTCATTTAATAAAGTAAAGCATCTTTAAGTTTGTTTTTTTTTAAAGAAATTATTTGATTCTCCACAGTGCATACTTGAGAATTTTATACTCTGTGTGGTGGGGACTGAAAAGCTTTGAAAAAAGTCCCAAGTCACAAATTTAAGTTTGGAGATGGTTTAAATAGAGGATGTTGTGCCCCATTTCTGGACAATTCTGTGTCTAATAGACAGCTGCAAAATGCCCATGTCATGCATGGCCCTGTTTGTGAGAGTGTTAGGTAGAGGTTACTTTGTTAGGTGATGGGAAAGGCAGATTATTCCTGTCAAAAAGCAGGCAACAATGCAGCTTTGGGCTTTGTTTCCCTGCTTTCAAAGGCATTTGTTCTTTGATAAGGTACCGGAAACAGTTAGCAACATGATGGTGGGAACCTATGGAAAAGAATACACTTTCTATCAATTGTGTGTTTCTTATCCCCTGGTGGTGTTTGTTGGGTGTGGGAATAGGCAGCATTCTGGGCACTGCTGCTCTGAGATAGCATTCACAGACCAGAGCACAAGAACAGGCTGCATTCAGTGTGAGGAACCAGGGGCCCTACACTGCAGAATTGTACACAGGGATGGACAATGTACACTATCTTTGGTTTGGACACAAAGAACCAAGGAAAGATTTTATTGTAAGGTTTGGCAGGCCTTATTTGCAGACCCTCTCTCCTCTTTCTCTCTCTTTTCCGCCACCCTTACCCACTCTCTCCATTTCCTCGCTACCTTTTTGTGGCAGCAATTGATTATTTCACATTTGTGATTCACTAATGACAGATGGTAGTTACTGCAACTTCTTTTTCATCGTCTCTCTCGCTCTCTTTGTGCAACTTCCATCCATGTATTCAATCATTCTGCCATTCTGTGGCTAAATTTGTGGAAATCTGACAGAAAAAGTGAAATCTTTTTTTTTTGTATGATTTTGTTCAAATACGAAAAAAAGAAAAAAGGTTAAGAAAGCTAAATCAGAAAATGCAAAAAACATGCCTGCAGCACCTATTCTAAAACAAGCAGCAAAACATTATTGTTGATATTGATATAATTGATTCTATTTAATAATTGGCATCTCTGCGTGCTGAATGCTTCCTCTGACTTGTGATCCATTCAGTGCTGGAGCTCATCAGATGATGTGAAGGCTAAGCGTTTTTAATAGAAGTTGGAGCCACTGCTGCCACCCACAGAGATACCACATTGCATTGGGTAAATTAGTATTATGATTTTAAGGGATAAATACCCGTTCCACCTAATTAATCCACCACATCACAGGGTGATATGACACCATGAGCCCAATAGATCAAGGACCGCAGATCAAAGGCACCGCCACTGTTAGAATCCTACACAGGCAAGAAGAAGGTTTCTTGTTTATTTCTATATACAGATGGCCTGTGAACTAATGACTAAAGAATACAGCAATATACGCAAATTTGTTTATTGGTTATTGACTGAATGATGCTGCATCGTCGGGCCCACCACTAAACATGTGTAATTAGGCGGTGAGGTTTCAAAATACAAGATTGAAATTTTAATGCTTGTTGAAATTCTAATAAATGAATTAAATATCATTCAGTGCCAGTCAATCAATGTCATAAGAATGACATATGGTCTAAAGTGTTTAAAATGAGCTACCAAACTTTTTTTTTTTTTAATGTTTCAGTCTCAGGACTGTAGGTGAGGAAAAAGATCAATAAATAGGATCATTAAGTTGCGGAAATAAAGCGTATAAGTTTGTGTGCATCTGTTTTCTTTAAATTCTTGCTTCGTCATGGTCAGTGCGTTCTTTTGACTTTCAAAGTTTTCATAAGAAAATAAATAAAACAGAATCCTATAAGGGAGAAGAGCATCGTTGCTGGTTGCAGTGGCATGTTGTGATGGTTCATTATATTTTGAGCCTTGCACACACTTTGGCCTGTCCTCAACTTGATATAAGGGGGGGAAAAAAGCTAGCTGGAACCTTTTTTTTTTTTTAATTTAACACAGTGGCTGTAGTCTAAAAATGTCACTGTTCTGCCAAGTTTACCACATATTCACTGTTTACTGATGGCTGTTACACATGTGGTTTTTGCATATGCTCTCCTCTCCCACTTAAATCATCTGCGGTCCCTGGGCTTTCTTTTGACATGTGCAATGTTGGAGCAGCCATTGAAGCTTAAATTTTTCAAGCAAAGAAAAGGCATGCGTATGAAATAATAATGACCATTTCAGACAGTTATATTTTCCGCATCCGACTGTCATCTCTGCTCTTCTGTTTCTCTGTGGCCATGAAATATAGTATAATCTCCTCCATCTCCTGCACACCTCTCGGTTATCATTGCTTTAGTCGCTGTTGTTATTACACTTCAGGTTTTTGTTTATTTTGTGGCGTTTAGTGTTGTGTAGTGACCAAAATCCTCAGTTCTCAACATTATTCTTAATCTTAATAACTTGCTCCAGTAACTGAAATCTGCAACTGCAGCCTCCAACAAAGCGGGGTTTTGGGCGGCCCCTCATGTGGCACCTTCCCCACTGTCACAGACTGACTGGACTGACTTGGGACGGTGGTCTTGTCTTCAATAATTCACGCAAAGTATCAGTACCTCATTAATATGTTATTGCAGGCCATATCAAAAAAGGACAATGTATCCCATAAGTGCAGCATTTTGAGCTGAATTGCCTGCTTTAAAACTTTAAGCAAATTCCTGATCTGAAAACATTTATTATTGATGAATTACATGTTGATTATCTTAACACGGCTCTTCAGGTTGAGTCACAAATGCCACTCAAAAAATCTCCCATAATTTATTAAAGGTAGCATTGTGGAAATTCCCACTTCTGTCAGGCGACATCAGTGCAATTGATGTACACATGTCTTGTGGCATAAAATCTCTTTCAAGGCACTGTTTGTTTTGTCACTGTTCCTTTGTGCAGGCACAGCTACAGTCTCAGCAGAGTGTGGATGTCACAAAGCATTAGGAAGTATGAGATTCAGGATGTTACATTTAATCTCCTCGACTTCCCCAGTTAGCAGAGGAGCCAGGCAGCAGCTGAGGGAGTCCCAGCATCCTGTAGAACAAAGCTGGCTGACATGATGTTTGCCTGAGGGGCCTGCACTCACTCTCTCACAGGCATAGTCTGCAAGCTTGTAAAACAATGAGAAACCAGTCAGCCGACAGATACACTAAGCTGCAGTCACTTTGAATGACAACAGTGCATGAGAGAAGCAGCGGCAGCCCCAGCCTGGGACTCAGTACAAACAGCTCTCCAAGCAGACTGAAGGCTCTATCACAGCTATCAGTTAGGGCTTCTTAGATCACGCTGTTGCCATTTTATTGCATTGTTGGAGTACTGCTGAGAGATCAGGGTGTATATTGTAACAATATTCTGTCTGCCCATGGAAGGAAAAGCTGCCTGCGTATCGTCACCCTCTTAAAATAATGGCCTACTGTAAGTCATTTTTTTCAGGTTTTTCAGAAAAGACAAAAAACTGAAGCAAACATTAAAAATCTGATGATGATCTGATGATCCAGAAAAAAACAAACAAACAAAAAACTTTCAGTAAAAAATGCCATTATTTTAAGAGGGTGACGATATGTGACGGCGATTTGTTCTCCGTCATTGCAACGGTGGTAAGTAAAGCACAGTGGTAACTCTGATTACCCTCTGCGTGCTTGTGGCCTGGGGTTAAATAAGAGCAGATGACTACTTTGATAGAA
>JAVDPK010002969.1:724221-735717 GCA_034780415.1 Cichlasoma orientale
AAAAAAGAAAAGAAAGGACATAGTCACACACACACTGTTTGCCAGCACACTCATTCCTTCTACGCTGGCACTTCCAATAGGAAACTGACAGTATTATGTGACACCATGGAATGTTCTAGGGAGCAGCAGCCTAGCAGCACTGACCTACACCCAACAACAATACCTCTTTTTGTCCTGCCTTACCCTTAAATTCTCAGCTCCCCTCTCAAATGCAGGTGTGGTGCTCCACAATAAACATTTTTCAACAGTCATAATTAAAAGAAATGAAGTCAGTGTTCCTTAGCACAAATCAGAGCACTCAAGGGAATGACACAATTCCCTCAATTCAGGGATCTGGGAAGAAAAGCATGCTTCAATACATGCCAACTCCCATGTAAGCTGAAATTGCAAATAGAGTTTGACTGGTGGACCAGTTAACAGTATCTTTTTTCAGCTCTTTAGTATATTTCTAGTTGAGAGGTCTAGAACAGAAGTAAGTCATTTGTCATTTTCCACAAGTTGTTTAAAAGTAACACATAACCACAATAGCTGGGGTAAGTATAATATGCAGAAACATGTATGTATGTATGTATGTATGTATGTATGTATGTATGTATGTATGTACGTATGTATGTATGTGCTTCATGTGTAGGTACTTTCTGTTGATTTCCAGCAGAACCATAATTTCACCATACAATATAACCCAGTCCTTTCTGAAAAGGTATACGGTCTATTTAAAAAAAAAAAAATTGTCAAATACAGATGTTGCTTGCAAAAAGAAAAGAAGCAACATACTAAAAGAAAAGGAAGTCTAACACTAACATATCCTTCATCATTTCATTAGACGTAATTTATTTCAGGATACGATAGAGTTGGTTTTACTGCTTGTCCTAATGTAGGGGATTTGAGGCTTGCCACGGCTTCGTTGGGGTTTCAGCCCCACAGCAGGAAGAAGATAAAAAAAGGGGGGGCTTTGTGGGAAGAAAAAAAAAAATCACAGCGCATTAAAAACAAATCTACTGGGGGATCCACCAGCAGCTTAAGTGAGCCAAGACGATTAAAGGGTCAGTGGTCATAGACTGCAGGTTGAATGTACCTGATGCCACTCACCTTGGTCCACAAGAGGCATTGCCAACACCAATCTTTCAAACTCAAATATGTACACAGGAGACACTGTGAAGGTCAATACAAAGTTACAATACATAATAGCAACTGGCTCAGCGGATCTTTTGGCTTGTTCAGCCATTCTTGTTTTACATGTTCTCTGGAGTATTCGACTTTTTGGAGTTTTTTTTTTATTATTTTCCAAACTTACTGTTAGCCTTGTTTATTTGTGTTTAGCACCGGAAATAAACCTAAACATAAATGAAATTTGTAAATGTAAGCATAGCATAAGAAAAATCTTCTACCAGGTGACGAGCGGCAGGTTATTCTCCTGCCTGCGCAAATATTTTGTATCGCTTTGTGATTCTATGCATCAAATGAACAAACGCTTTTCTTAAAATTGTATGATGTAAAACTAATGACTGTTACTTTGGTTTTAATGCTTTGCATTGGCTGCAAAAAAAAGTTATGAGGTACTATAAGTATGTATGTATGTAATGCATTTTTGGTGCTGTAAAATTGAAAATTACTGAAGAAACCTGTTGAGAACACATTTCCCTCTTGGAGTTTTTCTTTAGTGAAGCACTGAGGATGGACTGCAGTGACTCAACATTTCACTGTATCAATAAGGGCCTCTCTCTTTCCTCTGTCTGGTGTCGCTAGTGGTGACTGTGAGTGGCTCCCCAGCCAAAGACCTGCTTTATCAAGCAGCCAATTTAACAAGACAGCTCCTTTCATGCTTCTTGGCTTCTCCAGTGGTAATGGATTTCCTCAATGAGTGTCTCTCTTTCTCCAGGTTTCACACTTTTCTTTTTGTACTGCTGGGCCCCACTCCAGATCAGATCTTCTGCCACTAACTTTGATTTCTTAAGGTAAGTGATCCATCGCTCCAGGCCTGACCATTGCCTGAAATCTGGCCTCACTTTGGCTTCCTGCGCCTGATATTGTACACTCTAATGCAAAGTGAAGGAGCACATCTAAGTAGCCTGTCACGCCACCTCTTGCCCCACCAATCCACCTACCTATGCTCACCCAGCCTCCTGGTCTTGCTTGCCACTGCGCCTTTAGTTTCCATGCTGCTCAGCTTGGCCTCATTTCCAGTGTTTGTAGAGAAGGTAAATGATATAGTGATATTAGGGGCATTAAGCAAGCTTATGACATTTTGGTGACATTAATGAAGACTGGACTTTGGTCGGGGAGGAGGAAGACAGGAACTGAACGGGAATTTTTTTTATATATATAAATGATATAATTGAATAATGTTGAAAAACTGTTTAAGTCATGTTTTGAATAAACTCTCATCATTCAACCGTTCTTAATTCTGCAACCTGAGTTCAAGTTTGATGAATTCCATTTTCATTTACTTTGTTTCGACTGCACCAGTGTGTGGTTTCCCTCTTACAGTGTGATTGTTTTCAGGACGCCATACTTTCATTAGGGAATGAAACCAAAGAGTTGAGGAAACGTGTGTGTATATTTTTGTTTAATTGGCCAGTACTGTTACTCATCCTGGGCCTACTGAACATGCAATTAGGGTGTATGTTTGTCAACACGAAAGAATAAGTTCAGGATCAAATTATAGGAAACACAGATAATCTGGTGCTTCAGTGCTCAGCGGCCTGCCATATGATCTCTAAAACCAAATTACTGCTGGCTGCCTTGTAGGCCAGCAGATGGCTTTGCTCACACTGTAATCGAAGCCAAGAGCAAAATGGCAACTTCTGAAATACTGACATTTTTGTATGCTCTTTTTGTTCTTTTGCAGTATGTGTGTCTCAGTTTACAGAAGCTAGACTTTAGTTTCAACACCCAATTTACAAGTTTGATGGTCAAGGTTAAAAACTGCTGATTGGCCAGAACTATGACATCATCAGCGTTACTGATGCTACCTTGCAACTATTCTTGACCTTGCCTTTCTTTTACAAAAGCACAGCCACACCGCACCCACCCAGTGCTGAGGTCCATCATCTGAGAAGACTGCTACTTGTGCTTCATGAATTCTAGCACTTCAGATTATTTTTAGCAGTTGACAAAACTTTAACCCAGGCCAAAAATGGTGTGTGCACTAATTAATATTTCGTATTAGACTGATATCCAGTCTATCTGGAATAGCTGGTTTGGGTGTCTGTGAGAGATTGTGCCAATTCAAATCTATCACAGTAAATAAATGAATATATTTGGCCACTGGCTTTTTCAAGGTTGTCTCCTTGTAAGGCTCTCTGGGTGTTCCGGCAGTCCTGCTTTGTTTGGATTGCGCCCTGAAAGTCTTGTGCAGAGCACTGTAGGTGTGCATTTGCAGTGCACGCTGGTTCTCCTCACTGTGTTGAAACAGAGATCCTTCAACTTGAGTTGTATTTTAGAGTAGACGATGCAGGGAACTGAATCTGGTAGGGCTAGTGGCGAGCGGCAGTTGTACTTCAAACTGTACTGTACTGTACTGTCTTCAAATATATAGTGAACATATGTATAGTGATATGGATTCACCTGTCTTTTAACTAAACTCACCGGTCACTTTGTTAGGTACACCTGTTTAACTCATTTAGGCATGTAGACATGGTCAAGACGACCTGCTAAATTTCAAACGGAGCATCAGAATGGGGAAGAAAGGTGCTTTAAAGTGACTTTGAAAGCAGCATGGTTGTTAGTGCCAGACAGGCTTTTCTGAGTAATGCTGATGCTGCTGATCTACTGGGATTTTTCTGCATAACCATCTCTATGTGTTACAGAGGATGGTCTGAAAAAGAGAAACTATCCAGTGAGCAGCTGTTCTCTGGGTGAAAATGATTTTGATTGTTGATGCAAGAGGTCAGAAAATGATGGCTCGATTGAGCTCATAGAAACCCCAAATCAAAACAACTGCTTGTTACAATTGAAGTATGCAGAAGAGGATCTCTGACACACATTATAGGAGTAGACCACATGGGGCACCACTCCTGTCAGCTATGAACTGGAGACCGAGGCTTCAGTTCACCAAAACTGGACAACAGAAGATTGGAAAAAATGCTACCTGTTCTGATGAGTCTCCATTTCTGCTGCGACATTCAGATGTTAGGATCAGAATTTGGTGTAAACAACATGAAAGCATGGATCCATCCTGTATTATATCAGTGGTTCAGGCTGCTGCTGGTGGTGTAATGGTGTGGGAGATATTTTCTTGGCACACTTTGTGCCCCTTAGTATCAACTGAGTATCACAGCCTACCTGAGTATTGCTGTTGACCATGTCCAGCCCTTTATGACCCCAGTGCATCCATGTTCTGATGGCCAGCAGAATAACGCGTCACGTCACAAAGCTCACATCATCTCAAACTGTTGTTTCTTGAAGATGACAATGAGTTCACTGCACTCAGATGGCCTCCACAGCTACCAGAACTCAATCCAGATGAACAGAAGCAAATTTGACATTCTTGGACTTGATTGCCTTAAAAGAATAAGGGAGGAACTTTACAACACACACACACACACACAGGCCCCTTTCTTCCTCTTTGACATTCATCATCCACTTGAGCATAAATTTGGAATAGCTTGAACTTTACACAAGCAAGTAGAGAAAATATCATCATGACTAAAATCTGAATAAAAGTCCCTGAAGCAGGCTTTGAAAACCTGTGTTCACCCTAACTGTATCTTTTTCAAAACTAAAACTGGGTCAGCAGAAAACCATACCATCAAACGCTTAAGCTTTGTTCAGACTGCAGGCAAATCAGATTCTTTTCTCAAATGACCGATCACTGGATCTGTGTTTGGATATTACTGGGATATCTGCTTAGCCTATCTTTGCAGCTACACTGGAGACATGGCTTCACAATGATTTACTTTGTTCTTGGTTGTTCAGCATGTTGTCCTTCACATCTCAAATAGATATTATGTCGTCATTGTTGACAAATTTTATTTCAGAATCCAGGGTGTCCGGATTGGAGCCTGACCAATATAGTATTTTTTAGACTGATACTGACACTTGGTGATTTAAAAAACTGATATTCCAATATTTTCTGATTTTTTTTCTTTCAGACACACACAACAGATTAAAAAAAAAAAAAAACATACCCCTTAGTAACATTAACATGATTGGTTGTAGAGGAGAAATTTTAAAAAAATATATTAAAATGAACTTTAATTTGCAAGTGCGACTAAGTGTGCACTCACTCAGTTCAATCTGGGAAGTCATTGGCTAGTCACTATGGCAATAACTGTATAATAACATGAAAAAAATCCTCTCTTTTGTGCACCAGCGATTGTTTACAAATACAGATCAATTTGGATGATACCAGATACAAGCCGTTGGATTGAGATGGCATTTTGATTGTGGCAGATGTGTTCCCTTACATGTTCTCCACACGGACCGTTTCCTGCATGTAATCAAGCTCTTCTCAAATGTGATTGGTCAGTAGAGCCTTAAAGCAGACCACAAAGCAGAATGCTTCAGGTACAGCAAATTTTGTCCCCTGGCTACAGATTCTGCATATTCATATTCAGACATCTGTTCACAGTGATTACAGTAAGCTTGAGTTTGCGAGTTTCTGTTTTTTCAGCAGACACCCGTCTTCTAAGGCTAAATTCTCATGTTTGCAGCCATACAGGTTCAGGTTACTTCATTATTATTAGCCTTTGGTAGATTTAATTTTCATCATCCCCTACCTTCCCAAACATAATGTCACTTAATGCATTTCCTCAGTGAATTTCCTCAAACAGATCACTTTTTTTTAAACTACAGGTTTAGCTGCTAATCGTTTGCCCTGATGCTTCTGTGTATCTGAGACATTAGTTGCAGCGCACAGTTTCCACTGCAGCATAAACTGATTTATTTTATGTTTTTCTTTAATCGAAGTGTCACAAGTTGTTTGCCATAAGTTAAAGACTTGTCCAAACTCCATGCAGATCTTCATCTTAATCTGTTTTTTGAACGTTCTTGAGGAAAAATCGTAGTCTTTTGGTGAATCATGCAGTAATTAATCCTTGAAACTTAAATGCTCAAGTACATTTGTAAATTCAACCACAGGAGTTACAAAATGGCAATAAAGCCAGTTCCCAAATTCAGTCTCTTTTTTTCTTGTTTTTTTGTGAAGTGAAATTTAACAGCTTCCATTTCCCTTCCACATCTTGTCTCGTGAATGCTCACTCATAATCATACCTATATGTGAGGCCTCTGATGGGGGACAGAGTCACAAGAAACCAGATGACAGCTGTTCCAGGGAGCCAACATTATATTTCAAACCACACACCATTACATCCTTAACTGTAGGAGCCACATTGAGAACACGGGGTCTGGAAAAACTGCATTACAGTTTAGCAGACTAGTTTGAAGCTTTTAAAACCAGAGTCTTAATATGAAACAGACGGCTAAAGTTTGATTTTGCTGCATTGATTCCAGAAGCGAACATGTGTCTCAACAAGGTGCCAAATTTCTGACAACTTAGATATTCAGGGCACCAACACCATTTATCCCCTGATTTAACAACAGAAATGGACTGCAGTAATTCAGTCGGTCTTTTTCCCCGTGGAAGGTAACTTTTAAAAAAGTGAGTTAGATTTTCTTTTTCTTTTTTTTTAAGACAAGGGCTTTTATATCTTTGGAACACAAATCCGCAGTGGTGACAGCTGCCAAATCCTTAAATGAAATACCCCATACTTAGCTGCAAAACCAATAAACTGATAAATTAATACGTTTCAATATGATCTCAGTTCCTTCTTTCTCTTTTCATGTGTAATGCACATTATATTTAAAAATGCCAGCAGCTTAAATACATGGGAGGTTTTCGCGCTGATGTTCATTATTATGATATTTTCCAAACTCTGTGCCACTGACACATTATATCTTTCCTCCCTTTTCCTTCACCCGCTTCCTTTAACTTTCATTTATGTACTGATGCATTACTTTGCAGCGTCTGAAACGTAATTCAGAATCTGTTGTCACTGCTTGCAATTTTTATTCCTTAACCTTTCTTATATCTCTAATATCGCTGACATTTCATTCTAACTACATTATCTGTTCAGTCAATATATTTAAAACTCAAAAACATCTTTAAAACAAATATTTCTGTGGGTTAATGATCAACTGAAGCTAACGGTTTGAATCACTGAGGGGGTTCTTTATTCTAAGAGTAATAAATTGTGTTTTTGGTGCTTTCAAATTAATTGTGATTGCTCATAAGGCACTGAGGCTGAATATTCTGGATATTCCTGTGATCTTTCTCAACGTTTATAATTTGCTGGCCAGTACTGAGGCAGTGGCATATAATGAGACTTATTAGAATTACACTAGATATTTAAAAGGCAGGGTAAATCAAAAGGCCTTGCCACCTCTGGGTTGAGGGTAATTGAGCTAGTTGGCTATATTCTGTAGCCAGCTAGCTCAATTACCCTCAGTAGCTCAGTGGGGACTGGGAAACAAAGACACGCTAATCATGCCATTATAATTGATACTAAGACCACTTTTTGTTCCACTGGTCATGCTGCAAGCATACAAACCCTAATAATAGCATAGTTCACTTTTCTTCAGTCTTACAAATACACTGGTTTGATGGATGGTGAATACAGCATCTAATTAGATGATAATACAAAGATGATGCATTTACTTCTGAGTACTTACAGTAGCTGTTTGGAGAACCAGTAGGGATTCTTATGTAGTCAGATTTTCTACACGTCGAGAAGGCTTGTAAACTTTGAGAAAGAAACCTTCTCTGACATATACATACACATCTTTCTATTATTTGCATCTGCCAAGCACTAATTATTTGCTCTGAATAGTATATGTGTTTTTAAAATACATGCAAGGTGCCTGCTTCCTCCTAGTTCTTGCACTATTAGTACTGCATTCACAATAAATGCTTTAAATCTTCTGTTACAGCTATGTTTTTAAAGGTTCTGTTTGTGAAGTCTTACTACAGTAACAAATTCAATTCAATTTTATTTATATAGCGCCAAATCACAACAAACAGTTGCCCCAAGGTGCTCTATATTGTAAGGTCTTTGCCTGCTATACAGTAATTAACCTGAGGATATTTTGCTTTAGATTGCCAATAACCATTTCATCCTCTTCAAGTAGTGGGTATTTCTGGGTTGAGGGACCTGTTGGATTTCACTTGTGACATTTTTTCATCTGTTTAAATGTTCGTAATTATTTTTCATAAAAAATGTTTTTGTGTTGTATATGTTGTGTATCTTAGGGATAGCAGCTGTAGTAACATTTTTGGCCACTATGCCAAAACCAAAACCCGTGAGTACCTGATTAATAGTACTGAACCTAACCACAGCTGAAGTTACATTAACCTGAACATATGTGGAAAGAAAAAGTATAGTTTCATCTTGAAATAAACTTTTAATCATTTCCAACAAAGTGTGGATTCATCATATGATTTTCACTGGTCTGGCTATGACTCTAGATTATATTTTTTCACAATATATTTCCTTCCCTTTCCTTCTCCCACTTCCTTTAACTTTCATTCATGTTGTTTTTTGATGCATTCCTTTGCAGCATCTCAGCAATTCATTATTTATTGTCACTACTTGTAATTTTTTCCTTAACCTTTCTTGTGATCAAAGACATCCTCTAGCCTGCTCCCCATCATTCATGTTGCGCTGATGAAGATTTTAGGTGAAGCAGAAGGATTTCATTTTGACTGCAACTGTTCAGATAAACCGATCTTAATACATCAGAAATTGATTTGCATTGCCATACTGACCTTTCCTTATCGCAGCATCAGATATGCAAAAGCATTTTTGCCATTGTGTAATATTTGCACTATAGAAGCAAGTCATAACCTCTTTTTTGTTCGCAACGGATGCTTAAAATATGACTGCCATGGATATCATTTTATGGGTCATGTACAAAACATGATCATGCCAACTTAGTGTGCTAATGAATGGATATATGCCAGTGTAACAGTCATCTGTGTGAGCATCTCCTTTGATGCTTCTTCGAGCAGAAAGCTCTTAAACAAAATGTTTGAAGTGTCTGCCTGTGTAATAATGATTTGTAATTCTCTTGAACTAATACAAAATTTGCTGGTAAAATTTTTTTGAAATAAAAATAAATTGTGCCCCGAGGGTCAGGCCAAGATTCAAAAGAAGATCACCCAAGAGCAGCAAATGATTTAATAAGCCACCAGCTCCACTAGGGCATGGAGAAAAGCAGAACGGAGAATTTTAAAGTGTGTCTAATTAACATCAGTTTATTACTATGTCAATCTCTTCAGCTGGTGTGTGAATAAGGGGAGGGTTTAGAAATGTAGAACTGGTCTGCTTAAATATAAGGGAGAACACTTAACTCCTTAGGTTAATATGAAAGTCTTAGCCCAACCTCCACACACAAACATTTGCATGTGCCTGTTTTTGCCACAGACACAAAAAATATGAATCTCATCAAAACTGGCTTTTTTTTTTTTTTTTTTTTTTTTAAACAAAACAACTTCCATCACCATTATTCCTCAAGGAATGACTAAATGAATATTTAATACCACTTGCATCTATATGATTGCATAGTAATTATTAGAACCCAAATGTTTGACAAGCTCGGTGTAATATAATTTGTAATATGTTAAATTTGCAGAGGAGACAATGTTAAAATCCTCCGACACCGGGTTTTAATCTTAGGTTGACTTTTCATCACCGCTACTGTGTCTACAGAGACAAGAAAGATCCCCGACAGAAGGGAGCAAATACTAAAGAATCAGAAGTAAAAGCCCTGAAAAGCAGGAATAATTAATATGTCTCTTCTAACATAACTGGATAACTGAACGGCTTCTTATGTTCCTTATTTACCTCCTACTGTCCTTTTAAGATTGCTAAAGGATAAAACTGTAAACGGTCAATAAAATGTACACCTTTGAGATCTAACCACCTGCTGTGATCGTGGTCCTGAGTTCTTTGGTTCTGTAAGCAAACCTAAATAATAATACATGATAAACATAATGCATATATATATATATATATATATATATATATGAACCAAACTGGAATCAAGTCATACAACAAAACATGAGGAAAATATTGCCAAAATATTTACACACACCCATAATGCTTTGGTATATCATGAATTAATATATATGTTCTTGAATTCAAAAGACAAATTGGGAATGCAACCATCTTCTTATTCCCTGTCATTCCTTTATCTTTGGTCCATTCTGTGTACATATTTGGCAGAATTGCTGGCTTTCATAAAGGCTTAAGTCTCCTGGATTGTGTTGGCAAATCAATGACCCTTTTATCTTAAGGCATAATGGCAGCAGCAAAGCTCTGTGGTGAAGCAGAGGGCAGGGATCTTGCGTCAGCTTACAGTCTGGACATTAAGTCACTTGTAAAGTTAACCACATGTTTCATAACATACGTGAGTTCTTGAGGTCATAATTGAAATCACATTGAGATGCACGAAGCTGCATTTAAAGCTTGACTGACGATCAACAACAGCAGCAGTTTGGAAATAGGCATGCACAAAGGCGAGGTCTGCCTGATGCCTGTCAGTGTTGGAGTCATTACTCAGTCAACTTCAAGTAATAATATTTTAATGATTATTTTTTACTTACTTGAAAAGTAATTACTTTACTTATTACTTCCTGAGAGAAATCTGATGAACAATTTGTCATATCATTTTTTTTTTTGTTTCACACTATAATTGCTTACCTTCAGACCTTCAGACCTACAGTAGTGTGTTTTTTTTTACCACTGTGTGCTGGGTGAATTTGTAACTGTGTATCAATGATATTGACTAATATGATAAAAATCAGTGCTCATTGTCTGTGAGTTCAAATCATACCTGTCATGTCAGTAAAGTAGATAATGTCTAATTGCAGAACAACGTTCAGGTGTCTGATCACAACCTTATGTTTACATTGGAAACGGCACTTTATTGCAGTACTTGGCTGAAAAACACAACACATGTCACAAATTAGTGAGCGGGAATAAGCTATTGGATTTTGGTTTGTGTGCCACAGTAGTGTACAAAAGTCTCGAGTCACCCCTCATTTCTTTATATTTTGCAGGGAAAATGGAAAAAAGTTGCAGCAATTTATTGAAACGTGTACAAACATACATGGAAATACTATATATATAAGGCAAAAGCAGAGTTTGTACACAAGCTTGAAAGTCAATATTTGATATGATCATTTATATTCTTCAACATAGTCTGAACTCTCTCGCACAGCTTTTTTTTTCATTTCTAGTAGTCTTCAGGAATAGTTCTCCAGCCTTCTCAAAGGTTATTCAAAGATCTTCTTTGGATGTTTCTGCCTTTTGTTCTGTTCTCTGGCAGGATGATCCCACACTGCTTCAGTAATCTTCAGGTCCGGGCTCTGGGGAGGCCAATCCATGACCGATAGCGTTCCACTCCATGTTTTGTATCCAGCAGTGGCGGGCCGTGCATTTCACACCTAGGCCTTCAGGAGTGCTCCACCTGAATTACTCCACCCTCAATAACTAT
>JAVDPK010002969.1:735840-747750 GCA_034780415.1 Cichlasoma orientale
AAAGTCAGTCTGTGATTCAAATATTTTTTTTAGGCCAGCAGAGAAGGCCTTGCAGGCCCTGACGGCCCACCACTGGTATCCAGGTATGCTTTTACTGTCCTGGCAGCGTGTTTGGGATCACTGTCATGCCGAAAAATGAAGCCATTACCGACTGGATACTTTCCGGGTGGTACTGCATGGTGGACCAAAATCTGATGCTGTGTTCATAACTCCATCAATTTTGACAAGATCTCCAACACCACTGGCTGAAATGCAGCCACAAACCACGATAGAGCCTCCACCGTGTTTTACAGATGGTTGGAGATGCTCACCTCTTTCCTGACCTTCTCAGTGCTCCAACTATTTCTGATGAGACTTCAGTGAACAGTAGATGGATCAACTGAAGGGCCAGCTGCATCTCTCAGGCGCTGTGTCAGATCTTTGCTGAATTCTTTCCTATTTCCTAAAGACATGACTTTCAAATAATGTTCATCTGCTGTAGACAGTCTTTTTGGCGTGCCACTTCTTTTTTCCTCCACTGTCCAGTTTCCTCAAAGTTTTTAAGGGCACAATGCACACCATGCCAAGATATAGCAGGTTTGGGGCTAATAGCTCTTTGGAAATCACCTTGTTGGTGCAAAAATAATATTTTATTTCATTATCTTTGGCATTTTCCGTAGTTTCAACAAAAAAATGGGAACAAATTATATTATTTTGCAGCAGGTCTCTAGTAACAAAGATACAATTCAAATTGGGTATTTGCTAAGTTGTCTTTTATGTGTAGGCACAGCACTGGTTCATCTCTTGAGTTAGGTGCCTTTTTTATGCTTTAATAATTTCATAGGTCAGCATTAAGTGACCACAAACAAAAACATTCCTCTGAAAATGGCCGAGTACAAGGACTGGACTGAAAATGAGTGAAAAAGCAGCAAAATAAAAAGTCAGAAAGCCCGGGGAACTATTGCTTAAGATCATTTTTAACAAATTACAAGAAAGTCTGGCTCCTTGGAAGCAAAGTATAAAGAAATGAGGGGTAGCTCAACATTATTTTTCACAGTACTGTAGCTCAGAGAGAGCAAAGACATTAAATACAGCCCCACCCCACACAAGCCATTATTCAACAGTTTTATTTAACATAATCTGGATGAATGATTTAATGTTGCACTTTTGAATTTTAATGTGGTATATATTATTATCATGAAAGATTTTTTGTGTATTATAACTCCCTGACTCACCGTCATTTATACTGTTTGAAAGTCTCTTGGCACCATTTCTTTAGCATATACTCATGTTCAGAACAAAGGGAACCTTGTCCATTTACATAAATATATCCTTACACCAACAGGGAGTCCGGCACAAAGTGACTGCATGCTTAAGGTAGCAGACTTTAATTCCCAGCAGAAAAGTCAACATCACCAAGTGCTTCTGCTTCTATGCCTTCATGTTAAATTCATGGTGTAACACTTTTTTCTGTCCAGCTCACTGATATACTGTATTTGCGCTCCGTCTCGATTGGTGTGCAAGTTTTGTGAAGGTGGTAATGATTTAATGGGAGGGTTTGTTTAAACACCAGGACAGCACTGCTGTACACAAGTAGTGTATTTATAAAAGTGAATATCAGCATTAAACAGGATACGCACAACTTCACGGACAAGCGCAGACACAAAATAAACCAAGAAAGAAACTCTGCAGATGTGGCATTGATGACTTGCATATATGGGGAGTCATTGATGAACTATTTGTTCTGACGGAACAAAGCCAAACAAATGTATTCACTGATCTATTGGCTGTCAAATTTAAACGTCTGACAACCAAGTCAATGTAGTGAATGTGGGTAATTGTCTGGAAATGTAATATTTTAATCTAATTTAATTCATTTTTCACAGTTATGGGCAATTTGTATGAACTTGCAATCCTAAAAAAACGCTGCAAAATGTTTGAATCCTACAGTAACTGTTTTTCTGTTCCTCACCTTAAATAAACAAAAATACACATTCACACTCTTTCACTGGAGAGAGATTGCAAAATCTGGTTGAGATGGTTCTGTGAAGCTCACCGCATTTGTAGCACTTGGGCATTCTGACTTCGCATTGCTGCAGCATGTGTTACATGAGATTTAGCTTTGGCATCTCATCACTGCTCTTCATGTTTCTCTTAAAATGATCAAAACTACAGAGCTATTGCCTCAAAAGTAACGTATTGAGAAAAACAGCAATGCTTGGATTTTAATTTTGTAGGCAACTATTTAAATGGAGAAATATACCTGTTACCATTACAATTGCACTTGCATATTCAAAACAGAAATCTATAGATGGTTGTATCACAGCTGCAGTGATCGAACCATAAAAAAGCTCAACAAATCATATTCACTGAACTACACAAATTACAGATGTAACCAAATACGTCTGGAAATGTGATGATGAATCCCCCTTTTTTTAAACTTCTGGCTGATAAACCATCAGAGTACACTGGCAAAGTATTGGGCTTGTGAAAAATGCATGAATTACTAATTAATGAGGCATTCTCGCAACATTTCCATATTCATAAAGGTGTGTAATTCACATATGCATGAGAGAGCTCAGTGATAGCTTTGAGAGGGTAACACATATTCCAAGAAAGAAACCTTTATTTTGTTAAATTCCTCAAAAAGCTGAGGGAGCAGAGATGCTTTTAAAAAAACATTACGCATTCATTCTTCCCTACAGAAATGTAGTCAAATGCTTTGGGAGACAAATGCACCGAGGAGATGCAATGATGTGAAACATATGCAAAATTACATTTTCTGAAATATTGTCCCATGTGGATTTTCAAAAGTTCATTTAGCGACCCAGTGTTCGTAACAACTGTGCTCAGAAAATTTGATTTACAGGGACAGAAATATGTTTTCAGTATCATCTCTGTTTAGCAAGAAGATATGTCTTCTTGGCAAAATAGTATATAGCATGATTTTTTTTGTGTGATGCAGTTTTATTTTATTTATTTTTTAATAAATCTAATCTTTGAAGGTCATATATTACATTTAAAATTTGAGCTTGTGACACGATGTCTAAAAATACAAATGCATTCATAATAATGTCTGGACATCATTAGGTCATTATCATTTGCTTTTTCAGCACGGTTAAAATCAGCCATTAGCTCTGCTATGATGTCAGCCTTTTGGACGCAAACGCTTTCAATGAAGCAGGTCCAAGATGGCTTGGCCGGAATTGCGGCCTGTCCCTCATTTGAAAGGGCCTCTCCATTGTTTCAACCTTCTCACAAGGGCTTTGTGAAAGCTGTCCCAAATATGGGTCAAAAAGCACAAATAACACTGAGATGGTTCCTAGGCTTTCCTCACAGCTATGCACCAAAGAATGACAAGTCCAACAAAACCATGTCGAGTTTTTCATCCTATGCAATTGTCTTTTCACATTAACTCCAAGCTGGGCCTTTTCAGCTAGGCCAGAGTTGTGTCAGGCCTACTCGGAAACAGACCAACTATAGCAGCAGGCTTGGCCTGTTCAAAATACCACGCAGAGTCTGAGTCACTCCTTTATTTCGTTAAAATGGCTGTTGGATGCATTGTACAAAATATGTAGAGAGAAAGAACACAAAGTAGTGTTACGAGTGCGACTCATCTCTGTGGCCAAAAAGGACAAATCCTATTCAAAGTGAAATCTGTGTGCTCTAGGGTATTGTTTCATTCACGAACAGGAAGGCTACATTTTACAAGGTGATGTATACACATAGACACATACATATACACACACAAAACACAAACTAAAATACCATTAGCAGAAACAAACGGAAAAAAAGGTCTTCATTGTCTTTCAGGTACGTCACAAATAGTTCTAAGAAATAGACTTAATCTTTTTTTAGATGGTGAACAAAAGAAGGGTGAAGTTAATTGAAGATGCAGAAAAGCTTATAACAAGGTTCACAAATTTTCAAGATACTTAAGTTTGAGTTTAACCTTGCAGGACTTTTGGAAGGCACTTCTGAGCATCAGGCGCAGGGTTTTGGCAGCTGCACAGGGAGCCTGGTGGGTCAGCCCTTCTCTGCGAGCTGCTACTCTACACTAATCTATTTTAAACCATCTGTGAAATTAGCAAGATTTCCTAAGTCCTTCACCTCCAAGGATTAAAACATTGCTAAGGCTGTGGACTGTTCTTACATACTGTTCTCATATGCATGTTTGATGACTCTTGAGATCAGTATCAGCTTCTCTTTTTTTTCACCTGTACTTGAAATGGATAGAAATAAGGAGCAAAAAAAAAAAAAAGTTAAACATCTGGTTGAGAGGTCCACAGAAACAAATAGGAATTATAAATTTGTACATACAGTAACATCAGGGAGTTCCAGCCTTTGCTGTTTAAAAGAGCCATACCTAGGCATGCAGTACGTCTGCCAAAGCCAGTACAATGAAGTCATGACTCAAATCTAATGAGAAAATCAGATAAATAGCAGCTGTTCTTGGGGAAATGGTGCTGTTTGACAGATTCACTGGGTGCAGCGGCTGTAGCATTGAGCAGATCCAAATGAGTAAAATATTGTTCCAAGCGCCCCTCACTGCTTTCCTTCCCTCCGGTGTTTAGTCATCAGAGTTGTGAAATAGCAGCCCTGCCGCTACACGACAGAATTGCTGTATTAATTATTTTGCGCTGTTCGCACATACACATCTTTGTACTACAGTGACAGTTCATCTAAACAGGCCACTTACAAACAGCAGTTTTACTAACCTCAGCCCACCAGCCCCCCAAGTTATTCCTCAAATGTCTTATTTGTTTGATTATTTTGAACAGTTCCAATGAAAAGCAGAAACAGTTCAAATGGGATTTAAAAAAAATCGAAGAGTGTTACATTTGCAGCTACAAACTCGACTGCTGTTAAAATGTAGCACACTCAACATGAACGGTAATGTAAAGACAAATATCCGACGCAAAGAGCTTTGTCTATGCTATTAGATTTCATGCAGGCTTGGAAAATTATTAAGATTTATTGTGCAAAGTATATGTCTAGTTTTCCATTTACTGCTAGAGAGCGCTTACACAGGCATCTATTACAGACACAGCCGTTAACTGTACTTTTCCTATGCACTTGGGAAGGAATGGTAAAAGATGAAGTGAATGATTAGGACAACAAATTAAAACAGTTTTCCCAAATGGTTAAAAAAAGATTTAAGTTCCAGGGAGTTATATTTTGTTAAACTGATTTCCTTTTCTGTAGATAAATAGGCTAGCACTGAGCTAGAACACTGAGTGAAATGCTGATTTGTAATAACACTGCCTCAAAATTTATTTGAAATGTTTTACCCCTTGCATGATGAAGGAAGCAGGGTGTAGAACTCATGATTATTATGATGATAATGAGCATTAGATGGCAGAGATCCAGTGAAGAATGATGGGCATAGCCCGGGCTTACAAGTCTCATGATGACCTCTGGCTCTGGCACACACACAAGAAACACCTGTCTCAATAGGCACACACACATTCACACTCTGAGCCCTCTGAATGCCTTTCATGAGGTCAAGGATCCTTTGAATGTGTGCTTTCGCGGATTGTTTTTTAAAACCAAACCAGGAATAATCCTTCTTTTGGGATGAACCTATCAAACTGCATGTTGTGTCTTGTCACCTGTGGCTGTGTGTGTTTTATGTGCATTATGTTCGAGTGGTTCCTGATGGTATAAACACCATTTACTTCTCTTTCTGTTAAACTGATGCGCTTGCTGTGTACAGGTGTTGCCCTGTTTGTCCCTCTGTCATTTAAAGCTAATAAACTAGCCTAAAAGCAAGAAAACACATGGAGTGTGGCTAACATTAGCAGTGCCAGCAGCAGCCTGTTAGCCTTGAATATTGCAATTATCTTACTTTGTAATGTCATTGCAATATGTTTACCTTACAATTTCTTACACTTTTTTTTTCTTATTTAAAGCCCCCAAACTCATGGTTCTATCACTGAGGCTGGCCTTCTTGGCACACCCCCCATTTTAAGGTTGAAATAATGAGGCAGATTGTAACGTCAGTCAGATCCTGGTTCTTTTGGCATTTGCTGACACCAGAAAATGCCATTACTGAGGTAAACAAAAGTGATACACTTGGATGCAAAGATCAAGGTAAAGAAAGGGCTTGATGCGATCCAAAAAATACATACAGTATGCTGGTAGCAGTTTCAGGTTTTGCCGTGCACGATGTCTACATACTGTACAGATTGTCGTCACTCGTGTTTGTACTCAAATATTTTCTTCGTGATCATGAAGTTTCAGCTACACAAACGGGTGCACGAGAGATTGTAATTAACAGTCAAGTTCCTATTTTGTTGCATGACATTATAAACGGAGAAAATATTAATAGAAACAACAATTTTCCATTCAGAATAACTTAAAAGCCCTTGAAAGTGTGTAAAACCTGGATTTTTGCCACAATTGTCATGATACTAGAATTTCAATCTCCCACATTAATGTTATCGTGTTATTGCTAGCTGCTACCTGTTACTTAACAGATGGCTAATGTGGGTAACTGCTAATATTTAACTGGCCAGGTTAACGCTTGTGGTAATGGTTTAATGCGTCAATGTTGTTGAAACAGGAGCTTTAGTGACAAAAATCTCACGAAATTCTTCATAAAGTAGTTCTTTAAGATGTTTTGCTCATGAGGGGAGGGGCTGAGCACCTGCCTGTCTGCAGCAGTGCTGTGTGAAGTTGGGTATCAGCTAGAAGAAGCAAAGATGGCACTGTTGGGATCAGTACTGTTGCAAATGAGTGTCTAATCTGTAATTACCCATATCAATTAGTATCAAAGTATAAATGGTTTTTTTTACAACCATACTTGCTGTATATGCTGCCTGTAATACCTATGGTACTGGGAAAAAAACAAAACAAAAAAGAGTACTGTGGCATTTTTGGTACTTTGATATCAGAAGGCACCTTAAGTATCGGTTCTATTGACATCCCTAATCTGTACAGTTGTATACAAGGGTATTTAAAAGTAAGGGACACCAAAAATGTTGAATTACTTCTAATGATAATTTCCTTAGAAATGTCTAAATTAGCAAAACAATAAAGCTGGTTTGTTTTCATGTTCATAAATATCTTCAGCTTTATTACCTGTTACCTGTGGTCTAAAAAAAACCTTTCCCACCCCTCGGTTTTCTTACATTGCAGACTTAAAGAATGCAATGAATGCCTTGAGAATACAAATGATTACGCAAATCTTAAAACAAAATGTCTCTTTAATTTGTAAGTGTCAACAGCAGTACAAAAGATGGAGTGATGTGAGCTTTTTGTAACACAATTTCTGTCTTTTTTACAGAAAAGGAGGAACTTCTTGAGGTAAATGAGCTAAAACAGGCAGTTATTGAGCCCACTGCTGCATTGTTACAATGGACTGAGATATTACAGAAATATGGTGTTACAATATGTCTGAATTGATCCTGTGGGGATAATTTAATCATATACAGTATACACATTCTTAAGGTGCCTAGATGCACCCAGTGTGTCCATCATCAGTTTGTTTTTACTTGATATAGTGTATTAATACTACCAAAGCCAAAGAGATTGCTTTCCACACACACACCAATGTAAAATTATTCACCTTAAGTTTACCTCACGTCAATACTGCACATGGAAACCAAAGACTTGCTGATGTACACTTTGAAGCCAAGCAAAACAAAACAAACATAAAAAAAACTAAATAACATTTTAATTTTTTTTTTTTTTTTTTAGCAGTAATACCCCTAGCAAATAATTGACCTTTTGTACTGTATAAAGAACAATGTGAACACAAACGTGATGGCAACATTTTTTTTTAAGTTGAATTAAAAACTTTACATTGGACTGTACAAGATATTATGATAAACTATTTACATATTCCGACATAAACTTTTTTAAAGCAGCAACAGACACTATTTAATTCATTTCTCTAATAACACCCAAAACAATACTTTCCATGGGCCTAGGTACCTGCCAGGGAAAAAAAAAAAAAGATTTCTAGGCGGAAAATTGTATCAGGCTGCCAGCAATTTCAAAACAGTGGCTCCAGTGATAGAAGAGCCCCACACAGTGTTGCTTGAGAAACAACGCCAAAAAAAAAAAAAAAAAGCAAAGTACCAAAGACAACTATAAATGTCATCCTGAACAACAAATTTTACACTTTTGAACAGCAGCTACCATGTCAGTCCAGCATGTCAGTGAATTGTGCTGATTAAATTAACACAGAGAACATTCCCACCATATACACATCACAAAGTTCAGATGGAAAAAAAAAAAAATTATGAAATTACAGTAAGTAATGTTGAAACAGCAGAGACGCCTTTGTCTTCGGCTGTTCATTCAAACCATTTGTAAGTCTAACAAGTGGAATAAAAGAAACAAATTGCGAGGGCTACGCTTTCAGATGGCTGGATAGTCATGGACATGTTCATTCAAAATTGGCAACGTACAAAAAGATGGCAAGTAGAGAATTAACCGAGAAGAATGCACAGTCTGTGAATTTTGCCACATTAAAAGAAATAAATACTTGCACGCTCCCACATTTAAAACAAAAAATGATATTATTTGTGTTTGAAACAGTCATTCATTAAAAAAAAAACATTTGTTTGTTACATAAATGTAAATGCAAGCTAAATGCATGCAGATTTTTCCAGATGATATCAGATACTCATTAAAAAAAAATTGCCACATACTGTGAGTGCTGTTATAAACACAAAGCACGAGTGAGCATTGTACAGCATACTTTTTAAGTTTTACGATGATTGAAAACAAATGATTTAATAATTCTTTTAAGTGCTTGTTGTCTGAATAAGTACCATACTTGTTACCAAGTCTGAGTATAGTTTGTTTTGTTTTTTATTTAAATGGTCCGGGGAACATTATAAAAACATAAGGAAGTGAAGTGCTTCTCTTTGTTTCAGGACCAGCACTGCTGTCTTCTAACAAGCAGAAAGAAAATAAGCATCTACATGAGGTACAGTGACTTGTCAGGTTTTAAAAACATGAAACCACACTCTAAAAAAAAAAAAAGAAAAAAGGAAAAAATTATAAAAAAGAAAATAAAATAGAACAGCCAAATACATAACTTATACTTCACTAATGAACAAAAATATATTTCCTATGTTGTATTTACAATTAAATCTTAATGAGATGGAGAATTAACTGAAAACTTTTAGCTCCAATTAATGAAATTGTCTTTTTTTTTTATTTCTCTGATTGTCCATGATGTCTTTAACTGAAAATTTTAGAGCCAGAAGTGGCAAACAATAAATATGTCGTACAATATACAATGCACTGAAGTCTGGTTTTTCATGGCTCACTGAGCCAGCTGCTGAATTTCCTGCTCACTTTTCTTGTGCTGAGTCTCTCCCCTAGGCAGCCCTGAAGATTAAACAAAGTGTTCATTCATCACATGTGTCTTTGCATAAATAAACAAAACAAGTAGACAAAAAAAAAAAAAAAAAAATGACTCAATCTGGTAACTGTGAGAGCAAACCCACGTGAGTCCAACTGGGGAATTTTGTTCATTCGTGTTGTTTTTCCTCAAACAGCTTCACATTAATCAGAATAGATAAAAATACAATTTATATCCAGTGCTTATAACACTTATGAAACATTGTCTCTTTGTGAGTTCTTGTTGTCATTATTTTCTTCTTTTTTTTTTGTTTTTTTTAATTTTTTTTTTATTATTATTTTTTTTTGCTATTTAAGCTCAGTCAAGTTTCAGTTCCATGAAGAGTCTTTTTTTTTAAACTACCAGCCCACTAAAGTAGTGTGGCATAGTCATGAAAATATTTACAATCGCATACAAATACATCTAACCGCCAGCAAACAAGAGCAAACAGTTTAAAAATACCAAACAGGTTGACTTGGAGGGAAATCCACTTGCGTTTGTTTGCAGGAGAGCATCCTTATAATGTGTTCCTCAAAATGAGAACAATATAGAAAAGATGCAATGGAAAAAAATAAAATCTGAATTATCAATGAGGTGGTAAAAGAAAAAAAAAACTTTCATGACTTAATATAAATATTTCCAAAAGTTAAAACAATGTAAGCCAGCATTGAATGGGTATTAACAATAAAAGTACAAAAGATAAAGAACCATCTGTACCAATTTGAACTAGGAGAAAAAGGCAGTGACCAGCAGTGAGCATCTTGACCAGTTAAAGCCAGTGATGAGATATTCATATCCTCCAAAAAGCGCTGCACGCTCTCTGAAATGGACAGGTTCAAGGGCATGGGAGGGGAATAGCTGGACTCATGCATTAATAATGCTGTATTTCAGATGATACCCAGTCGTCAGTCATTTTAATAATCCCCCACAGCTTGATGTACTTGTTCCATCTGCTCACCAGTGCCTGGTGATTGGGCCAGGGTGGGAGCCCTGTTGAGGCCTTACTTCCAGCACTTTGATGGAGAGCACAATGAGGGACACACACACCATTTTTATTGTTTTCCATTCTTCCCTGGTGCTTTCGCTTTCTCTGAGCCAGATGGCGCCCCCTGGGTGCTGAGGTTGCCACAGGCTGGGGTCAGAGCAGGGCATGGCAGGGAGGAGAGCCACTTAGACCTTCTGCCCTATAAAGAGGATCTGAGTCTCAACATCAAGGCCTTGACCGCTAGAGGAGCTTTATCTAGCTGCCGTCACTGGAAGGTCAGCACTTGTCAGGTTTGAAGCTGACGTTAAGATTGACGCTTTTAGTCACCGCTTTCTGATTCTTGACTTTTAAGTGCAAACAATAAGTGCAATATAAAAGCTGACCAGATTATTGTAGAAAAGTCTCAAAGGTGAAAGGAGGTTTATCACTGCACTCATGCAAAAATTCTGTATTCTATGCCATTTGTATATAGCACATTATATGTACACGACAAACAAGCATTACTTTAGCCTTTTCTTTCTGTCCTCGCAAAACTGTCATTCCTTTCAAGACTACTTCAGTAATCAACTCATTGCATCAACCCGATGACTCTGCTCTCCTTTAAGACTTCTTAGTGTCAGTTTAAGATTTACAATGTCTAAAAAGAATTAAGATTGAAAAAAAAAATTACATTTTAAGACCTAAGACTTTAAACTTGCCATCCAAATGGGGCTAAAGTGTTTAACAGAGCGTACTGTAGCTACACATTGTACAACATCAATTTGAGATTGTAATGCCACCAAAGCTGCCTTTCGCTGCTGTTCCAATCCCACAGATTGGAGGCCTTTGGCCCTTTAGCATTCTGGCCTGATTACAATCACTCTGATTAAGATCTTGGTGAGTCAGAGTGGGCTGCAGAGCTGGAAATAAGTGAAGGATGCCACGGTGCTGTGTGTGGACAGGGATGAGGAAATGAAAGGGCTGGCTTGCTGGCTTCATTGATGATCACTGCATTGGCCTCCCCAAAGAACAGCTAGCATCACAAGTTACCATCCACAGATGTAACATATTGTAACCTCCTGCAGAGCTTGCTGCTTCCAAGTTCCTGAGTTTAATTTGTTTATTCTGTTTGGGTAAATTAAAGAAAGACTGGATGATGAAGCTGCATTAAGAGATGAAGAGATTGTCTAAGACTTGAAGACTTAAAACAACTTGAAATGTTTGGCACTTGCGCACTAAATTATGTAGTTCTGTAATAACAAGAAGAAAAACAATAATAATAATAATAATAATAATAATAATAATAATAATAATGTGTAATTAGCCTCTGTACTACATTGGAATCACTCCTTATTCATTTTGAGATATTTTGTTAATATTTATCTCTTGATTAAAAACATTCACAAGCTGTTGGCTGGCACGCTATACCTGAGTGAGAATATTATTCCCATCTTGAACAGTTATGTAATGTAACAAAATCATCAATTGAAGAGGAAAATAATGTAAATGACAGTAAGAATTACCTAGGTTCATATCAAAGGTTTCAATTTCAAGTTGTCTTTTGTTTTAGGCAATAACCTAATTCTTTTAATGTCCATGATCGTAA
>JAVDPK010002969.1:747859-757973 GCA_034780415.1 Cichlasoma orientale
ACAACCAAACTGCTTTACACACTTAAAGAAACACTTAAGACCAAATAGCTTTTGATTCAGACGAAGCCACAGCTGCATGCTGGCTTCAATATGGTACATCAGTATTTTTTCAACATTTTCAAACCTTTGTGGTGTACTTTTTGTTTTCTTTTGTTCTTTCCCTCCCTCAGATCAGACCAGCCCTCTGGGCGTCCTCCTGTATGAGTACTGTTTCTGCACTGGCCTCTTCAGTGAAAAAGGTCTCAGTTGGCACTGACTGGCTCTTGTGTGTCATTTTCACTGCTATAGTCTGATTTGGGCTCATCCTCAAAATCTTCATACATGTCCATTTCATCCTCGCCGTTGACTTGCTCACTGTTGTTCACCATGGCGCTGGGCTCTAGCTTCATGTTATAGGTGCTCTGAATGACGGGAATGGATGGCTCAGGACTCGCTGAGGCACTCGAGCACTCCGATGTCATCTGAGGTGAGGGTGTGGTGGTTGCCATGGTAATGGCCCCAGGGTAGACCATGCTGGCGCTTGTGGTGATGGGAATCTGTGGTGGCTGCCTATATGTATAAGAAACAGATACATTTTCGATTAATTGCAATCCGTTCTCGTGACGTGCTTGATTAAGAATTTATCGGCCAAATCTGAAAAAGAGTCCATGGAAAAAGTGCTCAGTGTTGCTCAAAGTGCGATTGCTGCTTAGGTTAGTGTCTACATGTCTCTAAACTATGTTTTTTTTTTTTTAACAGCACTTAAACTGAGATAGTTGGATTACCAACCGGTTTCCCGCAGCAGTCTGCTTTAAGCCAGCAGCTCTGTGAAAATGATTTGGGAAAAAGAGAGGTTCTCCTGACAGCTCCCGTTCGGAGCCGCTCAGAAACACTGCCCAGTTTATTGGTGACATAAAACCAATACGCTGCTGCTGCTGCTCTTTGCTGCTGTTATGCTGGATAATTGATACTCCAGCCACTGAATCTTATGACTGACATGGGAACACCTGGAGAAGGACTCTCCTGATAACCACAAACAGTAAATTAAAGTGTTAAGCCTTAGACTGCTGCTGTCCAGGCTTACGTAAGCATATACTTACAGCTTATATCCCATAATAATGTCTGCACTTGATGTGCCATTAGAAGACTACTATTGTCCTAAATTCCTGAAGCTAGTTTATTGTACATATCACCCTCAGAGTTGAGTGTTAACACTAATGGTTAACTCAGAATTCACTTTTGGAAATGCTGCTTGTATTGCATGCATATTTTTGGGATTTTTTTTTATCAAGTGTGGTAACGTTGAGGTAATCGTGTGTACCTACCCCACAGTAAAGAATTGCCTCATCTCTTGTCGCCGTGAACGCATCATCTGCTTGTACTCTCCGATGCGGAGTTTTTTTCCGTCAATAATGCAGGTCCTCTTAGGCCGTGGTTTGTACTTGTAGTTTGGGTACTTCTCTAGATGGAGCTTACTCAGACGAGCCTGCTCCTCATAGTAGGGTTGTTTGTCCTGGTTAGACATGGACTTCCACCGAGAACCTACACAGCACAGTACATTCAGATTTCAGTAACTGGATAAACAGTTTCTCCAAAGTGAAAGTAGGAAACTGAAGGAATCTGATAGACTCTGCTTTAAAATAACCAAGAATTGGATAAAATAAACAGAGTTGGTGACCTCGCACTTACATCAAATAACCAATAATGCATGTAAAATTCAAAACCCTTTTTACATTTTACTACACCGCATAAAGATTTAATTTAATACAGAATTACATTTAATAGGCGTGGAAATTTTCTAGAAAAATCATGTGCTTAGATTTACTGTCCATTCCACAAAAATCTATTGATAGCTCTGCCTGTGCACATTATCTGAAACCAGAGGCAGGCTTTTTCCTTACTGTCAAACAGCAAGGAACAACAAGCTGGAGTAGTAAATACTGCAGCGCTGTGAAGTGCCCTACACTGGCATGGATGACAGCACTTTTAACAGCTCTGATGTATGGACTCCAGTGTTGAGGGGACAAGACCCATTTAGTCTCTGTCATTTTTCATGACAAACACTTATGGTAGTGATGGGCTATAAATCCATCTGTATGCTGAGGTGAACTGATGCACAGTGGCCTACAAGATAGTGTGCATACTCTCCTTTAGATACTAGCTACTTTCTAAGATATATGCACTTCAGAGAGCAGTAAACCCATGCAAATGTACAACACTTAAAAAAAATCTTGGTAAGTCAGTATTAGAGAAATATTATTAGTATTAGAAAAGTGCTCAGATTGACTACAGTGCTCTTGTACACTGAAAATTAGTTGCACACCTCCTCAGAAGCTATGAAAGAAGCTGTGGTTCTTGCAATAAACTATAAATAGTGTATGTTCGTCATTTTTGCAAACAGCAAAGAAGTCAAGTGAATGCATCCAGCTCACAAACACAAATATTTCCTGCAGCTATATTTGTTTTAGAGTCCTACCCAGAATCTTGCTTATGTTGGAGTTGTGCATGTCGGGGAAAGCCTGGAGGATCTTGCGCCGCTCATCTTTGGCCCACACCATGAATGCATTCATTGGTCTTTTAATGTGGGGCTCGTTGTTGTTCCTTCCTCGGGATTCCCTGAAGACTCGTGCCTCGGTAGGTCCAGCGCCTCCTGTTGGCCAACAATAATAGGGTTGGGGTTTAACTGTAGAGCCATTGACTTCCTTCGACCCAGGAACAAGAAGAGAGAGTGTGGCGAGGCATTAATTAAACCATGTGCCATATTTAAACTCTCCTTCATCTTAGATCTGCATCATGAAAATTGTTTCAGATGAATGCAGAGATGCAAACACTGTGTTCAACAGAGTCTACAGAAGTGAGTACAGTGTTAGTTTAAAGGGGAGCCTGATCTTTTTAAATTAGGTCTATCCAAAACCATAAGAGGAAGACCTTTGACTTCAAAGATGCTTTGTCCAGAAGTGCTCCGGCTTCTTTACTTCCATCTATCCATCCATTTTCTTCTGTTTATCTAATGGGGGGGGGGGGGGGGGGGCGGGGGGGGGGGGCTGGAGCCTATCCCAGCTTATACACATACATTATGCACATACATTTCAGGCTCACAAAAGAGTGGCAACATAAATATAAGATTAAAAAAAGACAGCTCAAGGAGCAAACACAAACTCTTGCAAATCTTTATAAAAACCAAAGTACATTTTACTTATATATGCACAAATAAAATCCTTCAGTTTACTCTTGTTTCTCCCCTTGTTTCACACTCTCTTCCTCTCTGCTTCGAGCGTACACACAAACAAACAAACCAAGCACACATTAGCGAGGAGAGAGTGTGCCGATTCTGCAAAGTGCTGTTTCTCAATCAGGGCATTCACAATCAGCATAAGAGAGTTTCTCTCAGTATTAAACTGTACATCAGACTGATAATGATTTCTGTTTGCATGCGCATTTGCTTCCTTTTATATGTAAGATGTGAAAGAATTAAATAAAAGCAGTATGAATATTTAAACAAACAAAAATATGTTGATAAACAAGGCTTGAAAAATAAGACAAAAAAAAGCCTTCCATATGCTACGATACATCTTTAATGATCTCAAATCTGGAAAAGAAAGCTTGGGATGACTCATGCATATTTCATCATCCACATGTGAAGCCTTCTCATTAGACCATTCCACTAGCAGCCTTGGCACACGTTACCTGGGGTCTGATTTCTATTATTATTTCAGTTGATAAACAAAATCAAACTCTTAATGAGTAATGGAGGGCTGTGCAGAGACATTAATTCCAAATCCACAGAAACCTCGCCCTGCTCTAATCACTGAAGGTAATACTGCAGCATTTTCAGCCTTAGGAAGTTCAAGTGTCTTCGCTTCAAAAGAACATGTCCTATTTTCAAAACTATTATAGGAGACAAGTCATAAAAAAAGGCAAAATGCTTGCAATACAATAGAGATGAAGGTGTGCTGGAACTTTGTTTTTGTTTACCGGGTTAGGATTCTTGAGGTCTAGAAAAAGGAAAGCCTGTTTCTCACAGTGCAAAGACAGGCAAATTGACTTTTCAGCAGCTCATGTTTAACAGTCAAAGAGCCACATTTATGATCTCTTCCTTTACCTGGAAGGCCAATAAAAAGCTGTATTTACACTGCACCAGTTTCTGCCCAAAGAATACCAGCAGGTCTGACCAGTGACAGGAGTCATACTCATTTAATTACCACGTGTTTGTCTTCAGCTGACAAACATCACATATGCAGAGAAATAAAGTATGCATATAATAAATGTATAGTTTTCCTTCAATTTATGTCATTAATTTTCAATTGTTAAATATGACTTTTTAACCAAATATAAAATGCTGTATTTCGATGTGAGACGTTTTTCTCATGTTTTGTCATTTCAGGTTTTGTCGATATATAAAAAGAGCATGTTCTTCAAACCTCTCCATTTTCTAAACCAAATCAGAACATTAGAGGCTTTTGTCACTCTTAGAAACACTTACTCAGTCTCTGGAAGCGCCATGTTTTACTCTGTTTGCTTTGCCCCCTCGAATACCGTTGGCCCGAAAGCCATCATGAATTCAAAAATAATACACTACCTTTGCTGCCACCGAGCCCCACAGTACGTTAATTTCATTTAGCATGCACTCACTGTACAGGATGAATTGATTTCACTTTGTTTGGTTTTGACAACCATGTTTATTGTGCAATGAAATGTGGTGTGGCGGAGGGCTGACAGTATCCATCAACGCGGGGCAATCTGCTGACTGCCGGGGCCAGATGAAGGTATTCATTAGCTCAGGAGCGCAGCGCTCACTCAGACACGACAGCCAGTGTCTGCGCCCTGGGATCGCTTGCCGTAATTTACGATGCCTGCCGTGCCATTACTCTATCACTGACACTGATTCAGCAATTTATATACTGGTGCGCATGTATATGGGCAGAGGTGATCTTCTTATGGGGAGGGGGGGGGGGGACAAAACAACTGCCTGCCATCACCTAGTGCCACATCCATAGTTAGCCAGGAAACCAGCCACGTGACTAGGTTCATTGGAAGGAATCCAGATGAGGCATGGTCTTTTGCTGCACATGATTGCGTGCCGAAAAGCACTTCTCTGCTCTGTCAGATGCTACAGAAAACTGTAGACTTGAACAACAGGAGTGTTGCATCCTCTTAAGTTGTTCTGAGGCACATGCTGTGGCTTGGATAGGTAAAATACCGAAAGTGATGAAAGCTGCTTCTGAGAAACTAACAGCCTACTTTAGTGAAAGTCCTTTAACCTGAAATAATAGTGAGGTCTGTGATCTTTCTGAAAACGCTGGAGTACAGAACTGCTTCCTTATTCAACCCCTGTAATATATATGACTTAATCGGAGGCATCCTGTGTATTCGCACAGTAAATTGCTAGCAACTATAACATGCAATTTACTGCCAGGTTGTTCCTGTATTTTCACAGAAAATCATGACGCTGCTCTGACATTTTGCAAATGAGCAATAACTATTGTTTTCCAGGAGGGGCAGGACATTTAGGAATCAGTTAGTTAGGTGTGTGATTGTGTAAATAAACACAGATGTTTAGCAGTGACAGGGCCAGGCCCCCTGGGTGGTAGCTGGGGAGGGAGCGAAACAGAGGGAGTGCTGCTTAATAGAATTTATTGTGATTCATGAGGCCCGCAGCTCAAGTGTGACAGAGCGATATGAGAATCCCCTTTTAATTTGTCTCTCCTGGAAACACTGCAGATGAGCAGCATGAATTACAGTGTGAAAGAATGGGTGTGTGTGTGTGTGTGTGTGTGTGTGTGTGTGTGTGTGTGTGTGTGTGTGCGTGTGCGTGTGTGTGCACGCATGCATGCTGGAATAAAAAACGAAAAGGGAAAGCGAATAATGAGGAAGCAGGAAAAAAAAGGGAGAAAAATAGAGAATGTAGCGAGGCCCCACAGCCTGTCACACCTGTGAGCTGCAGGCTCAGACTCGACCATATACCAAGCCAGAGGGTAGCGCTGCCCCAGCTGCCCCCTCTCCTCCTCCTTTCCTTGTCCTTACTCATCTTTGTTCTATGGGTAGACACACAATGTCACCCAGGAATCCGCTCAAAAGGATGAGCCTCAGTGAGCAGGCAACAATCACGCGAACCTGCCAAGCCCTCCCTGTTGGGATCAAATCTAACACCTCTGACTGAAGGCATTTACTACTGACAATAGAGCCTCTCCCTCGGAGCAAGATCAGGCGAGATTAATGTGTGCGGACGGACAGGACACGGCGCTCAGTGCCTCTGCTCTGGTCTGAGTTCATGGCATGCTAATTAAATCGTTGAAAACCACAAGTGATGTAAGCCACATTATACCATCTCAATCATTTTACTTTTTGTTATCCAGTTAGGATCATTTGGGTTTTCTATACCCTGTGTGTGCGATAGTGTGTGAATGCATGCACGTGGGAACTTGGGAACAAACAGCCAGCGTGTTTCAGCATGCCGGCTGCAGCTTTTACTTTTGTCTGCAGCGCCGACTCGTTTACGCATTTAGCACGAGTTCAATCTTTCACAACTTCCCGGCCTCTGACACTCACAGGGAAATTCAAACGTTTGCTCTAAATTTAAATTTGCCAGCTTCAAAACAGAACTTCCATATTGATTGTTTTGACCTATGCAGCTACCGTTGCGACTTGATCTGTCATTACGTCAAAGCCTCCTCCTCTAAGCTTTCTTCAAGAAAAACTCCCCAGCAATAAAAGCCAGAGCCTGATTCCCACAGACTCACAGCAGAAGAAAAACAAACATCTTCAAACAATCAACCCGTATAACGCTTCATAACAGCTCTGAGCTACCAGTGTAAAGAAGCTCATTGTCAGTGATCTGTAGCAAAAGTGCAAGACTACTGTTTTTCTTATCCTATTCCATGAGGACACTTCTCAGCTGAAGCTTCTCTTTTTTCCCCCTCACTCTCTGCTTGATATTATCTCATTGGGCTTTTAGATTAATTCTGTTTCCTGCCTCCACACATCTCTCAACAACCTCTTTGTTCTTTGTAGACCCTGAGTGATGGGGGCGTTTTAGACAAACACACAACCTCAGCTATATGGCAGCTCCATACTGCCATATGTGAATGAACAAAGGGCCTCGGGGCTGAGGCTCTTGTGGTATTTGGTAAAGACCTAATGAATTTGCCGAGGGATCATGTGTGTGGCTTGTGACTTTGTTAAATGATGAAAATCCTATCTATTCCTAGTCCCCACCCACCCCCCCCCCCCCCATTTTGGTCGTTCAGAGTTGGGTTTCTGCCTGCTTTGCAAATATTAGCTTAAAGAACCTAAAGCTTTCTGTGAACTGCCGCGATAACAGAAGCCACTGTGCCCGCTCAATGTGGTTACTCTGTTCTGGATGGAAAGCTGCTACACACCAAGGGGCTTTCACACCCTATGTATGGATGAGGTGGTGCACCCAGTAATTTTCCTTTTCAGGAAACACCAAAACTATGTGCAGTGTGTTCTGATCTACTTGGAATGTTTCTAAATTCATTTACCTCCTATTTTTACACTGAAGTTGTTCCAAAAACTAGCTACTGATGCTGGATTTGTGGGAAGAAACTGCCTTTTTGTTGTAGAATTTTTTTTATGACATTCATTTTAAAACATTTATATTGCGGTATACAAATTGACAACCAAATATTGGCGACGTTCAGCCTTCACACCTGCATAACCTTTGACCTTACATTATCTAGAAAGCCTAGTGTTTTCTGTGCTTTCATATTTGTGATATTAAACAGAGCACAAATATGCGAGTGTAATGCATTTTTCTTTATGTTACGTATGCCAGGGAGCCAAGCCTCCGCTGGTTCAAGGAGGAGAAAATCCTCACAAGACTTCAACAGTAAACATGTCCTCAGAAGGGTAAACACTTTGTGGTTCACATCTTAAAATTCTGCTTCACATCATTCATCTCTTTGCCTTCCTGTTGGTGAAGCTTAAAGACACAGACAGATATATATGTGGTGTAATAGAAGAAATGCTAACTGTGTTTTGAGTTATGGGCACTGCCCTGTCTCCAAGCTCCCCCACCCACCCCGGGAAGAAGACCTCTTCTCTCCTCTAACCTTTGCTTGCTCCTATAATCCATAGCCCACTGGGAACACTGATGAGCGGCGTCTGGCGCTAGCCTTTCCCTCGGCCCTAAACAGGACTTAAAAGGACACAACTGCCCTGGTGCGCGCTCTGTTTCAGTCCTGACTCCACAGTAGCCACAGAGGGAGGGTTCCCACTGGGAGAATGAGCACTGGAAACACATCTGTCCGAGGAGTCAGACGGGTGGGATGGGATCTTCTGCTGTGGCTTACATGGGAAGCATGTCAATGCATCCACTAAATGCACCTCTAATTCTCATCTTCAGGATTGGGTGTGATGTGAAACTAGATGTGCTTTTAAAAAAAAAAAGGGCTTTGCTTTGGAGTTGGTAAACAAACATTTTTATGGCAAGACTTAAAAAAAAAAGTCTATGTGAACCAATTAAGCAAGACTTTTTTTAAAACTGAAGTGAGGCATGCCTAAAATGTGATTTGAAAATGTTGATGTGTTACATTGTCCTGTGAAATATCTATCCCTCGGCCCCGAGATCTTCTCAGGCATCAAAGATGAGTCAGAACCATTTTCTTTTCTGCTCTGGCTCTGAAGTCCCATGGAAACTGCCACAAATATTTATGTCGGACAAATATTAGTTGCACTGAGGTACTCCTCGCTCCTGTGTAGGAGCCAACTCCACAAAAGCAGATGACGCTTTGTCACACTGGTGTAATCAGAATTTACACACATGTGCCGAGGACCTCGAACAAACACAACAGCAACAGCTCAAGTCGAGCTTGGAAAAAAGCCAGCTTTGTCCTCAGGCACCCTTGTCCTCCACTCATCTACCTGTGAAAACCTCGGAGCCACGGCTCATTTCAAACGGCATTCACCCCAGCCCCCACATCTCTCTCTTACATTCAACTACATGTTTCTGCACACATCTGCCCCAAACACTCTGCATGCAGTACTGCGCTGCACGGGGTAGTGGGCCTTTATTACCCATCAGAACTCCTTAATCCACTCATAATTCTTAATGTTTTCCCACAGAGAGTTTAGAAAGTTAAGTAAAATTTGACAAATTATGAAGAAACATAAAGTCATCAGATTTAGAAGTAAGCACTTATATTTAACAGTAATTACAAAAAAACAAAACAAAACAAAGAATTAAATAAAACAAAACAAGAGACCCAATAATGGCCTTACCATCTAGATCCTCTGGCCTGGTGAGGTCAATAATTCTGTGGCCAATCTTTCCTTCCTCACCCAGCTTGCCAAGGTGGTGCCCGATGCTGTCAAAGTGCGCTCGCTCCTACAGAGATATACAAAGAGTCAGGTAAATAAACCAGCACATATACGCCTTTTTACAGTGGAAAAACAGTTTAAAAGAAAGAAAAAGAAACTCCATCAGAAATGTGAATATTTGAAAAGAAAAAAAAGTGTCTTTGATAAATGCAGGTTGTTTTGAAGAGCTGCTCTTTTGACATGAGCTAGATGCAGCTTTTTCCTCATCTCTCTATTCTGTAGCTGTTATAATGGATGACAGGAGGCAGCAAGACAGTGAGGGCCAGGGGTGCTCTAAATAGATTTACAGAAGGATACTTTGTGATCCCAAGCACACAATGGGGCCGTGGCCCTCTTTGCAGTGCTCAGATTTTCCTCTGTAATCTTCTCCTTACATCCTGCCTTCCAGTCTACAGCGCCCAGAGCTCAGCGCCCATCATTTATTCAGAGTTCATGCTTTGGAGAACACACCGTGTTTTCCCGTTTGTCATGTTTCTTTGTGCTCAGATTAAACTTGGCATCATGTTGTACTTGACGCACAATGAAACCCTGTCATTCAGCGCTCCGTGACAATATTAAATGTCATGTCCGTGTGCATTTACAGAATAAAATAACAGCTTTCGGGGGGTCTCTGAATAGTTGCTGCACATTACACTTAATGTATTATGCAAGGGGAGAGTGCCGACTGCTGCTGGCTCCATTGTTGAATGACCTACTTCCTCAGTGAATACATAGGGCATTAGCAAAGGGCTGTCTTCCTCTCTAAAGACTCAACTAGGAGATGGACACTTTGACTCTGCATGATACACATACTCTC
>JAVDPK010002969.1:757983-777702 GCA_034780415.1 Cichlasoma orientale
CCCCCCCCCCCCCCCCCCAGGTTTTGCCTGGATGACACTAAAAGCAGGCATGTTGCCACCATTCAGAAAAAAGCATTTGTTTTACTCCCAGGGTGCGCGTTCAATCTCTGCCAAAGATGTACTGTCTGCGCTGACCTCTGCCTCTTCTTTCTAAACAGGCCTATCACATGCAGTCTGAACAGACACTCGGGTAGAGTCCCCACACAATACTAACAGCTCCCCTGCCTCATACAGCAACACCAACACACATATTAATCTTTGAGCCCCTCCTTTGTGATGCATTCCACTGTTTTGTTTTTGTTTGTTTTGTTTTATTTTAACTTTTTCCCCGACAGGGAAGTTTATTTGTTTTTTTTTCCCCAGGTGATAAAAATTTGACAAGACCTAACCACTGTATCTGAACACATTTAGTTTATACCTGCAGCTAACCTTGACTTATTTCATCATCTTTCTATAATAAATAAAATCATGCTGGCCAAAAAAGCCAAAATGTGTTACAGTGTATTTTGAGGCAAGAAAAAAAGAATTTTTTTTATTTTTTATTTTGCGTGTGTATGGGTTTTTTTTATTCTCTTTTTGTGTAATCTTTTTTGTTGAGGGTTAAAAATTATGACAAGATGAAGAATGAAGATAGTTCAAGTCCATTTGAGGCCTTTCACAGTATTTTGATTTTCATCATGCTTTTATTTATTCAAGAACTATCCCTCAAAAGAAAGGACCACGAGAGAGACAGAAAGAGCACTGCAATTTACCATCATACTTGAAGTAGCAGTCATTATTTATGGCCAGCTGAGTGATTCTGATATACAATTAACCACTACCTGCTTATGGCCTGTGATTAGAGGCTGTCTATCTGACGGCCCTTTGCTTACTTAAGTGTTTTCTAATTATGACATATGTGGTGGTCCCTGCTGGGCAAGAGGACACTTTGTAAAGCGAAGATGGAGTATGGTGCCTCTCTCTGTGTCACATTCTGTGTAAAGCAACACACGCACGCACGCACGCATGCACAGAGCCACATTCATCACCCAGCCACATTATTGCTCCTAATGAAAGAAGCTAGCAGCCTGATGACAAAGTGACTGAAGTGCGATTAGCTGGATGGGCAATGGTGCTGCTTCAGATGCTACTTGGACAGTCTGCTAGGAAGACACGGCATTCACGGGGTGGTGTGTGTGTGTCTGTAATAAAGTAGTCATCTCGTCCCTCTTCTGCGCTTCGTTGCTCCCTCTTGATCAATCAAGTCCTTTTATAAACTCATGATCATTAAGCATCATGTTGGGCTGAGAAGGAGAGAGAACAGGGGCCATCCGTCAATGAATTTCATTAATGACTAGCTCAGCATTGAACTTCTTTCTCCACCACACAAAGTCATATGATTAGTGAGCATCAGCACATCAGACAGTTTGGGACAAGACTGAATGAAGCGCTTGTCTTTGAGATTGCTTTACTTAATTTGACCAGAAAAAAAGGGTGGGGGGTGGGGGTTAGTTGAAAAACATCTACATATACTTTATACAACCTGTTTTACGTGCTGTAATGTAATGGTCTAATTACAGTATGTATTCCTCTCCTGTGTGCTATGCTAATTAATATCAAACTATCTGCGCAATATGGTACCACAAATTTTCATAAAATTTTATATACTGAGCTTAATATACTTATTGGTTATAATTTTGGTAATTTATATCAGTGAATTAGAAATAGACTCGAAATTAGGGCTGTAAATTATCTGCAAAGCATCACGGTTTTGTTTTAAGGTTGGAAAAGATTCAGTGAACTAATGCTTCTTTACTGCACACGCATCAAGTGCTGTGATAAATTAATGGCAGTTTTATTATTTTATAGTGTCATTAAATTTTTACTGATCACTCTGACACAGAGAAGTAGCAAAGGACATGCAGTATCTGGGGGGAAGCTAGCCATCCTGCCAGAGAAAGAGAGGGAGAGACTTTGAAAGAGGGAGCCAATCAGTATATGACTGATAAAAAAAAAGTATTTATAATGTTCAGTACAAGGGAATGATAAGAGGCTTTAAAAGCAGCAAATACCAAAAATTAATGCTGCAAGGCCAGCTAATGAAAATATGTTTAAATAAAACAGAATAAAAGCAAATCAAGGCTGGTGTGAATGGGTAAAGATAAAGAGACGGGAAACAAAAGATTTAACAGTACACATCATTTCCCTCCCACTCTGACCACGACCGCTGGCAAGCAACTGGTCCCTCCCTTAAATGACTTCAGCATGCAGCTCTCCTCCCCACAACTAAAATTATAGCAGTGCACGCCGAGCTGTAGCGGAGAACTGCCACCCACAATAATCTCATCTGCCCTGCCTGTGCAGTCTTTTGTCTTTAAAATTTGGTAACACATGTATCTGTTCAGTTGCACATGGCTGGCTAGTGATCCAACTCACAGTGAGACTGTGAGTCACAGAGGAAGAGGGGGAAACAAAGGGGGTAGATAACAAAGTTTGTGTAACTTCTTGGGCGAGGGAACCCAAAAGGGCCCTTGTCAGTGCTGTAAGCAAAGCTTTAATCTGGCTGGCCGCAGAACATGTGCCGGAGGCCTGCTGCTCTACCCACAGGGTGTATTCTGGGCAGAGGCGGGTGGCGGACGGCCCTGTGCATTGTGCCTACTCCGCCCTATATTTAGGCAACACATTGCCGGTCCTGACACTCCTTCACTCTCTCCTTTGTAAATAGCTTTAGGCAAAGGCAAATCCATATGGTGCAGATTGTTGTGCAGCTTTTTTATAAGTCAGCTCAGTTTGGTGACTTAAAACTGTCCTTTATAGAATTAAAAAAAAAAAAAAAAACATTTATCACACCACAGTTAAAGTATATACAGTAAATGACAATTTTGGCCCCACCATGAATTTTGAGAGCAGTAACTGCTGTACTTGGTGAGCACCATTAAACTTAAACCTCATCCACATTGGAAAGTGTATGATTGCATATGTTTAAGATCTCATGATTGAACCTTTTACAGCTACAGGACTCCCGCTTATATTTGATAATGTGCTGAACTGGCTCTAGTTATATCACACACCTGGTATGTGGCAAGCTGCAGGCAGTAGTTCTGACCACAATGCAGGGCTTTGTGTATCGAGTGTCAGTCACCACTGTGGTCTTTAGTTCTTGAGTGAAGACTCTGAGGGTCTCAGACTAAAGCCCTCAACAATCTGTCCCAGTCCCGATGGAGACAAAGACTGCACTTTAACATGGCTGCAGCTTCTCACAGCTCAGCACCTCATCTGTTTTGTATTTTTATTGTAACCAGTTGTAAGGTTATTTATAAGTCTGCAGCTTTCCAGTAGTTTTTGCTAGTTTTGACCCATTTAAATGTTAAGTACATCCAGGCATGCGGTAAACCCACAGTGCCTTTCATGCAGGCTGTTGCTCTCTTTTTACCCATAGATGTCCCTTTGCTAAGGCTAATGCAGGCAGCAGCAGAATCAACAGTAGCAGCCACAAAAGGCTGGCATCTGTTCCATAGTAGTCATACTCAACATCACACAGAGCAGAGATGGCCAGCTATTCCAGTCCTATTTGTACTGCCAGGGCATCAGCCCATTTGTTTAAAAAGGCCTTTAATTAAATTAAATTAAGGCATTTAAACATCTTGTAAGCTAACCTCATATGCGCTTTGTCAGTTTATTTTTTTAATTAAAAAAAGATGCACTTTCATTATTCAAGATCATTTTTGTTGGAGGGAGAACAAGTCAAACCCACACGCTGTGACCCTTACTTAAGTGCTAGTTTGAAATGTGCATTTAGTTTAATTAGTTGAATTTCTTCTACGTTACTGTGTCTACTATGAACATTTGTTGTTACGTTACACGTGCGGTTGGATGGAAAATGTCACAATACTGTGTCATTCTCAGTTCAACTCTGATAAATTGTGCATCAATCAAAGTGCTCTGAAACATTTCTAACACAGTGTTGAGTTCCCATTTTCTTTGCCACACCGCTGAGGTAATTTGTGTTGACAACATGTACTTTTACGGGTTTCCAATTCTCAATGAACCAGAAATGTTCAATGTTAAGTTGGGCTTAAATCTCCATCCTTATCAAACCCCTTCAGGTTACAAACAGCAGGAAGTTAAAAACTGCGGCACTACCAAAACCGCCTTTCACATACAGACAAAACCTCAAGACTTGTTGGACACTCTGGCCATTATGGTCCTACTGCAACAATACCATAGACTATAAATGGTCCTTTTGTAGCCTATTCTTTTCCTCATCCTTTGTTGAATGTGCCTTGTGGTGAGTACAGCATCACAGGTCTTAGCCACCAGGGCCAGCAGCATTTTTAATCAACTGTAGCCAGCCAGAAATTCACTATGTTAGATGACAACTGCAGAAAATAATGGAGCCACCACTGCCAAATGACCCTACCAAGATGCAGTTTTGATGTCTTTCTGGGGAAGAGGCAGGAGAGCAAAAGACTTGACCTGGGACAGGAGCCTGCAGACATCCACACAAATGCACAGGCGCATTTTATCCAGAGTCATACATTATTTTTTATTCTTTTGACTAAGCTGAACAATTGGACAAAGCATTAATGTAAGCAATCTTCACAATAGCACTTGCTGGCTACAGCCAGTGTCTGGGAGCGGAGCATAATCTAATTTGGATGGGCAAACCCTTGTATGCCAAGGATTTACATTGCAGCCAAAATGCCTTGGTTTGCAATTTCCAAGACAGCAGTCGAAAAGGAGCAGAAAATTGCTTCCAGGGCTGCAAACCAGACAAGATTATATTCAAAGTCTTTGTGAGGGCTTTGCCTGAATAGAGTCCTGGCATCACATGCACACACACGCGCAGACACACACACACACACACATTTGTGTGTGCATGTATGCATGAACACACATACAGGGGGAACAGTATAACCACTATAACCAATAGGTTAGGAGTCTGGATTTTGTAGAGCACCAATGTAAGCTCCATTTGAATATTTACAGGCTGAGCTTTGGGAAATGGGAAATGGACAATTGTAGTCATCAATACTGAGGAGAGGAGATGTTGTGGGGCAGAAAGGGTAGTTCAATAGGTTAATACACTGACCTTTCCCCTTTTGATTCCAGTTAGGTACATGTCAGCAGAGGAATATATTTTATCTGACACCCACAGAACATCAAATATGCTACAGTTTATTGGAGCTCAAGCAAAAGAAATTGATGCACCTTTACAGAGAGCTGTTATGCATGACTGATCAGGGTTCAACAACAATGTCATAGGATTAAAAAAAAAAACTAAACTGCAAAATTGGATAACTTTTATTTGTTTTGGGGGTGGGGGTGGAGGGTTGTGTGTGTGTGTTTTTTTCTGACCAGTCACACTGGACACTACATCAGACAGGAAAAATGCTTTTGTATGGATGTGTGTGTGTGTGTGTGCCTGTGCGTGCATGTGTGCACATAACAGATAAAATGTATGAAATGATTTTTGTCACAGAGGCAACAATGGCTGAGGCTGAAAATTGAATTAACACTCTTTCTTAGTAATAGGAATCCCCCTACTCATTAACAGCCAATTTACAGTTTCCAGACAATTAGACTATTGATTGTAAACGTGACCAGTTTTTTACTGACTTCCAATTAAACTTTTTATTTTCATTTAATGCGGCTAATTAGATCAAATGTGAAATTCTTTTATTTCTTGGATATGTAAAATGTACAAATTGCATACAGTTTATATCACAATGATGCAACACTATTTTTGGAAGCTTTTTAAAAATATATCTTTTGTATAATTGCATCTCTTATATGTTAATTCGACTTGAATGTTTCATAAAAACACATCACTTAAATGACAGTTCTTTCTTGCTGAGTCAGTGGAAATGTGTTAGCAGAAAGTACCTCGGGCCAAAAAATGTTGCTGAAATCATGGCAACATGGCCGAATCTCTGCATGCAACATCTGAGTGAAAACACAGACATAGATGCTTCGTATAGGTCACGTGACCCTGAAAGGCAGCATGTGGAGTTGTATCTATAGTGCATTATAGATGGAAACAATTCAAATAGTTACAATTGGGTTTGGTTGTAGTGTATATGTCTGTAGGCATGCTGGTACATTCTAGGTAAAAGCTTCCACTGTGTGAGAAGGAGATGGTAAATAATGGAACAAAGTAATTGCCCTCTGCAGACAATAATACCTTTAGATAAATATTTTAAAAAGGCAAATTGCAGAAGGGTTGTAAAAGGTTTTATTGTACTGATGGGATATAGTAAAAACAGACAAATAAAAAGACAAGCAAGAAAATCCGCTCCTGTAAAGCATGAATATTTTACATGTCCTCAGGTTAAAGCCTTGTATACTGTAGAACAGAGAGTCTGATCTACACACTGTTCTCCTAGGTCAATGGCCAGGAAGGGAGAGGGAGAAAGAGAGAGCTAGAGTCATATTGATAAAGGTTTGGGAGGTATGCATTGTACTGTTCAGATACACTTTGTAAGAAAAGATGAATTGATCCATCTCTAAGCAGCACTTAGACCCACTCCTCTGCCCGGTCATTACAGTGGGATAAATCAATATTTAATATCCCCCTCTAACAGCCACACTGAATGATCTTAACCTCTCCTTAATCCCATTTATGTTACCTTTCCAGAATCTTCTTCATGTAAGCTCTCACTTTGATAAACTTCCAAACAAGAGACTGGGAGGGGAGCTATTAAAGACCACACCATATTTATGTCAGGTGAGGTGCTTTCTTAAAATATTAATATTCTGAAACTGACCAAAGTGAAAGCTTTTATCTGGGCTATTCAAACCTTTCTAGTCTGCTGGCTTGTTGTATCAGCAAAAGACCCTCTCTCCTTCTCGCTCTCGTTTCACTGCTGAATTACAACTGACTGTTCTTTATTACAGCCAAAGGATGAAGATGATGGGGCAATTCTTTTGGCTGACTTGATAAAGCGTGCCTCTAATTTTACACCATCCTAATAGGACCAGTGTCACTGAAACTAAGAGGTGACGATATCTCACTATGATTTGCGCAGGCTACCGAGTCGAGCATGTGCTCAGTTAAGGTGCCGTTTAACAAGACTGATCCTGTAATGAAAGGGAAACCTATTACTTGATGTGATGCTTGTTTTTAATTAAGGTTATCAGTAGGTTTTTCAAAGGCATGTGTAGGTCTAAATAGCGTCAATATTGTGATCCAACTGTTAACTCTTAAATAGCATTTCAGTTTATTGCCTTTTTATTATCACTTTATATTCACTCGCCCTGCCCCCCAACATATGCACAAAGTTTCTGCTCAGGTGGAAAACGCAGACAAAAAGGTCTTTTGCTGAAGAATGACTCGTTATTTCAAGCAAAAGAAAAAAAAATAAAAGCAGCCCTACACGCTGAGATTATTGCGCCAGAAAGTGGTTGCTCTAAAATTGACAAAAAGCAAAACAAAACCTTAAACAGATTTAAAAAAAAAAAAAGAAAATAAAAAAGTTTTACGCTCTACCTACTAAGGACAGTGTAGCTGTAGGCGTGTGCTGTCTGCTGATTGTGCCATTGTTCTGCTCTTTTCTTGTCGTGCCAGAATTGGGTGGTTGACCACAGGCTCACCTCAGTTGTGACGTAGGGAGGAAACTCATGTGACAGAGAATGACTAAAAGGCATTTACACGCTCAAAGCTTGTTGTGTCACGTTGTAACAAAAAAATAATAAATCAATCAAATAAAAGCTGACAGATCTTTTGTGCAAGGTGATGCACCTGTTTGCTTAAATGCAGTGGCATTTATTTTGAGTTGTTTGTTGGGGAAATATGAGATTATCAGTTGGTGCCTCAGCTTTGTTCGTGCTTCTAAGCTTCTTCTCTGTCCTCTCTCTGGGCTGCATCAATTTATTTGCCTCACTTCAGTAAGAGCATAGTTGATTGCCACCTGCATAGACAGTGATATCTTCCAAACACCAAATTAGAGGGAAATCAAAATAGATATTCATTGACTTTTTTACATATACATTGACCTAGTTGAGGCTGTTGGTTGAAAGTGTCAGGTGCTGAAATATTAATGAGCATCGCTCCCAGTTTCTGCCTGCTCCTCACAGCCAACTGGCAACATGGCATCAAGCTGAAGAGAGGAGGACAGCTTTTTTCTTTCCTTGATTGACTCATCGATTGAAGATATTTTTAAAGGGAATCCCTGGGAGTGTGTGCTCCTGGTACAAAGCAACCCCATCCCGTGTCAGGGGACGGAGAGGGCTGCAAGTTGGCTTTAATTGGGCAGAGACTTCAGAGTCTTCTTAACCCACACCGGGCAGTGCCATGGCCTGTCACGGCCCTCACACCAACATCAACAACGCACAAGCTTCTAAACACGCACACACAAACGTATTCATGCTAATTTGAGTAAACATACATGAACACACTAAACTATGCCAGCTGTTATTAATACGACCACCCTGGACATGGATTAAAGAAAATTATTAGTCTTAAGAATTAATGCTGTAGCAAAATCACCATGTTCCACTTTCTTGCATAGTTTCTTTCCTCTGCTACTTGCAGGGAGAGCAAACAATCTCGTGGTCAACTGCTAACATTTTTCACTTTATAAAAAAGTCCTGCAATGGAATCAGTGATTAAAAAAAAAAGAGAGGGAGAAAGATGACATGATACTTGTCCTAACCTTGTCAACTCTGCAGTTGTTGAGGCCCACTGAACTGAGGGCAGACAGCTTTGCCTCCATGCCCTGCTGGTGATGTTGCAGCTGCTCCCTCTGGATCTGCTCCCTCATTTTCCGAGCCTCCTGGATGGCCTTCATCACTGTGTCCTGGTCCCCAAACAGCGCAGTAGAGTTTAGGCTGGACAGAATATCTGTATGCACACATAGCAAAGCAAAATTAGTCTGCTAGAGAACATCATGTCAAAAGAAGGAGAAGAAAAACATAAAGCAAAGTACAAAAGCTTTCTAATATGGTCTCTCTGGATGTGTGCATAGTGTAAGTGTGTGTTTGAACGGAGCAAATCTGTGTTCGTGAAGTGGAAACACTTTGGCGTCTTACCCAGAGAAGATCCCCGGCCCAGACCTCCAAGTGGGCTAGGGGTACCCCCCTTGATGAGGAGGCTGTTAGGGCTGCTTTTACTGCCGGGGAACAGATTTTGTGTTGGGGACGTAGGAGACTTGACCAGTTCTGTCGTCTTTGGCCGAGCAGACAGGTTGAGGGGCTGCGTTCCCTCCTCCTACGGCAGAAGAGATAGGAGTATGAAAGAAGACAGATGTTAATGGGCGCCCCCACCTCCTCCTTTTGGAGGAGCTCCGGATTTTCAGACAGCACGGTTCTCCTCTGTTTCTGGTTAATTATAGAATCCCTATTGTGACCTGCACCTCCTCCCTGATTCCTCCCTCATTTTGCTTTTTTCCTTCTCTTCTTCTCCTCTCCTACCATCCCCTCTCATCCATCCTTTCTTAGGAGCTGTGCCACTGTGAGCTTCCTCACAGTTGCCCAGCGCCTTTGTTCACACTAATTAAAGCAGATTCTGTCTCTCTGTACATCTTCATCTGTTCTCCCTCTCCTCCTCCCTTCTCTCTGTGTCTGCACTCTGGTTCGAAGAATAAATAATGACCAGATAACAGCGGTGCCAGTGATCAAAGACAGCTGTTCCATTCATCAGATGTCGACTTGCATTATCTACTTCATTAACTTGTTTTCTAATTTCATTCCTCATTTGTGCATACTTAGTTTTATCATATGCTTTGATATGCCTATTCCTAAAAAAAAATATGGTCTGCAGTATGGCTCTGAGATGAGGTCAGAGAGCATGCATTTTCTTGGTGCTGTATTCCTGTGCTGGTTGTGACCTTGTAGACCAGTTACTGATGTGAGATGAAGAATACTGTTCTTTACTTTACTATTCCCAGCGGGACTTTTGGGACCAAGGATGCTTTATCTGGGGGTACCTGATGACAAATAATGGGAGCCAGAGGCCTGGTATTTTATATGGAAATACTCATGTATGTATAATTAGAATAAAATGTAATAACTATAAAATATTATTTAAAGGGTAAAATATTCCCAAGATGACTGACAAACCCCTCTGGAAGCTAAGATTTGCCAAAAATCAATATGCACAGCAAATTTCCTTAAACCCAATCAAATGCTCAATGATTGTAAATAGGAACAATTCAAAGATCCCACAAGAAAAATGTCACTTTGCTCAGGATATGTTGCCTTGTGCACACAGCAGTCTTTTAAATCAGATTAGGGCTCATGCTGTCATTAACAGTATTTTTCAAAGCCCAAGTGTCTCCTTGTCCAAACATATGGCTCTAGCATAGACTGCCCCAAGGCCTTGTTATTGCTGTGCCAATAACAGTTTGTCATGCAGTGAAGCTGAAAACAGACAAACAAAACTGAAGGCAATCTGATTCCACTGGACTGTGGATGGGGATGGGAGGATGCCAGTATATGTTTGCCATCCATTTATTTGTGAATAATTCATGTCATCAGAAGTCCTTAATTTTGGCATAATTGGTAATATTTGGACTAGAATTAGCCTTGTATTAATATTGCCCTTTTTGGCAGGCATATACTTCAATAATAGAGATTTTTACTTAAACAATGAGTGGTTGAGCCAGTTTAATGGAAATTCCTGACGGCAGAGGACCTGAATGGGTGTGTGTTTTTGGCTGTGTGTGAGTACATGAACAAAAAGCTGGAGTGCTTTCCTGCTATTTCAGGGCATGATTTATGTTTTTTCTCCATTGTGATATTATTAAACTAAACTACTTCAAATGGGCGTATGTTTCTGATTATGGCCTTAATGAGCGGGAGTGATGTATGTGGCCTTTCCTTTGCATGGAGGTCTAGTGGAGTCGTGCCATACAGCAGCAGAAAGCACATCCTAGTTTGTTTACAGGGGAAAAAAGTTGTCAATCCTACTCAGTAGTTGTATAGCACTGTGGCAAGAGATTTATTCCATTTTAGTTACAAAAAAAGAAAAAGTCTTTTTATTGTATAAAAAAAAAACATGTGTTCCACAAATTACTGGCTTGAAGCTGCCATAGCTATAGCAACCATTTCCACAGAGTTCTGGTTAAGAGAGAGAGGGCCTTGTTAAAGCCCCAGAGATTGATGGCCTGTTAGAGGTTGGGCTCACCACCGGCCAGCTGTAATACTCAAGTACTGAACATTGTAGATGCTAGTTTACTCAGACAACACCAAATAGGCTAGGCTAGGTCAAGTACCACTCAAGGCCTGGGCTGGTGGGTGGGCTGGATGAAGTATTCGAGGGTTGTACCTTGACTTGAGTGATGGGGCTGGAGGAACTCTTGTCATTCTTCAGAGATGATGGAGAAATGGGCCCACTAGCATTGAGTGGCTGGGGGAGTGGAGGCATCTTGGCTCCGGGAGAGACCTGCATGCTGGCAAGCTGGGCTGCATACAGTTGCTGTAGAGAGGTGGAGAAACCCGCAAGGCGTTAACATCCAAATCCAGCAAACATTCAAAGTTTTATATTCTGTCTTTTCCTCTCCCTAGAACTCTCTCTGCTTCTGTGTCTGCCTTCATCTCCCCTCTTTTACGTCTTTCCGCTCTTTCCATGAGGCTGGCAGAGAACCTCCATCAAAGGTCTTAACTGTATTTCAAAGACTGAACCCAGAGAGAGACAGCAGTCTTAAAAACCACACAGAGATGGCTTTCATTCAAATACTTGGAGCCCCTATTTTCCACTCATCACAGAGAAAAGTTTGCCGACTGGATGCAAGTGTGTTAGCAAAGATCTCTCATTTCTCTAGCTCTACACAACTTCCAATTGAAGTTTCTGGCCTGTGTTTTGTCTCTACACAGCTACATGAAACAGTCCCATTCCACATCCAACCTCGGTTGGATTGCCATCACAGAAAATGTTAAAAACACACATTATTAAGAAGAAAATCTGTACAAAGAGCACTGATGTAATCACTGTGTATTCCTTGGTGTTGATTCAGTGAGATTTCCAACTGCTGGTGACATTACTACACACGCATGGTTCAAATTGTGAAGCACTGCCTTAGATAGGATTGAACTTTAAGGGCTGAATTTAAGAGGTTAATAATGTAGCAAATATATTAGGTATACTAATATGAGGGTTTGGAAGAATAAAAAAGGCAGCGTGAACCACAGACAACGAACTGCCAGATGCATTTCGCCAGCATTTTGGAGGATACTTTATGAGAATATAGTTCAGTGACTTGAAATCAATTTGTCTATTTTTATCTATTAATTTGACAGATAAATTGATATTATTTAATTCAGCTTTTATGTTATTCAAATCTGAGTTAAATAGTAATTCTAACTGATTCAATGATCATTATTGTGCTTTTTTTGGTGCCTAGAGAGCCCAGCACTCTCATACTGCTGAGACTTCTTTCAGTCTGAGGTCTGTTTTGATTGGCCACCAGGTAAGTGATGAAATTGGGTTTTGTCTCCTGCTGCAAATGGCAGGGGTCTGTCAAATAGAGCTACTGTCTGAGAAAATGTGTTACTCCACGTAGCCTTAGCCCTCACTTCATCAGACAGATAGCAGCCCTTAACTCCCCTGCTGGCTTGCCATCCTCAGACTAGGTAAACCTTATGGTTTGCTGTGTTATGCAGTCAGACGGTGCTGTCAGAGAGAATCTAATTTCGCTTCCTTACTGGCCAATCAACAAACCTTGTCTCATTTCCTGGTTTGCTTGGCCAAATACAAAACACATTTGTCTGGATGAAAAAAGGCAACCCGGCCGTGTTGTCCTCACCTTTGGCAGTTTAAATGAAGACTTAAACCAAACAAAGCACTTTAGGTCCACGCACATATCTCCAGATATAAACACATGTGTGCTCCTGTAAGAAACTTTATCGCTGCCACATAAGCGGCAGTACAAAAGGGCCATTCTTCCAGGGGACCTAGGGATAACAACAGCACATGGGCAGCGGAAATGACAGACTGATTATGTTCCCACAATGATAGCACTGCCTCCACCTCCCTCACAAACAGTCTTTTGTCTCGGAAAGGATCGGACACAGGAGTGGACCTAACTCTATTTTCTTCTCATCTGAGCCAGACTTAGTTAATGTCACTGTTAAGGGCACTCTTTGTGTCTGCATATGTGTGTCTGTGTGAGAGCGAGTGAGGTGAGGTGGATGGTTGGGTTAGAGACAGAGAAAGAGAGGAGCAGTGGCCAGAAAGAGAAAACATAGTCTGCCTATCACTCTAGCCTACAGGGAAGTCTTAGTCAAAGAGTCTGTTGGACAGATGTTTGCTAACAGGGCTGTCGATGGGCATGCCCCTGACCTTGTGTGGGAAGAATTTTATTGTCCCGGAAAAAAAGCGTCATTAGACTTTGCCTCAAATTGCACACAGTCAGGATGCTAGCACTGATTAGCAGGTCAATGCCACAGGGTGAGAAGCAATGGCTACCCTTATGATCATGCAGGAACACGCCACAAACCAAAGAACAATAAACACAATCAAGGGGAAAGGCAAATCTGCTAACCTGCCATACACTGTTCAAGGACAAATATTAAAAAACAGTGGGTTTATTCTTCAGTATTAAGGCTGGTAAGGTTAGGTAAAAAACAAACAAAAAAAAAACAACAAATCAAATTTTTTGGCTTTGTATTTAAATTGGAGACAACAATCGCTGCGGTGTCCGAGGGTTGATGCATTCTACCAAGGCTGGTCTCCCTGAGCTGAACACATCTGCCTGTTTCCCTCAGTTGACTCTCTCACATCTAATGGCCGCTTCTTCATAACTACTTGCCAGGTGGGGGTAGCAAGAGGTTCATGGTAATGAGGGTCAAGCTGAAAGTCAGTGCGGTGTACAGGAGGAGCAGTTAAAACCTTTTTAAAAAAATATCTCAAAATCCCCTCTCAATATTTGTTGTTTTGCACACATTTTTGATGAAAAACAGAGTAGCACGCTGAGTCACAGCGTGCAAATGAAAACAGCAAAATGAACATAATAGCTAATGCGATTACAGTGAAGGTGTTAAGGAACTGGCAAAAGGTAAATATGTTGTTTTTTAAAAGATTTTTGTATATTATATGTTTCCTCTGAACTTGAACTCAGCAGAAAAACATTTACAGTTATTAAAAGTGTACATGTATAACAACCACAACACAGTATACATAGAGAGTAAAACAGAAACGGCGCACATAAATCAGGAGGCAAACACATAACCTAATATCCTTCTTTTGACCCCATCATTCCCCGTTTCCCAGTAGAGCAGAGCAGACCTCAGCAAGCATAGATTCAAAGTGAGCGCAACACGCCCTAGGTCAGCCTGTTAGCCTCTGGTAATTAAAAACGAGCCCTCTGGAGGCAGCAGAGGTTAAACGGGGAGGTTCACTTTTCTGCCTGCGACATTAAACTGAGATTACACACTCTGCTGATGTTCTTAGACATCTCAAAAGTATGATATGCAATCAGGGCGTGGAGCCCTGTATTTGTTTAGTGAAATAACAAAGCTGATATCTCAATAAACAATATAATCAATTACGGAATGAATGTTTTTCCTTCTGCAAACACAGGAGCGAAAGCCCTGCATTTTAATGAGAAACTGATGAAAAACAAATGTGCATTTTTCTTTTTTCTTTTTTAAAGGCATGAGTTGCAGCATGGCAATATGTGGTGGAAAATATAGTTGCAGATATTTGTCAGATTTCTTGCTGCCAGCAATGACAGTGCATTGCACATTTCCAACTGTGGCCTTCAAATATATTAAATAGTAATATAAAGATGCTTTAAAACCCATCATGATTATATATTCCAACATCTTCCTTTACATTAGATAAGCTTTGTCTAAGCGCTGTCTAATAGCCACACTCTCTTAAACACACTCTCATCTCTTTGTGTGCGAGTGTGTCTGTATGTCAATGTCTCATTCACCTCTGTCTGGCCTGGGCACTGAGCACTGGACTGGATATGAGGGCATTAACTGTGCTTCAGTGCACCACACCATTTAAAAGGCAGCACAGCGCCAGCCCAGTTTGCCACAAGGCTTGTACAGGCTCATTGCCCAGGGCGACCATGCAGCCTGACCCAGGCTAAGCCCAGATGTCAAGAGTGGAGGAAGGCGTCCTGGTGCACTGTGCCGATGCTTTCCAGTATGGCTCAACATCTGTCTCATCTGCTGGCACCCAACCTGCTCTGCTCTCACCCCTCCCTCCCTCCCACTGCCTTTCTCAGATTCTCTATCATACAACGACTGAGTATACGGTCCAGTCCTTTTCTCAGTTTCTTACTTGTATATATATGCACACAATCACAGTCTGTCTTGTGTAGATGTGAGTGTGGGTACTCCAGGCCCAGGAGCCCCAGAGCCAACCCTCCCATTCACTGCTGCTCGCTGCATTATCAACTCTATCTGTCCATCTGTCCCTCTGTTCACCACTGCCTCTATCCAGCTGCTCACCTAGCCTTCCTATTAGCCAGCCTTCCACACACACTCCAGCATTGCTGCTCTGCTCTGGGTTACCTTCAAAGACCAAACTCCTTTGCTCATAAACACAGAAACAGCTGCTCTCTACAGTATGTCTGTTCTCTTTTTCCCCCCTCCTCCTTTTTCCCTCTCTTTCAAAGTCAAAAGTGCTTCACTTGTTAATGATAGAAGCCATTTCTTCACATCTGTGCTACACAGGCATTTACATCCAAACAAAAGATAATGCAGGGTTTGCTGCTCTCCCACTTTCTTCCTGTTTGTCCCTGATTATGTAACACTCTTTCTTATCACTCCAGTTGTCTAAGCCTGTGAGTACTCCTTTAGATGTGTCTGTCTGCTTGAGATCTGGTCCTTGTTGTTGCTAAGCATATGGGCTTCTTTTCATCTGTACAGTGGGCGCATGAGCTGAGGCTGGGCCCAGGTTTACCGTGGCCCCGGAGAGACGCTGTAGCAAATGCGGCAAAATGTAATTGCAGCGTTAAGTCTTATTTCTAGCAGCTCCACTTCCAATAATGTAAAGCGTAAGGGTTGTCATGGGCCAGGACGATTCATGGGGGAAAAAAGGCAAGAAAAACATACAAAAAAAGAGAGCATGGAGTAATTGAGAGAGATATACTCAATAGATGGATATACGGGTTTAAGAGGTTGATGGAAATTGCAAGAAAGACAGAAACAAGGAGACATCAGGAGATAGAAAATGGACCTTTGACTGAGTGAAAGTGGAGGGTTTCTTATTTGCTCCGGCAGTGGCACTACATACAGAGAACCCAGATGTTTTGTTTTCTACAGTGATGCTTTCTTTAAAATGGCTTAAACTCCAAAGTCTGCTTCCAGTGGGAAAAACAGGGCTTTCTCGAAGGTTCTTCAACTGTTCAGCGGTTCTGAAGATGGGTGATATGCATTAGGTTCACATTTTCCTTAAGTAAATAGTTTTTCACTTGGCAAGCGATGCGAGGAATAGTGTACAAACAGCAAATTAAATGGTATCCCAAATAGAAAATTCTTTTGTGGAATTAGGGAAATTCCCTTCTTGTCTCTTCACTCAATTGAATATAGTAAGTGTCCAGAGAGATTGGGTTACAATCTGAGCACAATTTCCTCTGTTAGGTGAGACATGTCAGTTGTAATCAGTGAAGGACAGGCAGGGATGGAGCTATTGTTTCCTGCTGGTCCTAGGCTCATCCCGCCTCTGTGTGGGCACTAATGAAGAGGGGCATGTCGCGCTGGGATAGTTTACCCGTCTCCTCTCCTGTGAGTTGCGGACCAGAGCCAATCTGTCAGGAAAACATTGAGTGAAATTGCCCTGTGGTACAGCAATGCCTGGTGACAGCCACTTGCAGACTGCCAGCCACCAGAGTGATGCTACCACCCTGTATTGACAAGCAAATTACAGTCTCCCAACACTCAAACGCATCCTGCAAGATTCATTTACATCCATCAGCTCTGAGCCTTTGTTACCTTGTTGGGTTTTCTTCTCTTGGCGAGAAAGGGCGGGGAATGGGGGAGGATCCCAGACTGTTATGACAGAGAAGATTGTGAAGAGGCTGCGTGGCCAACATTAAGACTGACGGAGCAGCTAGCCTCTCTGGCTGGATGGCTGATCGCATTACCTCGGCAGCATTGTGGGAATTAATTCTACCAATAAGATAATTTTTTAAGGTTCATATATTGCACAGTCTAAACCGAGTAAATTGGTGAAAATTATACCTTGCCATGCAGCTGACAGGAAGAGATATTTTAATTGAGGGGGGCAGCCTATTCAGCCGCGTGTGTGGGATTTTGTATCTGCGTGTGTTCGTGTGAATGTGTGTACAAAGATGATAAACAATGGGTTTGGGGGTGGAAACTAGCACATTTCAGGACAGTTTAATGGAGTTAATGGAGAATTGCACTAGATGATTTATAATGTATAAACTTTCCAAAAAATCTAGTGACACTGGTATTAAACCACACTAATTTCAAGACAAAGTGTGTTTCTTTTGTACTCATTAGTTGCTTCTCTCAAAAAAAAAAAAAGGCATTTATTTAAGAACTTTTTAACAGTTTAATTTTGATGAAGGAAGGCGCTGGTGGTATTATTGGTTTAAAAAGAGAGGTAACAACTCCAACTTAATTCCGTGACTGGGTTGAAATGATGGTTTTAATCATAGCAGGCTCTCAGCGCTTTGTAGAGGAAGTGGTGGCAGTCACATGGTTTGTTGATCCCAGCTATGTAGAAAAGGGCATGTTTGATTTGCCTTACTGTTTTAAGGGGAATCTCTATGCAGGGTAAATAGCAGCCAGCAGGCGGAATATGTGACGGGCTGACAGACTTCAATTAATGGAAAATGCACCTCTTTTTGTTTACTGTGTTCTGTAAAGGTCAGCCAAGTCATGGTCTTGGAGGCACTGTTTTTGCCCATTCCCAGGGTTAGATACATAGTCAGAATTAATGACTCTAGACCCATCTCCCGTTCTTACCCCAACCTTCAGATATACGACTATTTCATCTGACCTCATACACCCCTATAAATAGACTGAGCACGCCTGTCTGAACTGACACTCCTTTCCAATAAACTTCACTATGACACAAAAAGCCACATATACTCCAGAAAGATATTCAAAAAGCATCCATCTTTTACCCTTACAGACACACGTCCTCAAACATGAGCAGACTCATTTAACACCTTACGTGCTTCTGATAGCTCTACTCTTGGATGCATAATGACGCACAGCTCTTCAGAGCCAGCTGCGTGCATTGTTTGAACTTGCCAAGGCTCGTTAACACTGACAGTGGTAGCTTCTGAAGGACAAATGCCACATATATCAGTGTGTAAAGAGTCTCCCCTTAGTCTTGAGCTTGCCTTTTCAGCCGTGGTTTACTTCTTTCTGCTGTTTAGCGTCACGTTTTGCAGCTATAAAATAACTTTCTGGTGTTGTTGACAAAGCAGCAGTGGCAACCTAACCATATGGTGGGAACGATACTTTTATATTCTTTGTTTGCTTCTTTTGTTCCCAAAGAACTGCACTGCTCCCAGAAAGAAAAGCTACAATTACTCAGAACTGCAAAGGAAAATGAAAATTAGAGAAGCAACAGTCAGCACCGTTCAGATTTCCATTGCATTTCTTTCTGCTTTTTTTTATGTAAATAAAGATCATTAGAAAGTTAGGGGGGAAGTAATTATCTTCAGTTTCTTATTAGCTATTTATACTTATTACTATTTATAATAGCAATAAGTTGAATAATAGAATGCAGATAATTATCTACATTAAACATGGCCTCAGGTTAAGCCCCGACCTAGGTTTAGCTCTTAAATGCTGTGTGCGAAAACTCCTGGAGGAGCCCGTAGGGCTTGGAGCCTATCTCAACATTTCTTGTTGCTCAAATCCCCTTCTTAGCTTTACTTTATATGATACAAATTTTTATTTTTTATTAGACTAATTTTAATAATTTTCTTGGATGTTTTCTACAAAGAGATAAACTATAAATAGCACAGCCATTTTCCAGATAAAAGCATTAAGAAGAAGATTTTTTTCACAGCCAGTTGTCTTCTGATAAATTCACTGGTTGGCGATTAAGACAACCAAAGTGATTCTCATTCTCTCTAATAACTATTATCTTCCTAACTCCTCCGTCTGGCTGAGCCAGTGGGGATGAAACCTCTATAATATGGGATAAATTACATATGTAGGGTGAAAAGCGTGTGTGAGCCCGGGGCCTCCAGGATTATTTAGTGTGCAGCTCATTACTTCGTGTACAGCTGCTTAGCCATCCTTTCTGCCCTGAGCTTTGGCGAGCGTCGCTAACATTCTTTGTCATAGTACTGTACATACCTGAAGCTGCAGGGGGCTGAGTCCTGACGCTGCTGCAGCTGCCATTGTGGATGGAATGAACTGCACCGGGTAGTTATCACCTGTCAGAGACAGAAAGAGAGAGACAACAATGCATACAGGTTCAGACAATGAGCCGGCCCACAGCGACCAGGCAAGTGCCAACACGGATTCTGGGCCCTCGACTACTTTTGCCACAGTAATGTGGCACATTGCAACGAGCACTCGGCTTCAAGCCCAAACATCTGCATTAACAAAAAGCCTACGGGGGTTTGAGTAGAGCAGAATTACTTAAGAAAGTTCCACACCATTCCCTTCTTTCTCCACCTGTGCACTACAAATCCCATGACAACAGTAAATAAGACACTGTTAAACAAGGTGGGAATTCTTTAAAAGTGTGAATGAGAAGGCCTTTGAATGCTTGGAATGCTGTGTGCGTGCCCTGAATGTCTGTGTGTGTGTGTGTGAACAAGTGGACTGATACTGCAGTAAATACAAAGC
>JAVDPK010002969.1:777802-830026 GCA_034780415.1 Cichlasoma orientale
TGTGTGTGTGTGTGTGTGTGTGTGTGTGTGTGTGTGTGTGTGTGTGTGTGTGTGTGTGTGTGTGTGTGTGTTATGATTAGATGCTAAATCGCTCCCCTTGGTATTCAGTTAGCGCTTTTGTAAAAGACCAGCATGTTCTCTCAGGCAGTTCATACAGCTGTAGACTTGTCTGGCTATTGTTCAGCGCAACATTGTTTGTTTCTGAGCGATAGCTTTGGCAACATAGTAAAAGCACTTGTATGCAAACTGGTTAGAACAAGTGTGCAATCACAATAACACTGGCAAAAAAAACACATTCTTATCTCATGTGCCACTGTGATCAAGCAAGGAGGAAATGATCTCCAAATAGCAGCACTATTCATTACTGTTGGCCTGCCATCAGCACATTTGTTACACAAGGATATAAAAATGGCTGCAGTATGAATGATATCCATAGGGTTGCAGAAGCCTTTACACAGTCAACCTTGTGTGTTGAGACAGACAGAACATCCCCAGTGAGACTGGGCAGCACAGCATTCATAGAGGGGAGGTTGGTTTGAGGCATGAGTCTGAAGGAGGGGTGGTGGGGTGCACAGTGAGAGTGGGGAGGGGTAGTTGGCCTTCGCGCAGACCCCACTTTTGGCTGTCACTTCTCCTCACAAACATATGGAGCCATTAAGCCACAGACAAGGCAAATGTATATACCTTCTCTTTCACTTTACCCTCGTCCGCCCGTCTCACTTTGCAATCTTGTACAGCACAGCACAATGTGATACAGGCCATGGAAATCCAATCCCCCATTTAGTAGCAAATAAAATCACACAGCAGAAGTGGTTTCAAATAGTGCTAAGTTGGATGCGGGGGGGGGGGGGGGGTGCGCCGTGGTTATTTCTACACACCTCCTCTTTTTGGTCTCGCTTTTCTCCCTGTCTCATTTGCTGTGACGTAGGGTTTGGGGATAATAAATGGCTGGATGTCTTTAGATGTCATGTGAAACCTGGGAAGGGTCATGTGCTGCACTACGACTGCTGGGGGATCTTGGGCTCCAAAGTCTGGCTCTTGGGTCACCAGAGTCTGTGTCCAGGCACCAGACTCCAGCAGAATGTGAACTCTTGCAGGTTAGCACCCCTCGTAACTTTAAAGGAATTACATTTAAAATGGTTTACTCCCTTTTTTTTTTTTTTAAACCGGCCCTTGTTGGTGGCTGTTGAGAGCCTGGATTCTAAATGCAAAGGGGGGGGGGGGGGTTGTATTGGTGACGCCATGGTCACAACAGGCTATATTTCACCGCTCATGTGGTTGCCAAGAAATAAGTCGTAGATCTGCTGAGGGTTGACAGATGTAGCTGAGACCTTTCTTACGGTAGATCAAATTATGATGAATGAACTATGACTTCAACTGTCAAACGTCATCATCTTTTTTTCACTGGCTTTTAAGTTTCATTTAACTAGAAACAAATGAAGCATTTCTTTGTTTTTGTTCGAGAGGTACACGTCACGGGGTGACACAAAGATCCCGCGTTGCATTGTCATTTGTACCATAGCTAAACTGAATTACAACAACTAGCTGAGCGTCATCTGACTAATTTGTTGTCCCTGCTGTTTTTGTTGGGTCATGATTTTTAGGAGCTGGTTTGTCATTAAGTCTGTGCAAATATGATTATATATGCCTTTAGGTAAGTTATCTAATAATAGTTATCATTGGCTACCTCGCATAATGTTAACAGCAACAGTACAGAAATTCCCCTATATCAAGCTTTTACAGGGGACACTTTTGTATTGCTGTTGCTCTAATCTTGAAAAAGTGCTCCAGGATGCTTTCACTTTAAGTGCTTATGTATAGTACTGGTGTGGTGAGCCATTTTTTTAAATGCTTTTTTTAATGTATACTACAGCTTTTTTGAAATTTAAGGTTTTTCAGCACCAGCTCGTTCTCCTAACTTAGCCACGACTGCTCAGTCTTTCTTTTTGTTTAATGAGACCCACTTAGCCAAACAGCTTCACACTTTTTGGTCTCAACAATGTGAAGCAGATCAAATGAACTGCTGTCGAGTAAAAAAACAGACACGCCACAGGAATGCTTTTTTACATGGGTGTGTGCCCCATTATTGATCTGCTGTACCCCAGTAAAATCTCAGGTTTGAGTTTTAACAAGCTGCTGTAGTTGGCAGTTAGTTGGCATTTAGACTGAAAGTAACAGAAGAAAAAAAACTTTACATTTTCTTCTAATTCAAAATGTCACAGCAGCAGTTTAACCCAAGATACAAGCTAAGGTGTGCATTTTGCAGGTGCCTGCATAGACATGCAGGCAGCAATCCGTAGATCTGCACTTTGTGTCAAACAAGAATCAAAATTACTGTATTGTAACACAACCTGATTGTAAGTTGAATTTGCCACAATGAACCAACTCTGTTTGGACAAAAGAGGCACTCTCAGATGTTTGAGGAATATTTTGTTTACTTTTAGATATATTTATGTGCAGTATTTTAAATGAATGAATTTTTATTTTAAAATGCAGACAAATGCAAATAAAATTTTCTTCTCAGTATATCAAGAAGAAAAAAAATTGTCCAGTTTGAATGACTTAACAAACAAACACTGCAAAGGCCAAACAGTTTAAATCTGGCAACTAATAAAATAAGATAGCATGAGAAAACGATCAACTGTCAGCAGGATACCTATGAGGAAGAGGAACCTAAAGACTATTGGATCATTCTGCAGGTCCATTAGAGGCACCTCAGACTGAATGCTGCCATGTCCGTTTAAACAGTGCGAGCAGGCTAGGAAGTCCAACTTGTATCTATTTGTTTAAATGATGAGTTGGTGTCTCTATGACTGTGCTTGCCTACCATGCAACACCAGGCCATTGAGCACAGCCAGTGGATGGGGTGATGACTTACCACTACGGTGCCAAAATGAATCTGTTGCCATGTGAGCACCACAGGGTTGGGGGTCATAAGCAGTGGTCCCTGGGAGCTGTCTCATAATGATAACATCAGATTAGTGTGCCTTAGTCTTGGAAGTAAATGCTTCGCCACTCACTTCATGGCGAAGGGACACGGAAACATCCTGTACACCCTGCAGGTGGTGATGCTAACATTGTGCTCTCTGGGTATTTTGTGTATATTGTGTTGGACAGGGAAGAAATAATAAAGGCTTTGAAAATACCTCTCCTGACTACCAGAGTCATTTTCAGACCCCCTTTGCTATTTCTTCATGAGCTCATGAATTATGCAAGAACTATGCACATGGTGACCCCTGAACATGATTCCATAATAGCTCCTGTTATTTGAACTAAAACATTTTCCGTGTCAAACCTATTGCAAAAAGCACACTGGTAAAAGACTCCCCCTCAGGCACTTTGTTTAAGCTGTCATGGCTCCATAGTTCAAAAATAGCTGACTTTCTTTTTCATCCTGTGGTTTTATAGTTAATTCATTAACTGCACTACCACACCTTTTAATGTTCTGTTGCAAACCTGCTGACTTCTTACTGTTTTTCTTTTTCTGTTTTTAGCCCTCTTTCTTCTCACTCTCACACTTTTTTTGTTTTTTGTTTTTTTTTTTGGTTCTGGTGCTGTTTTACAGCAAAGACTTTTCTTTTTCAACCCGACTCACAGTGAGGTTTCATCAGCTTAAAGCACTCTCTCATTCTGTTTTTACATGTAGGAATGAAAAGAAAACTTTTTTTAATGGACAAAATTTAGTTAAATTTAATGAAATAACTAATGTGCACTAAAAAAAAAAAAAAAAACCTGGGCCAGGGACCAAGTACAAATTGTAATGTGGAAAACTTTACATTGTGTAAAATATGTTTGCAAAATACAGAGGAAGCGAGTGAGGCATGCTGTTACAGGCAGCGCAAACAGCAATTGTGTAGGAAAACCTGTTCTTGCGTCACGCACAGAGTATCCAGCTCTTAACTGTGCTTTAATTACTTAATCATAATATCACAAGATATAATTGTGTGAAACAGTAATAGGGGAGTTGCTTTTTTTATTTCTATAGATTTGGAAGGTGTTTCTTGCAGGGTTCATTTCCTGTGTTCTTGGATTTGTGACAGCGGATACTTTAAAAACTATTACAGCCAGCACACTCTTGTAAGATACTTTCAAGTTGATGACATGTTTACATTCCTCCGCTTTTCTGCCCATATCTATTGTTCCACAGAGACAAGAACATTCCCAGGCTTTGCTCTCAAATCTGTGTTCAGACACAGCAGAGCATGCCAGGGGCCTCAAGTGTGAATGAAGCATTTAGGTCTGACAACTTCTAGACTGAAAATTATAGTTGTGGATAAAATTTAGGGGCGGCGGGGGGGGGGGGGGGAGCAAAGCAAGCAAGGAGAAAAGAAGGACAATATGACCAAAAGGCTTAAATTTGCAAGCATACCTGGCTTATAAGACATTCCTGGAGGGAAGAGAAAGCCTTGCTGGGCGGCAGCTGCTGCTGCTAGAGTGCGTTGGTCGTGTGGAAAAATGGGGATCATGAGCGGAGGCATGTGACCCTGGACCTGCTGAACAGATAGGGAGCAGAGATCAGAGAGAGGCCTAAGCATAGGCATAGTACACAGAAACACAGAGCCCACTCAGGGGGAGGCCAGATCACAGCTCTTGCTAACGCGTGCTGACAGGGGTCTCTGCAGCAATGACGGCCCTCGTGTGCTCACACAATACCTGGCTGAGCTACGCCTGCTCTTAATCCAAACCACAATTTCACCTCAGTACATCAAAGGCCCCGCATACACACATTGTTCCAGCATAAGTTAGAGGAAGTGACATGTACTGTAGGAGAGAAAGCGGAGAGGCGCAGCAGGTTTATATGACTTAGAGTACTGTACGTGTTGAAAGAATTATTAAATATACGAAATAACAACTCCAAATCTCAAAGATGTACAGCGTGCCTGGTTTTAATAAAACGTAAGGTCAAAGAAAACAGTGGCATTCACTGATGACTGTGTTTCACAGTGTTTGTTAAAGGCCTGTAATAAACCAACTTTCTAACTGTTACAGTTTGCCAGAGGATTGTTTCATGTTTGGTGCGATCCACGAATGATCAGCATATACACACATGAAGACACAGGACCCTCAACAGAAGCTTAACATGTAACATAATCCTGGATGATCATTTGTTCATATGATAAAAAGACATCCAAGAATTTACTATCACTGCTTTTAGGAGAGAAAATGGCAGGCAGTTGAAAAATGCTTCTTTTCTTTATTTTAATGTCTTTCCCAGTCATGTTCAACTCACATATTAACCTTCACCATGCAGCCTGTTGCTGACTTGCCTACTGGGGATATCAGCGCAAACTGCCTGCATTTGTGTGTCAAGGGTGGGTGAGTAGCTTATGTATCAAAAGTGGTGTGTGGGGGTTTGCACACATGCTGCAAGCCCAATTTTACTGTCAGTCTCTGCTTCCTGAAACTGCATGATAGGGAGCAGCCTGGCTACCATGGGCCTGTGAGGGTTAATCTAGGGCTGAGCCAAATCACCTCAGGGGAACCTGCCTGGAAGTGGGTTAATAAAGGTCATCCCCCAAAATAAACACTTTACAGAATGTTTCTCCATTCATCCCTCCTTAAAATCAACTCGCAATAAAACGGGTCTGGGTGCAATTACTGCCGCTGCATTGGGGCATGAAATCAACCTGTCCCACGTTCTGGCTGAGGTCTGCTATGATCTCCACTTTTCAGTCAGTGCTGGTCCCCCTGTAGACCCTCTACAGGAGTAGTTGCACCCAGTTTCTCTCAGCGCTAGCAGGTTAAACCTACTTTAAACAACTTTATTGATCTGTCCAGAGGTGCAAAGCTAGACTGAAAACTAAATAAATAGAAGAATTTTATGCCTACTGAGCGTTTATGGAAGTGCAAGTGCAGAAAGTACATTATAGAAGAATAGAAAAGTATGTAATTCTTCCAAAGGTAATTCTGTAAAATGTGCTGTTGCTGAAGAAAAATAAATGGCCAAGGAGACTGCGACAAATGCCCTTAAATAAAACACTGCTTTATAGGGATTTGTGTTCCAAGTTTCCAGGCTGAACAAATGAAAGATGGAGCTTGGCCTTTGCATGTGTGGAACATATGGAAAAACACAATAATTAATGTCACAACATGAGGTAGGGACACTGACAAGCAGGGGGACACAGCCTTTCTCAGCCTGTGTATATGGACTGTTAAAACAGATGGAGTCTGTTGCTGAATGTGCAGTAGTCACAGGGAAGAAAAGGACTCCCTCAAGTCCCTTTAAGTGTGCTGCATGGTAGTTCATATTTCAGGAGTTAGCTAACATGCATCAGTTATTTAAAAGTCGCTTCATTTTTTTCCCTTCAGAATTTAAATTTAAAGTTAAAATGTTTTTCTGACTACATTAAATAATATAACAAAATTGTTTAAGGGATGTGTGGAGACTGTGCACATTTTATATACACTATAATGAGAGGCATCAGCACAAGTAATCTGATACATGTATGCATTTCTCCAGCAACAGTAAATGATAAACTCTAAATGATATAATTTCATCTGGGATATAAGCTTTTATTACTATTATTACTCTAAAATATGGAGCAAATATACAAGGTTCATCGAGGCACGACAGATCAGAACTGTGCGTTGAAGGGGAAATAAATGCAATGAAGTTGAATGGTTGTGATTTTCGGTAATGAGCTCGATGCATTAAAGTTTAATTTACAGCGGCTAATGTCAGAGAAAGGCAAATCAAATTCTGAGGGGCTTCAAGGTGGCAACAAATAGTGGAGGTTAGCTGAGCTGTCAATTAACAGCTTGCACAGTGGCTGAGTAGATTATAATATTTTCATGAGTCCTGTTTTCTTATTTTTAGAATCGACTGTTAAAGCAGCATAGCAGAAAAATAAAGTATATTTTAGGAAAATCTACATGGATGTTTAACTTGCACTCTGCTCTGTTTCTACAGCTCCCTCATCCCACCCACCTTATAAGAGTTACACTAAAGTCCATCTATCCGTGGGCAGAGTGCCCGGGATATTTCTAATGCCAAGATGATCTCGAGGAGTCGGAGAATGAAGTGGAGCAGATGTGAGTGGGGCGCTTGGGCAGTATCCTCCCTTTCCCTCATAAATACCGCAGCATTGTTATGCTGGCACTGCTATTCCTTTGTCTTAGCGCTGCTAAGTACTGGATAATGTCATTTCACACCATCTGCCCCCAGGCTTCATTAAAGATACATGAATGGGCTATCTTATGAGGAACAGGTGCTATTGTTTGTCCCTCAAGACACAGCAATAAGGATCTGACTCGGAATACTTGAAGAGGAGCATCTGTAGTGATCAGTCAGACAGACTTGGCTGAGGCCCCCGTCTCTGCCAGCACGCGCTCCAGCAGAGGTTTCCGGGGGAAACGGGCTCCCTTGCAACATGTATCATCAATTCAGATGACCTGATGAAGTCTGTAGCAGCCCAGTACACAATCTGTTTCCCTCTCAAGGAGATGCTGGTATTTGATAAATAGAACTCGCTTGCATCTACTATGTGTGGGATTCCAAACTGCATATTAAAAGAGTGCTTTCTTTTTTTTTTTTTTAAAAGAGTAAACTTCATTTAGAAAAATATAGCACACACACACACACACACCTTTGTCCAGTTGTGGTTTCATGATTTGACAGCTTTAAGAGATCCTTTGTTTGAGAGTAACTTAAGCAAGTTAACTAAGAAAGCATGTAAACTCCACAATGGTATAAAGGAGCAGCACATCCTGCGGTCAGATTGCAGAGGGCAAGCAGACGGTTCAGATGTCTGATGTGTAAATACACAAGGTGTAAAAAAAAAAAAAAAAAAAAGGACAGACTTGAAAGAGCCCCCTTTATTTCTCTAAGCACTTAAAACACATGCAGTATGCACTCAGACACACAAAGGCAGTCTATACACACACAAAAATCATTTTAATACGTGCATGTTAAACTCCTCCTTTTTATAGCAGTTTCATTAATTAGCATTCTTATAAGGCACCGAAAATACAGATTAGACTTCACGTATTTTAAATGAAAGATCCATTTTTTCATTTTTTTAAAAAGCAAACGGAGAACAGTGAAAGATAGTGTTTTTATAGCCTAGCAAGCATGCACCTACAGCACTCATGCAAGCTGCTCCAAAACACTCAGTGCAAATGGAGATGAACAGCGCATTACAGCACTCACTTGGGACCCTGTCAACACCCATGCTCCTCACTGTCTGTTATAGCCTCCACAAAGCACCCACGAGGCCCCGAGACCCCTGCTGGCATTCCCTTTGAACCCTTTTTCACTTGCATGCACTGACTGATGCTCAAGTTTGCTAATCGCTATAGACTACTGTACAATGGTCTATGTCAAGGAAACTGTGCGAGTTTTTTGTTTTTACTGCCAGAATCGTTCAGTATTAACAAGATTCAAATACAAAAAGGGCCAAAAAAAGGCAAACATCCACCTCAGTAGCACCACAGCTCACGTTTATTAGCTTGAAAGGACCTATGAGAACCTGAATCTTCCATTCTGATTAATTACCACTTGACTCCTTTTAACAATTACCTCTTACACGCAGATCCTTATCTTGGATATAATCTGCACAAGTGTCATGAGGAGACTTGAAAGAAGTACTTTTGTAAAATTACTGACAATACAACCACAGGTAGGCAGAAGAATCTGAGGACTTCACGGCAATAGTTTTTAATTCTATAAGATTTTGACAATAATGAACAGCTGAAAAGATCACAGTCACCAGGAATCTTTTAAAAAAAGACAGTTCACATTCACTGTCACCTCATTTTAATAAAATTACTTCATCGCTTTAGTACTTCTCAGCCCTCGCTAATCTTCATTTTCACATTTTCTGTTGGAGAGGCTCTGTAATTTCACCCAAGGAGGATAAACGCAAGCTGTCGGTGTAAGAACTCATCGTTCACACTTTGTTTCCACCCTTCTCCCCACTGAGATCCACACCAAGCTAGTAGAAATCGCCTTTTGTGACTCATTCAAAGGTAAAGCAGCCTTGAGTTAGCTGGCTACATCCCAACAGTACCACAGACATTAAACTGACACTAGACAGCACAAATATGTTTAACACCCGCCACTGTGCATGTACAGAGCCTGCTGGATGTACGTGTACCAGAGCATAACTAGGAGGAAAATCACTCAGTGGAAGCACTTCTGCTGAATACTCTTTCTTCAGGATTCCCACCAATGAAGCAATCAGATATTAATCCTTTACTACTGGTTGCTTACTCACTTACTGCTGTACGCTGAGCAGTTACATCACACGGCAGACATACATATCGACCAAACACAGATCTGATGGTGTTTGGATTTGTCTGTAACTAATGGTAATCAGACAAATAGATCAATAGATTTGAACCTGACTTTGATGCTCCAGACTTCTGCTTTTGAATGAAAGGCTTCATATTACCTCTTTATTTATGCTTGGCCAGATTAATGCTGGAAACCCTAGAGAGCTTCAGGTCACTGACAAAGGCTCTTTGTCCTGTTCAAGTGTCTGTTTTTATCTTCTCAAGCCCTTATACACCCCCCCCCCCCACAAAAATCAGATACATTATAGAAAAACTAAAACTACTGACTAAGTGTGCACTGTTCGCTTAAGCTTGAGTGTGATGACACACATCCCTCCTTTCTGCGTGCGTTACACTACGTAAGTAAAAATTCAGACACTTGAGTGAGGTCAGGCCATCCAGAGGGAATAAGCAATGGTTCCACTAATTCCTTACAAAGTACAACAAGCCTTCTTGGAAAAGTGCCATTCCAATATGTCTATATTAAGCCGACGGGAGCTGAAAGCAGGGTAGTCCAACCCTCTGACCCACCTAACACATCCCACCCCAAATCCCTCCACTCTAGCCCTCCTCCACATCATGCCTCCTCTTGACTTCCTTGGAATCCTGGATAAAACTGCGGGCTACTGTTTGCTTAAATACAGTGCCTGGCATTTACAGGATTTCTGCACAGTGCACTCTACTCAGATTCAATGTAGTTTTAGTATTAAATGTTGAAAGAAGGAAATAAAAGTCCAAGTGTGACGCAGAGAGGTAAAATAGGAAGACAAAAACAAGATAAAAAAAACAAAAACATTATCGAGCGATTGCATATGCCATGCATGAATACAAAAAAGTCATAAAAATGTTATAGAATTTAAATGTCAAGGTCTAGCCTCGAGGTTTTTTACTCTGGTTTAAACTTTTTAATTAAAAGTGGCTGTATGTTGAAGTGATCATGCTACACTACACCTCCCTGTTTTGGTACAGTCTGTGTTTGATTCTGAAAACACACACACACAAACACACACACACAGAACGAAATACATGCTTGCACTATTAATTGAAAGTTGTGCACATAGCTACACAATTTTGCATCATATCCTTGAAAAAGAGATGATTCAAAAATACATGTGGCACTGACAAATGTGCGCTGTGCAGAAATGGGAATAAGTAAACTGCCTCAGAGCTTCACTGCAGGGAATTGGGATCTAAAGATCACTGGACATCAGGTATTGATATATATTCACCAGCTTCATGTGCACACTGTAGGGGAAGTGGGAAATTTCACCATGAAGCACTAAAATTCTTTAAAATTAAAGGGAAACACCTCTTTTGCAGGTATAAAGTTAATAACAAAAAGTCTCTTGTCTGAGTTTGAAACAGAGGACCACCCCTAATGTGCGTGATGGAATTGTCCGCACTACGGCTGGGTTTCCCCCTCTGTCCTGTCTTCCCTTCATAGACTGAGGCTCTGTCTTCACTGTTACCTCCCAGCTGCTGGGGCCACAGAACACAACAGAGCCCATTCTGTTGTTCAGAAGAAAGAAGGCCTGTCAGGAGGGGCAACTTTATTAGACACACAAGTGCACGGACACTTTCAAATGTGCTCGAATTATGATGAACACGTATACAACATCAAATTGTATAGAAGATAAAACAAAAGAGGTTACAAAAATATGTGTGAAAACGCGCAGTTTGATTGAATGAGTAAAGAGTTAGCAATGTAATTAAAACAAATGCTTAAAAAATTGCATGTGGGAAACTGAATTTCAGAAAAAAAAATTGCTACAAAAAAAAGAAGGTGCAGGACAAAATAGCATTCATTGTGTTCAGTTGGGGAATGCTTGGACTCTCCTCCGCCCCAAAAACAAAAAGCTCCTTTTTTGAATTAGCCATGGGCTGAATGCTTTGCTTTGCCACCCCTGCCCTAGGAAAACACGCGCCCCTTTCTCCCTGCCGGCTGCCTGTACACAGTAGAGTCTATTAATGCGGCTCCTTCTCCCTGTGAGAGTGCCCACTGCTGAGGATGACGGCCACGCAAAGCCAGCGCAAAGACAAAACAGTTTGCACAACATTAGCAGAGAAAACACAGTCCATGCAGTGGGGGAGAGGAAACTAAGTCAACATCACACTGGAGGATGTGTTCTCCCTTAACTGATATTTTTCCTCTTGGGGGTTGGGGTACAATGGTTGTTAAGTGTAGCTGCTTTTCCACGATCCAGGGAAGATTTGTGGAGCTCCGAACAGGTGCTTTATTGTGATATTCGGACGTAACGTAAAAGCGCTCATTCATCATCTGTGTGTGTGTGTGTGTGTGTGTGTGTCTGTGTGTGTGTGTGCGCACGTGAGGAAGAGATATTCAGCTCTTTGGATTATTTAGCACCCTGATTCATTTTAAAGGCAAATTCACATACCTGCATGCCAGACAATCTTCTGTGTTGTGTCAATTATTCTTGTCACTTTTGAGAGAGACCTGACAGAGTGGGAAGTTTGTGTCATAAATTAACCCATCCCTCGGCTGCTTTCGAAGCCCCTCAGGTGACTAATTTTAAGTACACCCTCATGTGTGATTTCACACATGACGGCTTTTCAGGTAGCGCCTCTGATATGGAACCTCTTAAATTATCGCTGCTTAAGCTGCTGAGGTGTCTGAATACAAAAGGCCAATTACTCAAATGCACGGCTCCATTGTGCAATTTACAGTTTCACAAAAGAGCAGTAACTGATCTGTTTGTTACAATTCGACCTTATTAGCAAAGACACAGAACAAGCAGTATATGTTAAATTTGAAAGACACCCCGTATGGATCTTTCCATCTCCTTTTAATTTGAATTTGTTTGTTTTTTTTTTTGGGTAAAAAATACAGTAGAACAAGCGTGTTTACAATTACTCAGAGTGTGTTAGAAAAGAGATGGGGTATTAAATTGATAAAGAGGAGACTCAGAAAATCCCACAGATCCCAAAGCATTGTAGGCAGCTTTATATGTATTTCTAAAGCAACAGACAAATGGCATTACATATTAACGGCCCATCCACTCAGCTTCATTTGCAAACCATCACTGCCACCGCTGCACCTTTTTGTGCATCATTAAGTTTTAACAGGGCCGTGATGGCTTTATTGTTTAAATTGCACGTGACTTTGTTTAACGTCAGCATTTCTTCTGCTCCCTGACAAGGAGTCGCATTTCATAACTAATTAAATTGATCCGTCCTACCTCGCTGATAGAGTCCACTAAATGGAATTATTTGTATCCAAGTGTCAATATATTAAATCACAGGGGCTAATGAGTCGGGTCACCGCTTTCTTTTATCTTCGGTCTTGCATGTGCACATCTTCATCAGCTAACAGTCTCCTTAAATGGAGGATGAACATGCTGGACTGAGCCTCCCTGGGCGAGAGCCAAGCCTGTCTGACTAGGCTGTTAATGCCCCCCACATAATCCTACTAGCAGGCTAACACGGAGCTCTTCAGCACAAGGGAAAGAACAGAGTCTGCACAGACGCGAGTGCGCACACAGCAGCACAAACTTCCACACTTAAACACACACACACATTATCATTCCCCTGCTCTATTATTCTCTTATTATCATGCTAACACTTCCAGACTAGCTGTGCTAATTGGGGGACTTACACATTCTCTTTAACAATGTCTATTTTTGTGCTCTTTTTTTTTTTTTTTTTTTTTTTTGCCAGTGCATTAATAAGAGTCTCACACTGAGAAAATCATTTGTGCCGGGGAGAAAACAAAAGCATCAGAGAATACACAAATTAGCACTATTATCTTGGAGCAATTACCATACGGCCCTGTGTTTATTTAAACTCCTCTGACTGATTTAAAATATTTACTATTATGCTGTAGTTTTGAGGGGTTTTGTTCCTCTAAATGGGTAAGCATACACAATCAGAGCATTAAATTACCGCAAAGGATTGGATGCATATTCCTGTTCATTATGATAAAAAGGTAAATCAAACAGAAATACTAAAAGGCCATTTATTAGATGGACCAATAGAATTTGTTTTTGTTATGGTGGGAGATCTGGTGCGATAACTGTTTGTGCAGCACTAAACAAAGATTTAATTCTTCATCTGTGCGGGGCTTGTTAAGATTGGAATACTGAAAGGAGGCCAATTATGTGTGGGAAACTACCAAACACTGCCAAAGACCTTGCACTGGCTTGATGATTTGTGTTGTAACAGGACCATGACCCTGACCCCAACCATCAAAAGCTACATCTGAATAACACTGGAATGGCATCACAACAAGAATGCAGAAATCTTTGAGCGAGCTAAAGCCAAGAAAAGCTGGATTTGATTGAAAATGCAAAGAATGACTTGATGATAGCCTCGGGTTAAGCTTGATGTCAGTCGTCTGTCATGCTGCAACTGCAGAGGACACGTGAAGAAAAGTTCAAATCCAGATTTGACGAGGTAATACTGATATTTCCAGATGGTGTAGAAAAAAACTGCGTCCATGTTATGTATGTAAATATAAAGCTTATTTTTTGTTTAAAGAAAGGCTATCAGACGCTTGATTTGATGACTCTAGGTTAACTCTAATTATGTGAGTGAAGGCTCCTCAGACACTGAATACAGTGACATAGTCACAGACGTCCCCCTTCTGTGTCCATCTGACTAAAACACATCACAGTTAAGATTAATTTCCCCATTTTAAAACTGTGTTAAGTGACATTAAACAAACACCATGTGAGATATATTATAAACCTATGGAAAGATGCATCTATTTACCTGTGTTTTCTAAGTATTAGACTCTGCAAATCAAAGTTTTTTCCTTCTCAAATAACCAAAACAGTGCTATATTGTAGTACCCGGTGTACTCCTTATTATGATACACCGACATGAAGGGGTCCTGGCTCAAATATAAACTCTATGAAGAATTAATGTAGAGCTTTTTCTATCAAACTGCACGTCTGCCCGCAAGTCTGTTAAGCTCATCTCGTCTCATCTTCAAAAATCGATCTCTATATTGTCCACCTTATACATTTTCAGCAGATAAATGCCGGTGTTATTAAATTTCTTCTTTAATCTTAAGACCTTTAGTAGTTTCCCCCACTGTTTCTTGACACCATTAAAGGCACATGTGAGGAAGTCACTAAGACTTTGAAGTGTGCAGTGGACACTAATACACTGGCCTTTTCTCTTTTAATCTCTGGTTTTCATTTTCAGCAGAAGAGACATACAAAGAGATGTGCTGTGTTTGTGGACACGAGGTTAAATGCACGAAAAAAATATGTGCTTCCATACAGTGAGGTTTGAGTTTAAAGCCAGGTCACGTGTAGGGAGAGAAGAGCAGGTCAAAGGGAGATAAATTGAATGAGGCCCGGCTGATGAACAGATAATTCATCGGGTGAGAAATAAATGTGGAAAAAAAAAAAACTTTTGTTGGGCTACATTGAAAGTATTATCTCCCAGATTTTGGACCTCACAGTGTCCTCAGAGTTAACACATCAATGACAAATGACAATGTCGTGATATTGTGATGTTTTTCATGGATTAAAAAAAAATGAAATTAAACGTTCCGAATTAAAAGTGTCCCTCTGTTTCATGTGGGGAGCTCTGCTTTCTCCAGCCTGTTTGTGAAGATAAAGTTCACCCTGACCTTTCAGCCAGTATTTATTCCATTGATGTGTGTATCAGTGCGTGGGTCCCTGTGCGCCTGTGTACTGTACACCATCACCTCTGTGGATGCATATGTGTATTTACTTGCATGCAGAGTCATGCCAGGGATTGTATCTTAACAGACCCGTCCTTGAGGAATACATGAACTGGGGTCATAACTGTGTGAGGTGCGGGGATTTGTTCCTGTAGTCAGGCCATGGGCGGTACCAACACCTGAGTGCCTTAAAGCTCCACATGGCATAATTTATTTATCTTTTTAAATTTTATGTCCTGAAGTGAGGCCTTGTCTTTACTGCTTATGCACTCTCACTAGAAAATACAAACAAAGAGAAACAGAAGAGAATTAACTCCTCAGGATCTCTGAGTGATGATGAGCTGAAGTAAATGATAAAAAGACAAGCGTGTTATTATGTCTTCAAGTACATGGAGAGATAAAGAACTTCTGGGACAAAGCAGCTCATGGCTAATATATATGTTTAAGTGTCTCATAAGTCTTACAAATCCTGAATGGTGTTTCAAATTTTCAACTTAAATCAACTCGAGAGTTAATCTAATCCCAGGATTGAATTAGTGCCAAGATGATTTCGACGAGGAGGATGAACTGAAAAATACAAAGAAGCTGAGGGGAAAACACACAAAGCCTTGAGCTTTAACTTTTGATAAGCCTCTAACACTTCAATCAAAACATCTGCTATCTTAAAACAAGTGACATTGTAATCCCAAGGGACAAAGACTAAATCTCTCTCCGTCTCGTGTTGGAATGATGAGAAAGGATAAAACGAGAGATGGCTATTCAAAAGGAAAACTCGATTGAACTACTTGCTGCCTTGCTCCAAACCTCACTAACTAAACCTTTATAACTACCTACTTCTGATAGAGTCCCTTAAAAGTCCTTGGCAGCGCACGTCACAAAAACAGTCTCGACTTGCCGTCCCCTCGGTTTTATTGTGTGGACCATTTATGGTGTCAAATGTCACAGCATCAATACAAGACCTCAGCAAGAAGCTTTCTCTTCATTTTCCTTCGAGCCAAAACAGAAGGACTTTGATGGCAGGAGGGTCTCCTATAAAGTTTAATGCTCTCCATGCTAACAGCAGAGTAACTCAGTCCCTCAACACTGCTTACCAATTTGCTAAAGGTCTGCGCAAAGTACAGGATGGAAGCTTGTTTACAGAACTAATTAAGGCAAAGCTGTTATATATTAAGATGGCCAGGGCATTTTTAAGAGGCAGTAGTAATGAAAACAGAGTGGCAGAAACTGTTTCACTAACTTGCCCCTGACTCTCTTTTATCTACTCTCACTGATACTCCAACTTGAGAGGAGTGGCCATAGGTTAAGGACAGAGAACATATTCTTCTCTAAATAACTTGCTGTCGGATAAACAATGTTGCACACGATGAAACTTATTAAAGTCTCGGGAGCGGCTTGTTTTTGCATGGTGTGCGCCCAGTGCAGCCAGGAGAGCCTGATGGGCAGCAGAACAGATGGTCTGAACATGAGATTCTTTTATTTAATTGTGGATGTGGCTTTTTTTTTAAATCAGGAAAGATCACATTTTGTCAGGGGAAAACTGGCTGACTGGGCTCTACAAGAAAGGGCTTTACTTGTATCTCTGTTCAAGTGTTTGAAATGGATATTTAGAAGCACTTTCCCATAAACACTTGAAACCCCCTCCCGCTCTGAAAAGTAGCCATCAAGGGGAATTTTCAGGTAATATTTGCCTATAACTGTGATGAAAGCAATGGCCTCTAAAAGTGAGCTCCTTTAGGGCTGCGCCCTTATGCTCAATGTGCATAAGTAAAGAGCTCTCTATGATATGAGTATTACCAGCTCCTCAGCAGTGTATAAGGTATTTCATTTTCAAGGGTTTTCTGCACAGAGTGGCATGCTATGTGCTTGTCTGTAGTGGAATGTAGTATAGAATTGTTTTTCCAATAGACTGTCCACTGTTGAAGTGAACGGTCCAGGCTAGTGGCTTCTCAAGAGGAAGCTGAGAGTGCAGTCTTTCCCTTGTAAAGAGCCATTGAAAGAGGCATTTTGATGCCCTGGACATAAATCTGGTTGCAATGCTAGCTGCTCTTTGAAAACAGAGGTTTTCTTTGCCTCTTTGAATCAGAAGGACAACTTTTATATGTGGTATGATGCACACGAGGAGAAACTACTGTTTATCAAAATGCCACAGATATCTTCTGAGGGAAGAACTCTTATGCAAAGCACTAATATATGTATATATATATATATATTTTTTTTTTTATTTAAAAAAAAAAAAAAACACCTAACAAGATGCTCAATGAGACGCATATATGTTGATTCCGCAGGAAGAATTTGTTACGAGTGAGTATTTAAAGAGAGGCTCAAATGAAATGAGATGATGTGGAGAGTTCTGAGAACAAGCAGAGGAGGAGGAGGTAAATGGAGAAGGATGTGCCTGACACCAAACACACCCAGCGGGATAATGTTAGCTTTACAAAGGCAGTCAGACTTGCAGCCTTGACCACTGCCAGTGAGCAACCCTGGATTACCCTGCACATATCCCTGGCCATATTCAGCTCCATGCTGCTTGGGTGGTCTTCCTCTGCACCTTTGTGCTGTGTACTATACCACACAGAGCACACACACGCATACACACGGTGAGTATGATAGCATCTGGCATGATGCACATTTGAAAAATAACAACGCATAAAAGTGCAGAAGGCAGAATGAGGAACTACAGGAAAAAGAAAGAGCACAGTGGCGGGCACACGTCATGGTGACAATGTAAGTTTCAGCAGGTCTTGCGCTGTGTGAAAGCATGCCATATCACCCTTCTGGGATCTACTCATTTCAGAGGCATTTACCAGCCTCTTTCATGTCCCCCACCTCCACGCTCTTCTCCATCAACACAACTCATTAGCTGTTGTTACTTTTCCCCCATTTTTTTTTTTTGTTCATTAAGACGTGCTAATTATTCACCTACATATTTTTAAGTCCTCCCGATTACCAACAGCCAATTAACATTTGATGAGAGTGACGAATGCTAGCGTGACACAAAAATCAGAGATAAAGGAATAAAGAAAATACAAAGAGAGCAAAAGAAGGAGCGGGAAACTTAAGTTAGCGATGATATTTACTTTAATGTCTAATTTTATTGATCTGTGCAATTAAATCCAGACATTTGGCTCCTGGTGACAACACCGGTGCTCTAATTATACTGAAGAGGTAGAAGTGGAGTAGTAATCATTGTAGAAAAAAAGTAGGAGGTGTAAGCTGCTGAGTGTTAAAGGGCCAACAGAAATGCATTCACTGACCTGGATCTGCTGCTGGAGGAGGTTGATTTTGTGCTGTTGCTGCAGAAGCTGCTGTTGTTGTCTTGCAATCTGGTTGATAAATGAAGTAAAAAAAAAAAAAAAAAAACAGTTAAACTTACATAAAGTAGATTGAGAAGTAAATTAACCTAATATTCTTGTTCTCTATTTTAAGAATATCATCAAACATTAATTGCAGTGTAGCAGAATGTGTGCCGAGATGGACGATATAGGGCTAGATGGGAGGTGGAATTTAACGTAGCAATTTTAATGTGAATGAAATGCATTCTTTTATCTAAACCGCTGCAGTCTGTCAGTAATAAACCGGTAAATGTTCGAAATGAACTGTCCACCTGCGGAGTCAAAATTTGTGGTGAAAGAGAATAAATGATTTACAGGACAGATGAACGTGGTTATGATGGAGGTGGCGAGCTCAGCAAGGGCGACAGGGGTCCCCGCTGCCCCCGAGTGACGAGCAAACCGCACCGCATCCCAGCACTCCCTCTTTCTACATGCTCACTTCATTGAGCATGACAACCTAGTTTTAAGTGTCATTTAATTTTCATTTTTAAATATAATTACAAAGTGTTCACTGTACGATATCGGCCGTCTGCAAATGTGTCAAGATTAATTTGTGCTGGCTTCCTCACGAGTGTCAACAGTTAATTACTATGTTGTATCTTGATGGCTTGATGACATCCCAGATCTCAGCGGGCTCTGTTACTCCCTCTCTCCCCCCCGTCTCTCGCTATCGCTCTTCCATTTTTATTAATATCAGCCCATATTAAGATAAGCTCAAATAATAAAACATCTTATCTCACTGTTCACTTGTTCTGCAATGTCTACAAAGCCTACAGAGTTGACTGTAGTTTGCAAATGAACATTATTGATTGAAAAAGAAATCAATACTGTTAATGTATTATTAGTGTACTATGACCAAATGCATCACTCCAAGGTATATGGTCTATCTCTTCATTTACCACAGGAGGGTCTGAGAGTGAGCTGAGAAAACTCTGAGTGAACTCCTTGCTGATAATTGACTCATAGCCATTAGGGTGGCGGGTGATAATAAAAGTGTCGCCCGTGTGGATAGTTTGTGTCCTTATTTCTTCCCAGACATTAACACACTTCATGGCCTGTGCTAATTTGCTGATTTGTACAATATGGCTCATTGGCCTGATTTGTGCTGCAAATCTAATGCCAGGCTTGTTCTAATAGGAGTCGATTTATAAGATATAGAGGACTTCCATATTTAATATAACGTTTAATTCACACATTCCCTCGCATTTGTTAGTACAAGTCATAATAACATTTTTCCTGCCACACAGCATAACCGTGGGCGAGAGAGCATGACCGAAATATCTCAGGCAATATAGAATATAACGTCTCTCAAATCTAATATTATTCCAAATTTCAACCAAGTAGCAAGGTTTTATTGGCACATTTCAGGCATGAAATGTAATAGGAAATAGAGAGCTAAGCACAAAGAGTTGTCTTTAAAGAGGTTTATTATTGAGGTGAAAGAGGAAATTGAGTAAACAAGGTAAAAGGAAGATGGGGGGGAGGGGGGCTGTGAAAGTTTTAAATAATCAAACAGCCTGGGTTTAGGAAAAGGTAAAAACAAACAAACAAAAGAAATAGCGTGGGCTATTAGCTGGCTTACACAAAGAGAATCAGTGTTTCTGTCAATGTGAGAAGAGAAAACAGCGAGCAGTTACCTGCTCCTGCTGCTGACGAGCTAACTCCATTTGCTGCCTCTGTTTCTCCATCTGCGAGGCGGCGAGCTTCTTCTGTTCGTCGTGAGCAGCCAGGAGCTGCTCTCGCAAGCTGATCAGCTGAGTGATCATCGTGGAGAGCTGGTGTTCCTTTTCAGCCAGGCTCTCTGGAGTACCTGTTGAGAAGACAAGAGAGAGAACAAGGTCTAAAGTGGAAATGGGTAAATGCAAGGTGGGGGGAAAAACATGCATGACCACAAGTATGTGTTTGTGCATACCTGGGGGAAAAAAAGTACTCAAAAGTTTTTATTGTGACCGTGACTAAATAACCAGGGTGTAGGCTTTTGGAGGAAATACTGCATTATATACTCCTAAATATAGAACAGTGACCGATCATCACATTGTGCTATTGTGCTGTACACAATATTTAGTACAAAGAAAACCACACAGGCAGCAACCAACTGCAGTGAATTCACTAGAAAGTGTTAAGGTCACACACAGCCTGGAGTTGTCTGTTTTTCTGTAGCTGGTGTTCACTGCTTTCACAGGAAGAAAGTGAAGGAATTGTTCCGAGCACATAGACAAAGAGCTGCAGGGAGCTGTCAAACTGAAGTCGCAGCTTATTTCAGACTTCCATGGGTGATTATAAAGAAAGTGTTAAGAGTCACTGTTTGCACTGGCCTCTAAACAGAACTTTTATATACAGCATTTCCACCAAATATTAGAGGAGGAAATGCCTGCCGCTTTCTGCTGAATGGAATGTAGAAACTTGCTGGAAAAAAAGTCTCAAAGCAGTAAGTATGCACAAAATTCACTATAACTGCATGCACTTTTATAAACATCCTCCCCCTTTAATGCATCTTTCAAAAACAAAAGCAATGACAGTCCAGCGGGCTCGCTTCTCCCTCTACGGTTACATGTCCGCACCGTGCGTGATATAGAGAGGGGCTCCGCTGCGCTGCTCCCTCTCTGCCTAATCAATGCTAAGTGATCCTACCATTGACTTACACAGCCAACATAATTGCCAGTGAGAGGCTAGACAGTAACTCACTCTCCTCCCACTGCACTCCTGTGTGACAGCTGGTATGGTGGAACGCACAAAAAACTGACAGGAAAACTGACAGAAAGAGAAAGAGACAGTTAGAGAGAGAGAGAGAGAAAGAAGAAAGCACAGAGGTCCAGATAACAGTGCGGTGAAGTCTGGCCTGAAGCCAGCAGGAGCTGAATTCTTTCCTGGGTGTCTTCCTCTCTTCTCTGACCACATCTGTCTTGAGTTTCTCCCGAGAGCTCCCAGGGGCCCTCTCCACTCAAACTATTTTAATTTGACTAAACACCTGATTTATTTTATCTCTCCGATGAGGAAAGCTGTTTGTCTTAATAGGGCCTGTCAACCTCCAGAACCCATTCAGGGCAATTTACTGGCAGGCTTGTCTGAACCTCAGTTCGCCTCACTCTGCCTCGGCTGCCTGCTGCAATGGAAGAGAGCTGCAATTCTCCATTTATCCTCCTAACGAAAAAAAAAAGCACCTAAAAGCAGCTATTCATTGGGCCTGTGTGCAGTTTCCAAGGCCTCAATTGACTTCTTATTCACCCAACTACACTTGTTGTGAATGGCTTATCTATAAAATTGATACAATCAGCACCAATTTTATTAACCTTTGGCTGTCTTCATGAAGGAGCTCCTCAACAGCAAAATACATCAGTCATTGTCACAATAAATCACTATCAATACTGTTTTTGCGGGAAGGAAGGAGAGGCATAAAGAAAGAGAGAAAGGTAAAAAATCATCATCAAGATGAAGTTCCTTGGGGTTATCAGGCCATGGATGAGTTTGAGTTTGGAAAAAAAACAAACACATCTGGACTCGATGACGCTCTCCCAGCCTGCCTAATTACATATCTTGCGCTAGTTTGGGAGTATAGACACTTTGTAAAATAAGATAAAATTGTAACGATTACGCAGCATGCAGAGCACATGCTGCATATTTTGTCATTTGAGCACGGCCATGCAGCGGGACTTGTGCTAAGGGTCCAACGAAGGACCTGATGGGCCCGTCAGAGTGTGGGGTGCTCACTCCTGCCCAGACACCACAAGAATACTAACAGAGGGCCCATTGTTTTGATGTTGAGCTGAACTGTGGGAAGCCCAAACCTTCCTCTGCACCACAATTTAGGCCATCTCTCTTTTCTGATTTCAGTTGTAATTATCGATGTCAGTGCTTAAACTCAACAGTGGCTTAAGACATTTTTAGATTAGTTGTCAGTGCTACAGACAAACACAATTTTGGCATTTAAATATCTACTAAAGATGAGCACAGTGGAAGAGACTGTACAAAGCTAAACATAAAATGAGACACATGTGTTTTCTGTTGGCTGGTTAGTGTTAAAATCCCTTTCTTCCTGCTTTTGAATTATGGATCAGCTTTAAAATGCAGATAAAACTTTTATTGGGTGGTACAGAAGAGGAGAGTCGTGGTCTGCGTCTGACCAGGCTGCTGACAAAAGAGGCCGTTTCCTGCATATTGCATGGCTTTTAACAGCGGTAGGGCTGGGGTCTGCCTGTTAACATGTCTCCTCACATTGCGCTTCCGATGGCAGACAGACAGCCCAGAGATGCCTTGGCGCTACATAAACCCCAGCAGTCAGCCTAGACCTAACATGTTGTGACATCCTCCTGGTAGACAAGTGAGGCTCAGTAGGACAATACCAGCCCGAAGCAGGAAGAGGATCCCAGGAGTAAGTGGTCAAGCTGTGCTGGCAATTTTTTTTTTGTTTTTTTTTTTTTTTTTTTTTTTTTTTTTTTTAGGACATTGGGCCAACTTCAGAATTTTTAGATTGACACATAGAAGGAGGAGATGGTAAAGCTGGGTTGTTCAATCTCAGCCCATTCAGCATTCACCTTTTGAGATTCCTGCCTCTTTTAAACGTCACAAAGTAGGGCAGAAAACATCAACGGGTGACTAAATAAATCATAAGAGAAAACAAGCAGAGCCATGGTTGCTTGGGGAGGGACCGGGGTATTTGAGCCTTGGGGTCTTTGGATAAAAGGCACTTTGTAGGGGTGTGATTTGTTTTGTCCAATACCCACATCTCTCTCTCTCTTGGCTCCCTCCTCTCTGCTCTAATCAAGCAGTCTCTAATTTGGGTTCCAAGTCCAGTACCGGGGAAAAAGAAGGAGGCTTGTTACTTTGAAGAGTCCCGAGTGAATAACACAGATAAAAGATTCAGGCACACAAAAAAAGAAGAAAACGAGGAGGGTGAGGGTAAAAAGGGGGAAAATCACAAGGCACCCTATTCTCTTCCCTTCCTTTGGTTAAGACAGCTGAGCCATTATGACCAGATCTGAATTGAGTTTTTTAGCACCAGAAGACTGGAATTTCTTTGTCTCTCTATCAGTCAGCTATTGTGGATGCTTCCATATGCTGCAAGCACATCCTAAGTAAATTAGGACTTGTCTAAATGGTACGATTGTACCAAGCTGTATCCGCACACAGACCGCACATAGCTTGAATGCCTTGCATGCTGAGACGCTCTCTCACTCTGCTCTCTCTCAAAGTGTGTGTGAATGTAGGCGCGAGCGTGTACAGATGTGTGTTGCACGTGCCTCCAATCAATAAAAGGTACGTGTCTCTGAGTAAATGCACGTGTGTGTGAACTCTGTGGTCACCTGACCCTTTGTCCATTCTTTCTGTGGAAAACACAAAGAGCTAACTCAGTAGCAGCAGATGACATCTATTGGTATTTTTAAAATAGAATTTTTTTCCCCATCCACAGTCCTTTTGCCAAGACCATAAAAACCGACTAACAATTTTTTTTTCATCAAATTTTCTTTTGTGATATTTAATATGACTGAAACCACTTTATCCTTTGTTAAAAAAATGTCTGGTTGTAAACTGGCAGAAAAGCTAAAGTAATGGGAGCTAGTTTTACAGTATCCCTTTGCTTTTAAATAGTGTATGCACTTGTTCAGCAGTGCTACAAGGCTGTATGTGTTCCCAGTAATATGGTGTTAATGTGTCTCCATGTCCTACAACCAAGACAATATGAGCAACAGCTGTTTTACCTGGCTTGCTGCCTCTGCTATGATATAAAAGCTGTTAATCTTGCCAATAAAACCCCATTAACAAGTATAAGCGATGACTCACAAGCACGTCATCTACTGGCAGTAAGTGTTCTCACTCGCTAAGCTTACCTATATGATAGGGGTGAACATATAGGCTGCTTTACAATGAAAAACTACCCCTTGTTAAAAAACTCAGATGTTCTCTAAAACTTGGTAGTCTGGATATAATAAGTTTATTATAGTATCTCGCATGTGTGACCTATGTACGTGCATATAGGATATTTGAATATTGATGCGACTGCATCGGAATCATTGAAATGTCTCAGCACCATCTTTTAAACCTAAATGTTCTGACTGGCATATGGAGAGGTTATTAATAAAAGTACACTTCATCTACTGAGGTTCTGCTGTTCATGGTGAACAGTGATCAAGACTAACATTTTGATGATAGAGGAAGCTTCACTCTTCAGTATAATTATGCTAATGTAAGAGCTCCAGCACTTAACTGTCTATCCATGACACTGGACAAGGTACTTCATCAAAGCCAAGATAGAGGCTCGACCTGAGCATATTAATCCACGGGAAATGCCGGTGACCCTTAAATTCTCACTGAAAAAAAAATGTTTTTTTCAACACAGCAACTTTATTTGTGTTTCAGTCACTGAATGCATCGTTCTTTGAATCTAGAACACAGTGCAGTACACCATACATACTGGCACCAAGATGTTGTATAAGGCAGTACGTAGCAAAGATCATTACATAAAAACAAAGATTATCTCCAAGCCTTCTTTTCATCTCTTATGGTCTTTATAATTATAAGTCTGACCCCTGTGACCTTAAAATATAAAAAGAATGCACAATTTTCAAGGTCTTTCTCATACATAACACTTAAAGCATGTGAAACAGTGATCAAGGCAATAACTTACTGTCAGCAAATCCTTGGAAGGGAATTAGGAGTTAGATGTTATCTCATTCTTTTCACAGAACGTTTATTCACTCGTCTTACCTATACAACTGATTATTAAAGGAGAATGTACTTGTTTCCTTGAACTGCGCAAAAAGAGAGCTTTCAAAAGATTTTCAGACTGCTGTCTTTGATGGATAAGTGTAGCAACAATAGCCCTGTTTTGTCTGTGTTTTATCAGATCACAAGTGATAAACCGAAACAGCAGGGATAACAGGAAGCAGAGACAGATGAGCCCAGAACACGTATTCACAATAGCTTCCCGAGACCTTCTGTCCTCTGTAGCGGTCACACCAAATGTGAAATTGAAAGATTCTTAGTTCAGGTTAGAGGTTCTCAGGCATTTAATACAAATCTAGCCTGTCAGACCCAACCAGAGATCATAACCAGAGATCATAAATGTTTGTATTAGAATTTACCGATATAGCATCAGAGTCGTTTAAGTATTGAACACCAAGAAGATCTTAACACACACACACACACACACACGCACACACTGACATGTACAGGGTACAACACAAAGACGCTGCATCTCTTTATTGCACAAAAATAGATGCTTGACTTTATAGTGTATGCATGGATGGTTGGATGGATTCTGGTCCAGATTTGTCTGATTTGTTATGCAATCTTCAGATTTTAGAAAAGACCAAGTATTAAATACTATTTAATACTTGTAGTAAAGATTTTAACAGTGTACTTCAATAAAAAAAAATAATAGCATCACTTGAACCCAAGCAGGAAGATCATTAACCCTTACATGCTGGTCATATTTCATGCCTTCACGGTATGGTCCGGGTCAATTTTGACACGATAAGAGTTTATACTGAATTTTGAACTACAGATCTATTTAGAATGTATAAATAGCCTCTCTGGCATTGATAAATGAATGATTAATGCCTTGAGAGAGCAGGGAGAGCGAATTTTTTAAGGTTTTATGACACTCGTTTTTGGAGAAAAACGTCTACTATCACACAATAGCATATCCTGTTTTATTTAAGACATGAAATCCTAACAGCCATAATGATTTAAATATATTTTAATGAAAGTGAAAATGGCAACCTGGAACTATTGCATACCCATGTATAACCATTACAACCATTAAACACTGTCCAGGCTGCAAAGCTTAAAAAAAACGCTCATCGCTCGTATGTTTGCCGCAGCAGTGCATTCGGATCACGGGATCATGATTCTGATTGCGAAAACTGCCAGACATGGAAGGCTAAAAAAAAATGCTCATAACTACTGTCTATAATTATCAGTATTAATTCAACATTAATTAACACTTAGAACACAAAACCTGCTTATTGCAAACTAGTCAGTGCATTGAAATCAGTGATAGGAAATACTGCGTGTGTGGGAACTGCAGACGTGTTTCCCACACGCTCAATTTCTCAGCTAGTTTAGAATAAATGGATTCTAATTTAGTTATCTTGCAGGTGTTTGTGTTGCAGGTGCAGATCTCTGTGTCAAGACAGCCTCTGACCTTTGTGTGACCTCTGTTCCTTATGTGCACCACATATGATCATTTCTACGCTGTTCTACGGTTTCACTTTTTTGGCCAAATTTGACCCAGAACAGGAAAAGTCATCAACTTTCAGGCTAAAAGAGTTTTATTTTTACTGCTGTCTAATCTCAAAATGAGGCAAATTTGGCCTGAACAGTGTGTAAGGGTTGAATTTAAAAAAGAAAAAAAAAAGAACAGTGTGTCGGTGATGGCCTGAATCAAAAATAAATAAAATGGGACATAATAGGACACAGTATTTGTTAAGAAAGAAAAAAAAGTTGAGATTGCACATTCAGTGGTTTGAAGTTATTTTTGAGATAGTCCCTAACTCCAGCCTGCTTTTATGCTTAAATGTCAGCTCATGAGTAAAAAAAATAACACCTGTGCAATTACTGATGTTCTTTTCTTTAAAAAAAAAAAAAAATGGCCCAGAATAATGCTGGAAAGTGACAAGAGAGCTGCCACACTGGACAGTATAAAAACTGCACTGTGCTGCACATTTAACCGTACATGCATTAAAGGTGTAGCTAAAAATAAAGCTTGCTTATGAAGCCTATAAAAACTAGACTTAAATTCTGAAAACCTCTCTTGGCCTTTTTCCTAAAATTCGGTTGTTGTCCATGTCTATTAATATCTGAAAGGTATGTTTGCATTCTCTTACATCCTTATATAAGTTAGCCATTCGGCTTTACGTGCTTGTAAAAATCCAATTTGCTTTGCTGAGGGAAAACGAATGAATATTTTAGGAGACGCTCCTTCAAAAATGACATAAATATGTTTTTGTCAGCTCTATTAATGGATTACATTCTCTCGAACAGAAAGAAGGATTAATAAAACAATATACTGTTAATTGACTCAAATTGAACCAACTACAAGAAAATGTGTGATTCAAAACAAAGAGATTTTTGTCCCTGTATATACAAACATACACTACACACACGAGCACAGCGCTTCCTTTTTTACCTCCATCACCACAAGCTAAATTCCTCAATTCATTAGAGGAGAAAAACACACAGTCCAACACTCACATGCATTCATCTGGCAAATGTGGCCTCAGGAATAATGATTTACTGTGGCTCATATTTCACCTGAGTGCACAGGGCAAACAGTTGACTGAAGTGTTGTGGAGAAAATGCTAACTGAGGCATTTTTGACTGGAGCAACTGGACAGATAACATTTTGTGCTATTTGTGTGAATGGTTTGTATGTTGGGTATAATAAACATATTATATGAAATACACAAACCTTTTGAAATATCCGAAACATTAATTTCTTCCTTCTCCTTTCCGAAGCTGCATGAGCTCGCTTTTGCTGGAGAATGTATGCACAAATATGCAGTTGTGTCCAGTAGCATCAAAACCACAATTTATAGAGGTCGTTAAGAAAAATTTGAAAGTGCATAAACATGTTTTGCAACAAACCCGCACTGCTAAACAATCTGGGCTCTGTGTTCTCACTGTGGACTCCTTTCTGCTTGTGCAGGAGTACAGCCAGCACAGGTAGGGCCAGCATCAAATCAGTCTCAGCTGCCTCCTGCCCTGCCCTCTGTTCTCCTCCTAAAGAGCTTCCACTTATCTGCCTGCCACAGGACTGTATGTTTGCACCCGACCACTGTCATGTAGACACCATTCTCAAATTGATTGTGACAGTGCAAGAGCCCTGATTTTTCTGCTTCAGAATTCGAGCTGCCATTTCAACGCTAGTATACACTGTTAAGCTTTTTTCTTTCTTTCTTTTTTAGAAGATTCCAAGAGAATGAATACAGCTTGTGTTCCAATTTAGTAACTACATATTTTCCTCCAGTTTGAGTAAATGCTCGCGCAGTTTGTGTGTGCTTCTTTTTCTTTCCTTTTTTTTTTTCTTTTGCCCCCAACGGGGGGCCGGTAAACTGCCACTCAGCGGGGAAACTTAAACAGCTCTGTTGAGTATGAAACTCAAAGACCCTGCACAGAGCAAGCCAAAAGACATATAAGCATATATATGTATATATATGTGCATAATGAATGGTTATTATCAGTCACTTGTGATCGTGTAACAAATAACAGAGCTCTTTGAGATATATAATTATGAATGTCAACTGTCCAAGTTTCCTCAGCTGAAATCTTTTTATCTGTGCAGCTCTTTCTTGTGCACTCTTTCCACCTTGCCTCTTATTATCTGTTACTTTGTGTGGTTTGGAGCCTTTCCAGCTAGCCTCCCTTTCTTGCTCTGTGGTTTTGTTCAGGAGATTTCATCGTTCCTGCAGATTGACAGCTAAGCTCAGGTATGAAAACAAACAGTTAGCCCTGGAATTGACTGGTGAAAAGAAATCCGCCACTAATGCTCCTTCACAAGCTCTCCTTTTCGCCTGCCCGTACTGATGCTAAGCCCTAACGGCATACAAGAAAAGCCAGATGGAGATTTGAAATCATTAACCCTTAATAACACCCCCCCGTATGTCTGGATTAAGCACATTGCCTCCACTGGATTACAGCACTTTCAACTTACGCTAAAACATGAAAAATGTTTTTACCTCAAAACACCACAATATGTAGTCAAACACTCACATGACAAAAGGCTATAATTATACATCTGTCGTCTGTAAGGGGAAAATGGCTGGTTGGGTTTTGCAGACCTTGAAAAGCAAATCTCTGATGTTGATGCTATTGTTTTGTTTGTTGACTGCACATGCATGTTCAGCTCAACAGGATAAAGTATTCGGGGCATGTTTGAACACAACTGCTGCAAAAGAATGTATTTATTTTTCATGGGTAAAGCCTCAGGTCAAATTCTCTCACACCTATTGTTTTTTTTTTCCTCTCTCTTTTCTAAGAAATCATTTCCTCACCAGTCAGATTCCACCATTTGCCTCCGCAGTAACAATTACTTGTCTTTCAAGGCTTTGATGGAACAATGTCAAATGGAAGCCTACAAGGCACTTGGTATAATTTGCTGAGGAATCAGTGAGCGATCAGCGCAGAATATACAAGGCCACGCTGCTACTAGGCACTGTAGCCTTTATCTGCATGTAAACCTTTTTTCTCCGCGACCTTTCATTCATTTGTAACCTACAGATATGTTTGCCTTTTGTACTGATTTTAACCTAACAATTAATGGGACCTCTGATTCATCATAACACTTTAGATCTTAATCATAAGGTGTTTTCTGCTTGGTACCTTTGTTTGTGTTTTAATTAGGTGGACCTTGTGCATCTCCAACCCTGGGCTTCTTTTTAATTGCCCATATTTACATCAGGCAGACATCAAACGCAGAGAGAGAGACATTTGTAAGGGTGAGCACAAAGCAGCCCTTTGAAATGTCTACAGTCATATGAAATGGCATGCTAATTAAAAATCTAAGGCTGCTTCTGTGATAGGAGAAGCATTTATATTTGTAACTGTGGTGTAAAGACTGTCTCCATAACTCATCAACAGACAGAGGCCATAATGTTTATTATCAGGCTCCCTACCTGTTTACAGACCACCAAGTAACCTTCCTGTTCCCATTCATCAAACAGAAAAAAATGCCCTGCCTGTAATTTAACAGACCAGCTTTCAAAAGGCTAAATCATTTTAAACATTTTACCCCCCGCACTTTGATCTACACTGGCACACGCATACCAGCACAGGTACAATGAATCTAGTTTATCAAGCTATGATTTATCCCATTCCCGTTCATTAAGGTTATTGCTAATGAATATACTTATTAGAACGTTCAGCAGCTGTTCTTCCTTTCTATGAAGGTGGGAAAATGTAAATGAATCATTAAAGCTCAACACTTCTTATATTTCCCAACCATGGTTTATGAAAAGAAACAATTAAGCAACCTCCTTGTTTGTGAATTATTTTCATGAAATGTTAATTAAAACGTTGAAGTGCACTAATATAATATTATCTAAATGGTTTCCAAGAAATTAAAACAAGCCGCAAGAAGTTCTCTGATGAAAGGATTTACTGAGAGCCACTGGCAGCCTAGCGTCAGCAGCCAGCTGGTATTGTGCTTCGCTGTGCTGTATAAACACATCAGCGTTCTGTAACAGTCAGTGCTAAGGACTAAGCAGCTGCCCTGCCCATCCTCAGCCCACCTTCACCCTGTCATAAACAGAAATTTTGGGGGAGTGCTTGAGTTGCGCTTTGCCGCGGTGCATTCGATGGGCTGCACGGGGCGTTCACCGTCAGCGTCAAGACATTCCACTCAGACGCAAGCTCACCGAGGAGAAGACTCTGTGCGTCTCCGCACCGTCTCCTCTCCTGTCTGAGCAGCTTCTCCCCTTTCAGCTCAGCCATGCTCTGTTTACATCAAGCACACTTTGGGTTCAACAATTACCAGAGCAGCGTGAACGCACTGCGTGTGATAGAGCAGAGTAGCAGGGCTCAGGGCCGTCTGAAGGGACAACAACAATAAACTGCTGAAAAGCAAAGAGAGCCTTCGAATCGGTCTAAATAGGCTGGAATCTCGAAGAAAAGCACTTTGGACAGAGTTAAGCATTCCAACAAAAGATAAGGCAGGAGAGAAATGAATGAGGAGGGCAGCCAAAGGCCTTTGTTTCATTTCAGAGTACAAGGCTTTTTTCTGATATTAAACAGCACATATATTATGTAAGTCTGATAGGAATGATGAACTCATGGTGTACGTCTATTCATACCTTTTACTTCTGCCAGCAGTTCACTGGTGTTGAGCCTGTCCATCTTCTCCTTCCAGTCTTTAGAAAGAAGTTTCTCCATGCACGAGGATTCTAAAAAAGAAAAATGATAAAGGAAATATAAAGTCATTTCTAATATTTGACGTTTTTATGTATGCAATATTGTGTAAAGTACGCAGTTTCTCTTTTTATCATTTTGTAGATGTCATAAATCCATTCACTTAAATGAAAAGTCGGTGAATCAGATGAAAGAGAGGTATTTTATTTGATGGCATTGCACGGCAAACATTAAAAAGAGACTCTCCCTGACAGTTGAGAGATGAGCTAGGGGTGGAGTGAAAAGGGAAGCAGGCATTGTGGGACTACCATAAGGGCAGAGACACACATTAAGCGGGAGGCAAGGAGTTAGACTGGGTACGTCCAAATGTTCACATAGCTGCCAATGATGAAAACAATTAACATTTGTCCAGCAGACAATGAATCAGACAAGGAATGGCTGCAATCTGCCACGCTGTCGCTGGTGTAGCTGATAAAGAACATACTGGGCTGGCTGACCTAGGCCTCCACCATCTCTGCAGTGCTTCGGGTTCAGCCTGTTCCCATCAAACACCAGCAGCACAACCCTCCACCTTGAGTCACTGCCTCCAATCTGAACCAGAGCAACACATCCAGTCCCACTGAATTACGTATTTTAAAGCGGCAGCCTCATTCAGGCCCATTATGTGAGTAACTTCAGTACAATTAAAATAATAAAAAATATACTGGTTCTGCTGTTTCTATACAGGTTTAATTTAAACACTGCTGATATAATTTGTCAAAAAAAAAATCTGTTTCTCCAGATATGGAGCAAAATTCAAAATCAAAGCAGAGCAAAGTTGTGGAGCACCGTAATGTATAGTCTAACCAGCATCTAACGGTGGATCATTCATGGACATATTTCTGCCAACAGACGGAGGAGTCCAAGCTGCACATGTTAAAAAGACAAACGGGGAGAAGGATTGAGAAAGGCCAGTCACATGCAGCATCTGGATTCTTCCAGTTTCACCATTATCATCTTTGGCATCAGAGGAGATTTATACAGTTGAAGATGTATACAAATGTTGCTTCCTTTTATCCTTCTGTATCATCTCTTGCCCGCTTTCGCAAACCAAACACTGACAAACACACTGACTTCAGAGGATCTGGGAGTAACAGGGGGTCACTAGTTCTTGTGGCCTTGTTTAAGGATGGCTTTCAGCGAGCTCAAGCAGAGTCACCATTTTGTTTGATTGTCCACTTCCTCCAGTGTGATGGGGTCGACAGGACATCTTCAGCTCGGGGTCATTATAACATTACTTCTGCTTTATTGACTTTCCAATTCCCAACTCACAGTTTGTGCCCTTGACCCTAAGGAAGGGAGAAAGAAAAGGCTACGTGTTTTTGTGTGTGTTTCGTGTGTGTGTTAACTCCCTGCGTGGCACAAAGATCACAGATCTTAAAACAGGGGGTTAAGGGCAGGGGGAGTAGTGTAGCTCAGCTTTTCTTTCGCTGCCTCTCACCCCTGGGTGAGACGGCTTCCTCTCCCAGAACAACAAACTCCCTTCAAATCATGATCTTCTGACAGACAGAGCAACACCAGTGCTTGACATTTTCCCCCTGAAGCTCAGGCATATTTTAAAAAATGGTATAAAGGGGAATTAAACAAACACATCGAACATATGCTAATAAGCAAACATATGCTCTGTCTCTCTCACACACACACACACACACATATGCACGCAAACAAACACGCACACTTTCATCACAGATGCTTCCCCAGCACTTGATCATTAAGGAATGCACCAACAGTTGGAGATAATGTGGTGCCAGCTTCCATTCTACTCCAGTCCTCCCCCTCCCTTCCACCTCCCTCCCAGGAGAGCTGCCGCTCCCTTACTTCTCTATCCCCTCCGCTGGGCCAGACACGACCTGCCAAGTCCTCCAACAGGAGAAACTACAGCTGGAATGCACTGCTGTCCTCCCTGCCTTCCACCTGGGAAAGGTGAATAATGGCCCGGATTAGTCCATAAAATCACTCTCAAACACCTTTCAGTGTTCGAAGTGTGAACAAAACAGGCGACCAAAAATGGATTTGCTAAAAGCAGAGGCACTTTTGCGCAGGCGTGCGCTAGGAAAGCAGTAAATGAGTCAGATGTCTGGCTTTTTTCAAAGCGCCCGTCCACGGCCTATTTTCCTGAAGAATTTAGATTAATCCGAGGAATGCTACTTCAGTTTCTAAAACGTCTCTCTGTTTTCCCAGGAGAAATTATAGATGCCAGTGAAAACACTGGTTACCATCAACATGCTAATTACTGTCAGGTTATGACAGTGTCAAAATTGATACGTAATGCATTCACCATAAAATAACAGATTATTTGTAATAAAAGATTCCCGCTTGACTCCTGATTGTTTTTTATATGTTTTTTTTTTTTTTTTACTCAAATGCTCTGCAAGGAAAAGTGGTAAAACTTCTGAAGTTTTCAGTGTTAGGAAGAGTTTGCTGCTCTTGTCCTTTCAAAGTAGGACATAACAAACTAGGGAATTAGCTTAAACAAGAGAAGAGTCCAGTGAGTTTATTTTTATTTTCCTATGGGGGCTCTTAAATCTCTCACACCCCCCCCACTCCATCCATTTTTTCTTCCCCCCTCTCGAGATAAAATGCTCTGTGGCTGGGGAGCAGGCCATTCAGCTGGGATGAGAATGGAATGAAAACAATAGCCCTTATCAGGCTCTTATTTACATTTTCCCAGCGTCCCTGCAGTAGACAGCTTGGCTTGTCACCAAGCCCAGATCGCCCCACTGGACCCAGACCAACTTCCTCCAGCCCCAGCGATTCCAGTGGTCCCTATGGACCCTTGGCACAGGCCCCCACCGCTCTGCAGCTAGCACAGATAGCAACATAGAAGACAAAACTACTGGAGTGTGTGAGTCCAAGATGTGTTCCCATTGAGAGGGGAATGGTTTCTTGACTACTAAGCCTGTCTGGGTCTCATTGTCTGGGGCTGGTGCTATATAGCTGGAAAAATGCCCTGAACCCTTTCCCGATTTTATTTTGCCAAAATGGCATGCAGAAGAAAGTGAATAGTCATCAACACTGCCAAATTCAATATGTTTATCTCTCCTATCGGAGCTGTCATCTCTGGTATACAGCGCTCCTATGCAGGTACTGTGTGATCTTATGATCTTATTAATGTGGCTGAACAAGCGCAGGGATTGAGACACCTAAAGCTGAGATGATCGGGACAGATTAGGCTACTTTTTTTTTTTTTTTTAACTCTATTAAAAACAAACCTAATGATCCTCATAAATCTCCACAGAGGAATGTTTCTAGGATGATTTGTGACATAAACAAAGCTTTCAGCACCTGGCAGTCAGTGGTGCCAGAATATCATGTTCAGTATAAACCGCAGGAGCTAAAAGGCAGGTTGCTACTATCTGTCCTGACACCGACTGACTCCCCGACAGTCTTGAAGAAAAATACAGATAATCATTTTTGCTCTTTGTCCATCTTTCCCTGGCTGATATCTTTCTCATTCAGCACCTTCTCCACTCCTTTAAGGAAAAAATGCATTATCTAAATTTGTTATGTTTTTTCCTCTGATTTAGAAAAAAAAAAAAAAATCCTAAAAATGAATGGCATGGAGTTACAGAGTAAAATGTGTATATTAAAGTTAGTACTACACCACTGTTTGTATGGAATCGTTTACATTTCATTGGTTTCAATCTCTGAAAAAGTTGAATAACAAAGTTTTTGATGCAATAAAACACACCATCATGTTTCAAAAGTCCATGAATGCCTCAAAGCACAAGAATGATTTGTTACAACATGCAGCAGTGGGTGTTTTATTACCCCGTGTTGTCGGCAGTGAAAACGTTTCAACTGTCTGCCACCACTTTTTGAGCGTCTCTGCGAGCACCATTCTCCTGGGGGAAAGATGATACTTGTGTTTGAGTGTTTGTTGTGTTGAAAAGCTATTGGCAGAGAAGAAAGGGCTATCTGGGAGGGTCAAATTAGCCATAAGTCATGGATTAGAAACTAAGAGTACCTCCCCTTTACCATTGGCCTTGTATATCAGTTGTCTCAGCCTCGAGGGGAAACGTGTAATTACCAAATCAATGATCAACTGACACTGACCTTATAAATAATTTCCTCCCCACAATGCAGAGGATGAGACAGTGAGGCAAATAGAGAAACAATTTACCCTTTGCAGTGAGGGGCAGAAGGGCCGAGGAAATTGAGTATGCTTTATACAATTTCACCTAATCCAATTATAGTCAAACAAAAGAAAATAAAATTAATAGAAAGACTTTCAAATTCCATTCATCCAGCCATGCATTTTCTTCAACTCAACCGACAAGTTTAAAAAGGAGTGACTCAATGACATAAAGTAAATTTAACATAACTACTATAATTGTAGCTTAGTGATGATTATTGCTGTCTACGAATCCCATAAAGTTCAAAGGTCCAATAAAGCAGGGGGGTGAGGACTATCCACTGATATTTTGATTGAAAGTTACACAAATCTTTAACATTTTACAGTGGATTATAGAGCCATAGATTATACATAAATGATTACGATGATATCAGGACATCTGATTTACTTCAGTGTGTCGGCTTTATCATGTGACTGCACATGCAAAACATATCTGGGTAAATCTTAAAAAAAAAAACTAAACAAAACTGGAAGTATTTAAACAGATTAAAAAGGCTGTCAGATTTGTTACATTCCTGCTTTTAGTCTTACATACAGTCTAATCCTTTGATTCAGGCATAAATTCTGTCTCAGAAATAAAACTGCCAGAATCTCAGTCAGACAATGATAAGCTAACGTCTAATTTTCCATCCACTCCGCACTGCACGGGAAACAAATCAAAAGTCGAGATTGATAAAAATGAAAATGACTGTGACACACTCCAAGGAATCCTTTGAATATCTTAATCACAGACACACTAAAAACAAGACCCCATCATCAAACCAAATAAAACATAATAATTACAAGAGGCAGCCAGGGAAGTGAAATGCAGAGAGAAAACATGTTTTTGTCATTCAGCCGGTAGTCCCTGAGACAACAGCTGTTGGATGCTGCAAATACTCCTGAAGTCTCCATAATCATGGCGTTATTGAAGTGAGGACAAAAAGGGCACTAATTGCAAGGGAGCAATCGGAACGCAATAGGTTACACACCCGGGTGATGCTGCACAATGCAAACGCTAAAGAGGGAGCTGAGGTGGGGGCGGGGGTGGTGAGGGGCCGGGGAGGTGTGTGTGTCTGTGTGTACGTGTGTGTGTGTGTCTGTGCCTGCGTGTGTGTGTGTGCTCTGAGCACAACACTGCGTTGTCGCTCATTTTCAGGCAATTACCTTTCCTCGTTGTCAACAGTTGTAATAACCTCTACCATTTCCAGAACACTCGTCGGTTCTGTTAAATAATTCTGTCTTTTTAGATGTAATTACGAGTGCTGGCATGCGTAAATAAAAAGGTCCAGCTCCTTGAGACATGTCGGTGTATTGTGGAGCACCTGCACCTCGTGGTGGGCTTTCTTTAACTGACACCTAATCATTATTCCACTTGGTGAACAATTCTGTTAGTCACTATTACACTATCCTGTTTGGTCATGTAAATAGTTGCTATAAATATTACATAGATAACTGAGGTTAAGTTGTTCCGTTACTTCATTTTTTAACTTTCCGTCATATTTTCCTTAACTTCTTAGGCGTAACAATGTGAAAATAATTTTTTTAGTCTCTGTCTTTCCTTTTTTTTTCTTTTTTGATAAACCTAGAGTCTTTCAATGAATTGGAATTTTAGGCTTTCTAGATGCTGAGATGAGGGGATGACAATATAAAGTAGTTAACACACATTGCACTTTATTCATAGGCATCCTGTTATCAAGTGAAGGTTTCAGAACTAAATGTCAAGTGGGCTGCAACAGTTTGACACGTGCAGTCACAGACCAAAGCTATTACTACCTTTACTACACGGACGTATTACTACCATGCAGTTTTAGGTAGAAAAAGTAGGCCGGGTGCAGGTAACCCTTTGAGTGTTTGCCTGAGGCAGCTAAATGCACTGGCCTGTGTGGCCGCTAACCCGTCCCTTTTCCCTGGTTTTTATCTGCACTGACCAACGTGTTAATCCCACACTGTTGACCTGCCTTTTCTGAGGAACAGTACACACACCCAGCACAATGACCTCTCTAAATAGGACACGTGTCTATCAAGCATATATGAATTAACCATCCCCAAGAGGCTTCACCTCCTGAGCTGAGCAGCATGTGACCTCTCCCAATCCATTTTACTGCGGCACTCTGTGGCAATCAGGCTTGAATTATTAAAGTGAGCAGTGAGCAATGATCAATTCATTGCGGCCCTTGCTCGCAGACTGCCCGGCCGTACTTCAGCAGAAATGACATTGAGAACACTTGAGTATGCTTCCAGACAATGCACATAAATGTGAAATATGTCAGACCCAATATGTCAATAATCATAACTGTACAGGCTGAGGCCATGTACGGGCTAATCCTACAGAAATGCTGTTGGATGACTATGGGGTGAGCAGGTTTCAGCGCTGTGATTCCTTACAAATGCTTTCTTGACAGAAAAAGAGGAGAAGCTGTGGGGTACACATGTGGAGACGAGCTGTGCAGAAGGCCTCTGGTATCGCTATCAGTAATCGGTAATCTTTATATATATTTTTTAAACATACAGCATATTGAAGAAACACTCCCAAAAAACTGTAGGTCTTACAGAGGGTAGGAGCCAGAAAAAAAAAATCAGTTAACTGCAGTCTTACCTCCCTCTTATCTACACAAATTAGAGAGGAGAAAAACAAAAGTAAAGATGTTGAAAGAGAGAGGAAGATTGCAGGCAAGTATGCAACTCAAGGAACCTGGAAGTAGGAGGAGGTTAAGGGGAAAATATATATATAATCAAAACTTCGTGAGGAGGAGACGAGGAGCCAAGATAAACCAGTACTCAGAGCCCCCAAAACTGCAATCTCCCCTTAAGCCGGAGAGTGGCAGCTGGCAGAACAGCTGGTGAATAGGATTAATGTCAGAAGAATGAAATAAAACTCAACATATGTCCGAGCCTGAGGTGTTGGGACTGTGCGTGATTGTGCCCCCGATGGATGCCATGTGTGCAGCTGGAAGGAGCTGCTGTGCTGCTCTGCTTTCTACCCCACAAGGTCACTTTTAAGAACTAGGACCATTAAATGCTTGAATAGCAAAATGAACTTTTCATTTCCTCTCCTCTCTGCTCCTTTGCTTTAAAGCCTCTATTCAGGCGGCAGAGGGAGTCTATTGAGCACGGCTATCAATACAATGCACTCTAAAATTCGTCAGAAAGAAACAATTGCTGCTTTGATTGAATTAAGAGAGACCAAATAGGGCATGTTAAAAGAATCAGACAAGGTTAAAGTGAAATGGAGGTTTTATTAAGATGAAGCAAAATAAAATTTATCCATCTAGTGTCTTTCTTTAAACAATTTCTGAATTAAAGAAAAAAAAACTTTTATTAAGTAAGATGTCTTAAAATATATTTGGTGCGACATTAGTTCATTTATTTGTTAGCTAGATACCAATAGTGCAAAAAGGCATAAATGAAGGGGAGTGCATGTATAGTGATAGTCTGTGTGTTTGGTTTGCTAGAAAGAAAAAGTGGACTTTACTTTTCAAGTCTAAGATGATGCTGATTAAGGGATCAGCACTTGGGAACATGAACATTACAAGGAGAAATAAGTAGACTAAATTTCAAATTATAATTTCCATTTGATGTTGGTAATCATTACGGTCCACACACTGTAATAAATTATAATAATTTCACACAAAAATTAAATTACTGGGTACCTTGCATTGGAGTTTTTTTTTGTTTTGTTTTTTTTTATTCTAGGGGTGGGGCTGGGGTGGGGGTGGGGGGTGGTTCCATGCAATTTAACTGTCAGATATAAACTTGCCTGCTAATCAATGCCCAAAAACATTCACATTTATTCATCTATGTTAAATTAATAGATGTGTGAAGACAACGTGTAGTACTGTGATCATGGCGGTTCAGTGTTGATTTCGTAAATTAATGGGTGTCTGAATCTGCAAGGACAAAAAGAGACTAATGGGATTCACATGAATGCGTTACAGTTTGCAGTGGAGCCAAGTGTCTGGTACTGTACAGACAGTGGACAACAAGCACGGTACTCTTCAAAAGCTGAAGATACTCAAAAAGAAGCAACCTCAACATAAATATCCAGGGTAATATACTGCATTCTTCATAATACACCATACTGCAAATGTGTTGTTGTGTGCTCCTTGCTCATTTTAGTTTAAGTAAACAATGTGTTGGGTGGGAGGGGTGGCTGCAGTGGGTGGTGGACATGGTTGTTGGAGGGGATCTGAACTCACAGTGAGGGAATTATTAATTTCCACTTCTGCAGTTTGGATTTTTCATCCCCAAATAGCAATTAAAGTTGTTTATTTAATCACGTAGCCAACTTTGTTTACTAAGATGCCAGAGTCCAGGATGTACAGATACAGTTTACTGGACTGTAAGACCAAAGGTCACTATTTTTAGATTAGGGTTTAAGCTGAGAGAGAGAGAGAGAGAGAGAGAGAGAGAGAGAGAGAGAGAGAGAGGCCTGCACCCAACAAAAATCCCCTTTTTTTTCCTCAAAAGAAATTTATAGGACTTTTTAAAAATTTGATCAACATATTCAACGAACAAATAAAATACACACACACACAAAAAAAAGTACTATTGTTATTTGGGCCAAAACCACTAGTTAAAGAAATCATGAAGTTACCATAGTAATTCTAAAGGTTAAGTATTCCAGCTACTGGAAAGTGTCTCAATGTGCTCAATGTGCTGTTGTTCAAGTTCAGCAACAATAGAAGCTGTATTTTTATTTTCCCTTTTTGGTACATACAGACTACAACCTGCTGACAAAGATGGAGAAATTTGCTTGTTCTAAAATAATGAAGATAAGAAAGACAACAAGTAATCCTTATATTAATTGATTCACTTTATTTATTAAAACAATATCCTCGGGCTTTTTTGTTGATCTCCAGGACATGAAGTTGATAATGTGATATCATTTGCATATTAAACACTGGTCGAATGCAGACATTATACTGTATTGCACTGAAGGTACTTTTAAAGAGCGATGACATTAGTCAACTGATTTGCTTTGCATTATAATAAAAAAATATTTCTATTCATTTGTTCTGACATTTTCATTACATCTCATTGTGCGTGTAATGTTATTGAACAAGGAGAAAGAAAGAGCCTTGAGTGGGAGGAAACAAATGTTTCATCACTACTGATTAAATAATCTCTTTGTTCAATAGGCAGCCCGTCAAAGTTGGATGTAATAAATTCACGCTTGCTTTTTTTGGAGGAGAAAACAATGCAAATATGTTAATAGGTTGCATCTACATTAGTTGTCATGTTTGGTTGTGTCAAGGCGGATCTCTTTGCTGGAAGGCTGACGTATCTCTGACTTACAGAACAAGTCTGAAATGTGCTCTGAAATCATTAGCAGGCAACAGAGGCCGTCTGTGCCCAGGGTGTAAGTTACACTCACACTATTTTGATCCTCGGTCAGATGACACCGATTCTTTGTCGAGTTATGTGTGGAGAATGCTTGGGAGCTGAATGCCACAGCTAGGACAGCGATACTTAGCTGGCGCGCAGTTTTCCCAGTGTAACCCAATTGCAGACGCACGCAAATGCGCACACACATGCACACTGCAAGGTACACATGCCCTCACTCTGCCCCACATCCCACTGAGGAATAGCCCCTTTCCTTTCCATTTCTGACTGCCACAGCCCCTCCTCCTCCACTTCTCTGACTGTGTAACTATGTGAAGTTTGCCAAATATATGACCCTCATCGTATTCACTTGGCCTTTTGTCTCTTAGTTCTGTGCTTCGTGGTCCAATGACAAATATAGCACCTTTAATCAGTTCAACGTTCATATATATCTATATCAGCATTTCACCATCTCTGCTTCATTACAGAAACAGCAGTTTCACATAAAATGTTCAGGCCATCACAAACTACAGCTGATTTTATCACTAGGTCACTCATACACAGCACACTTGCAAATCTAACAAAAAGCATTAATTCAAATTCTTCCAGATTTCTACTGCAGAAGCAGTGATGTCATTAATTGCGTTTCTAGGCCGTTCGTTAGAAAAGCAGTTGATGAGGCACAAGCTACCTACAACCAGCGTGTGGGTGTGTGAGCATATAAAGACAAGCAAGCCTCTGTGCAACCCTGGCTGTGATTTGTCTCTCAGAGACACCCGTTTCCTCCTATCAAGGGGATCCTGTGCAGCCAGTAAGCCAGGATCACAATGGGTGTTTTGTGCTGCATGGGTGCAGGGGGACATGCTCAACAGCTGAAACCCGGGAAGATGGCCCCTGGAATGCTCCGCAGCAGTTGCTACTGTTGACTAATCGGAATATGAGAACTGGGGAAGGTGATCTTGAATGCAAAGAATGGCACATTGAAGAAGCAGCTGCTTGTTTTGTCATCTGAATGACCAAGACAGCAGAAAGGGTTCCCGTTTTAAATGGGGCAACAAAATCTATATCTTAGCTTGTGTAAAGTGAAACCTGCATTGGCCTCCGTTGCCCTATGGGGACATGACTGTGTTATGTGAAGGCTCTGTTTTGGAACAGATAGTAAATACATAATTCAGCAGTGGATCAGGCTCTATGAGCTGCCTATTCCCCTCATGAAGCCACTCCATTTAGCAGTGGGCTCTGATCTCAACCTGGCAGAGGAGCAACTTTGTCACTAGAGAGTAAGAAAGGATTGAAGACAAAATTTACAGGAGGAGGGAATATGGTGATCTGGAAAGATAGGGGTGACAGGAGGGGGAAAACCCTGAAAAAAGACAGGAGGGAGGACGAAAATTGGGGGGGGGGGGGCAGGCGGGACAAGAGGAAATGCAGAAACCAGAGGAGAAGGAAGAGGATGGCAAAGTCAGAACAGGGAGGAGTGAGGGGCAGGGTATCCTTTTTTGTGAAAGTTCACATGTCAGGCTGGCAGGCTGCCCGCGGCATACAGCCGAAAAATCTATTTAACGTCTGCTTCACGGGGTGACAAGAGGGTTGATTGGCAGAGAGCAGAGAGCCACTTTTGATCATGTGTCCTAACAAGCGATTCCAGCTCATGTCTCCTCAGCCTGAACAGAGCTACATTACCTATTCAAACAAAAGTGACAGACCAGAGCACTGCTCCGCTGAGCTGGTGCACCACGCCACAGGCCAACAGAGAGCACACACACACACACACACACACACACACACATGCACACACACTGGCACACACACACCCACCTCCCCACTGACATACAGCACCGTATGTAAGTGTACACACAACTCCATAATATGGACAATTTGATCAAATAGATAACTTACATCAAGTAAAAGAACCTGTTAAAGTATTTTAATAATTTTTTTTTTTTTAAAAGCATTAAAGGAGGCGGGACCGAGGCATACAGAAGATATGCTGATTCTTCACTGATCCTTACTTAACCTTTGTGTGCATCCTGCCAAGAAGGTCCTGGCTTTACACTGTCCGGTAGATGCCGCAGTGATAGGCAGCGTTGAGCTATGTGTGAAGAATGCCTCAAAATCTGCAACCAAGGCAACTGGGTTTCCAGCCCTCATTGCATATGCATAGAGTCAGAGGCTCATGCTCAGATCATTATAACAAAGATTCCTATTAATTAGGTGGGATAAAGCAGAACCAGATGACATGGCAGCTGGGATGAGACGAGAGGGGAGAAGGGCGGGAACTAAAAGAGGAGGTGAGAAAGTGCAGCAGTCTGTTTTGGGGGAGGGGGGGGGTATATTTTTTGCGAATATAATGTATAATACAGGTTATAAATATGCATTCGGAAAACCTTTCAGAATTCTTTTGATGCTGCATTTAAACAAAATACAAATCAAAAAATAAATCCATTAACACTGCCGAGCACCTGCAGCCAATTGTCAGTGAGCCTCCGTGTAGAGTCAGAAGAGGTTGTGACACTGACAGGGGAAAGTGTTACAACAGAGTCAAGAGTTCATCAGTGCTAATCAGACCACAGGCTTAGAGCTGATCCTATTCTCTTCCAAAGCTTTCACCCATCCCTGAATCTCATTACACGCCGTGTTGTAATAGAGGATAATGACCTGGGGCTACTCACACAATGCTGATCACTCCCCCACACTCAACCTACTACACAGTCATTATACAGTGATAATACACAATCTCGCCAGGGGGATTATGCTTACAAATAGAGAAGAGGTAATAAAAGCAGAAGGTGAGGAAGACACGTCTATGTAGTAACACTGAGCCACACACCGTTTGCACATATGACCGAACACAATCATTCCAGTGGCACACCCCACTGTGCTGCTCTATGTCACCAGCAATGGTTCGGTAGGGGGAACTCTTTTCTTAGTAGAAGGATATTTAATTCCTTCTACCTCGAGATAAAAAGCAGTTGCAGTTTGGCTGGTGGTACGCTTCCCCTCGCTGAACTAATTAGCCATGACTTTGTCAAAGGGCTCCAGGTGTCGGCTGTTCTGCTAGTGCACCTACTGTATCCACTCTTACTGGTCTTGAAAGGCTGCGGTCTTAGAATATCTGCCCATCTCTGCGTCTTGACACTTTTGTTATTGTTATGTTTAGATAAAAGATTATATGTGAAAACTCTCCACTATCAAATATTATCAGGCCACCCCTTTTCCCAGTACGGTTTTCTGAATAGCATCCTAAGAACTGAGCCGCTGTATTGTGATGCTGAACACTACCGCTTTTGTTGTCAGCAGTGATAAAAACAGAGTGAGGTACAAAGGGTTTTTTTTTTTTTTGGATAGGCATTTTTACTGGGTCCTTTTTAAATTTTTAAAAAATTAAATATATAGAATATTGATGTTTTTCAGATCTTTGTACTCTTTACAAAAAACTATATAACTTAACTGTCCAAAGAGATGGAATTAGATTGCCTGTGTTTTAATACATAACTGCACTGAATATTAGTCTTTGTTGGGCTGGCAAGGTTTCAACAAGTAGATAGTGAGCCTGGAAAATCCCTAAAAGGTAAAACGGGATGCTGAAACCAAATTAGCCGTCCTTGTCTTGGGGACGACCATAAAGACCGCGCACACAAGAATTTCTGTGTTGACTTGCACAGTATTGATTCATACTTTAGTGCATTATATAAAACTGTTCTAATTGCATGTGAATCAAATCAAGGTCACCTTGGGTTTTTATAATCACGGCTATTTTTCTTTTTACCCTAATACTTTATACTGACATTTTTAACTCTTGACAAGTGCTGTCTGGAGACTTATCCATAAATAATGCATTTACAATACCTAGTAAATAAACATGGGGCACAATCGTTAGCCCTGCTGGCAACTGGGCCCGATAGAGCTTTTACAGCAAAGGTGACTATTCAGCTAAATGCAGTGCTCGCTGCTGGGAGGACATTTTCATTCATTAGCACAGTCACAAGCACTTAAAGCACTTTAAGGAGCAGAAATGGAGAGTAAAGGTGGAAGGATAGAGAGGGTGAAAGGGTATGAATATATAGAGATGAAGGGATGAAGGAATAATAGCTAATACTGAGCAGTGGCTCTGTTTTTATTTTATTTTTATTATTTTACTTTTTAATATCCATTGTAGTAAACAAAGACATCTCACCAATCATTTTCATGAATAGAGATAGACTATATCCAACACTATTGGAAGAGGTCAAAAAAGTACTATCTATTAACTTAGGCATTGTCTTCACACCCTCATTGCTACTCCAACCAGGCTTTGAGAAGGCTGCCACTAATCGCTAACTGCCATTTGTGGTTCTTGCAGTATAGAAAAATTGCCTCTAGAAGCTCAATAGCAAGGAGACCAGAAAGAGCTATGTCAACAATATATGCCGAGGAAGCGTTTCAGACCAAAGTTTTGTGCAATCTTCACATAAATTTACATTTTATGTTCCATCTATAAGCCATGTAGTGTGAGAAGTATACCGCAGACCATTTGCTGTCCCTCCACAATTGATGTTACAGCATTTATCCTCAGTCTATCAAGACAATGAGCTATCTTGACTAGACAAGGAAGGCCAGGGAAGAATGGTACCAGATGGTGAGGAGTCTCTGAGGACCTCAGTGACCCCGACCACGCAGACATCAAAGCAGCAGAATTAGACACAACAGTTGTCATGTGTAGATAAGCTATATATTTAGCTCATCTGTTGCTTGTGGTATATTAGTAACCTCATTAAGACAACAAATGGCATTCTTGCACGTTCCGTAGTACATTAATCCTGCCCTTTTTCATTTCCAACTCTTTCCCCGTCCAGAAACAAAGACAGAAGATTGAGATTTCTCAAAGGTTTCTCTGAGATCTTCCTTGGGCAGTTTCTTAGAGTTCCTCTCCCTCGTTTTACAGTAATCACATATCATCACCACCGAGGCTTCCTCGAGTGCTCTTCAGAAAAGAGTATCCCACAGTTCTTGTAGCTTGGGGACAGCACACTGAACCTTGTGAGCCCCTTGTATTCTGCGTGTTTCCAGCTCAGAAACTAATTTCTACCAACAAGGGAGTTTATTTTGGTGGTGATGATACACAACACATGAGGCGGACCAAGTCACTATTATTAACAGGAGATTAAAACAGCTGTATGGTACTCTAAAGCACCCTCTCCTCCCTGCGCCAACATACGGCACTGGATTACAAGCTGCACTTGACCATTTAAATTACTGCAACAACCAGCCTTCACCAGCTGGGGCTCATTACCATAATGCCCGCTGTTGCTGCCGAGAGCACTGACAGTCTTGCCCTGAAAATCAACTCCACAAGAAACAAGACACATGAAAAATTCTTCTTACCTTAGGGTACAACTCAGTAGTAGTAGCAGAACCACTTTTTAGTAGCAGTACTAACTTTCTTCTAACCAGAAATTGTCATTCTTGGCTCATGGGATCAACTCCACATCTCCAAATCACTGTCAAAACTAGGAAGAAGAATACAGCCTGTGCCTAATATGACGTCTGCTGGTGTGGAGACAAAAACTAGAGCCTTTGGGAAAAACACCCCAAAACAAGGAGGAGACATAGCAACATATCTACTGTCTGCATTTTGATATTTATTAAGAGCTTCTACTGTTTTTTCAGCTAAGTAAGTTGGTAAATTGCCAATATGAGTGGATATTAAATGATAATAAAAACAATTATTAAACTAATTAACCTATCTAAATCTAGTTTGTTTAATGATGTTGTTTAATATCTCAACTTTTATTTGTCTTTTTGATCCTTTTTACATAATCAGGTTTTGAAAAAAAGGCTCTAATTGATTGGTATTCAGCGGAATATGGACTGTCTTCTAATATCTAAATGACAACATAAATAATCAGTCTCATATCAGGATGTGGCTAAATGATTAACTGATGAGAGGCCTGTGACGCTCTGATACAAAGATCGCCAAACGAACACTTAAAAAAGAAGTGGCAAATTATTTTTAGGCTAACAGAGGTCTAATTTATTCGTCTGATGAAGTGCTTAAGCTAAGAGCTCCCCAGACACTAAATGAGACACATGCATTCCCGAGGGGGTTTAACATTTGATTGGATGTAGTTATATTACTACAGCCCTAATTAAGAAGGGGGATGTGTTTCAGCAGCTCTTTCAAATATTTGTTTTTCCGCCATACTCTTGATAGACTGCAGGCAGTAGGAGGGAAAGCCAAGCAGGGTGAAATGGTAGCAGATATGACAGAGACCTAACAGTCTCATCACAGAAAGGGATTTCTTTTTCTCTATCTCTAATTGTAGCAAAACTGGAAAAAAAAAACTGAACTATTCATGGTGCGTTGAATAAGATGAATTAATTAAGCACATGAAACAGGTAAAATCCTTGAGAAGGGCTTGGGTTGTTTGCGGTTAGCAAACTTTGATGAATAACTGCGCATGGTGAAAAGTGTTCTATGTAGCAAAATAAAAAGGAGGTAATGTTCCTGGCATTAGGTCAGCACTATAAGTTTTATAGTCAAAGAGTTTTCCTTGGCATGGAAGAAGACCACACTTATGTTGAGGTGCACTGCCACACAGTCTTTGTCATGTTGGAAGAAGTTCAGAACAAACTGGAAATAGTGTAACGTCAGTATTCCCAGCTTGAGTGTGCCCGCATTAGCGTTTGAGACACAGAGAGATACAGGAGAAAAGAGGCAGACAGTCAGGAAGCGTGAAAACTATTAAAGAAATGGGAAAATGTGGAAAGATCAAGGATACGTAGGGGGGAAGAAGGTAAAGTGTTCCTATGCCCATACTTAGGTACACACACACACGCACGCACACATGTGCGTGCACACACACATGTGCGTGCACACACACACACACACACACACACACACACACACACACACACACACACACACACACACACACAAGGAGTCATACCGTCTTGCTCTGTCTTTGTCATCTCCTCTAGCTTCTTCTGCTTCAGAGTGTCCACTACGTCTGCCAGGCTTCCTTTGCGGCGCTCTGGAGTTCCAAACGCTGATCCGCTCAGCAGGTCACTTCGCTCCCGGGCCCCCTCCTCAGGCTTGTGTGGGGAAGTGGAATTGTTCCGGAAAGAGTACAGGGAGCATACTTTATTGCTGTCAGATTCCTGTAAGACAAACAGAAGTTGGGAGGGGAGGCAACAAGGGATGGGATTTGTATTAAGTGATGAGTGTGTTTCTGTGTTCTGTCAGGGCCTCCATTCAGCGTCCTGACAGTTCTTCATTCAAATGCAGTGATTGCTAGGTTTTTGCAGCTCATGGGCGATTTGGCCATATTAAATGGCTCCTCTCTGGCTTTTCACGCAGCAGCTTCTGTATTTTCAACAGTGATCGCTGCTCTGATAAATGAAATATGACAAGTGAAAAAATTGAGATGAAATGATGAGGTACACTTTCATGGGGCATATCCATAATGTGGCTCAGGCTTTACTTTTCATCTGCAGAGACTACACAGAGAAACCGCCCAGCTGTAATCTCTCAAATTGCTGTTGAGTGTGCATTTGTGTTAGGGTGACTGCTGTGTAATTTGTTCATTTTCTAGTGGAGACCTATTCTCAGCTGAGTGCCTCGAGCCGTCGTAAATCTGTGTCCTGTCTCAAGCTGTTGTTGTTTTTTCATCCCACCTGTGTATGGTTTAGTATTTAACTAAGGGTCCTGTCTCGGGCTGACTGGCTGAGTGTTCCCTGTGCACAAACAGAGACATAAAGGAATGGGGGAGAAGAATGGGGGATGGCTAGAGGGGGAGAGAGAGAGAAAGAAGGGAAGAGAATACTCTGCACATGGGAGTGTATAGTCAGACGATGGCTGAGGAGTGCGTCTGACAGAAGGTGGTGTTAATTATGGTTTGTGCAGTCTGAGAAAGCAGAAGGTAGCTAAGCAGCCAGGAGTTGCAGCCTTTAACAGGGGAACAGTTACTGATTTAAACTTTGGCCCACACAGTGTAGATCTGAATCCAAAATATACTGCAGGCCTGTCATGCAAGAAAAAAAGAGGGAGCTTTAATCAGCAGCAGTGTGATAAGAGTGTATTACAACATGGTTAAGTGATGCAACCATGTCTGGAGATGCTGACAGTCCCAAATAAAAAGTCGGGAATGCAGTAAACCAGGCAAGAGTGTTGACAGTGCCGAATTCTCATCCCCGTGTGGCATGTTGAGCTCGAGGCAGAGTTGCAGTGGAGTGTAGGGTGGTCTGGTACCAAGTGCCAGGGTGGCACGACCAACCGGCCTACTCTGCACCTCCCAGCCCGGTGCTGGATCATTATGCAGCATGGCAGAGACAGTTGAGAGTGCTCGAGGGGAGTGGAGCAGTGCTGGGTTAATCAGCTGGCGTGGGTTCAGGGCACAGCCCACACAGAGGCATGGCACAGCAATAGAGTCAGGTAATCAGCAAAGGCAACACTCTCATTCCTTCCACCTTATGCCCTTTTCTTTCCTTCATCTCTCACTGCCCTCTTCCATATTAACTTTTTTTTTCTCTGCCTCATTTTGGCTTTTTTACTCTCTTTTTGAGTCCTTACTCCCACTTACTATTCAACCTATTATTCTGTTTAAATACCTTCCAAGCATAGAATATGGCTTAGATATAAAAAAGTACACTCCTAACTGCACACTATAACATTTAAGACTGTCCTAACACAAAATCAAGGCAAGAGAAGGCAGTAATATCGACATAATAAAACACTCAACCTTTAACATTTTAAATAGCTACTATCAAGCCACTCATAATGTGATGTGCTTGAATCAAAATCAAATAAAAAGTTTTCAGACCTGCAGACTCTGTGACTGTGAAACTGTGTTACTTTGATGGCTGCTGGCCTTGTTCATTTCAGATCAGTTTTGTACTTTCTTTAAACATTTTGGTGATTGGTGCCCTCATATTTCTTCTTCTTCTTTTTTTTTTTTTTTTTTAAGTTTTTTGTGTTTAGTGAAGATCTGTAAACATAGTTTTACAGATATATTAATAATAATTGCTAGTATTATAGTATTTACATATTGGTTGTAGGTGTTGATAAGGCCTTTTTACAGCTCTACATCATAAAATTCACTAAATTCCTGTTGCCGACATACTGACAAGAACCCGAGAAATCCTGTGCCTGTGTGTGTATGTGTTTGCATGTGTGTTGTGTTAAGGTGTTGAGGGTCTCAGTGGCAAACTGCAGAGCTACTTCAGAAGCCCTCTGGGTCTCTTTACCGCAGGCCCGTCTGTCACAGACAACCACCTGCCTCCTGTGTCTATAGCCCACAAGTGCCTGTGCTCTTCCTCACTCTGCTCATATCAAAGCAGCGCTGCACTTAAAATGCGCAGCATCTGGGGGTCTTGCCGCAGATGTAGCTCACACAAAACAAGAGAAACAACACACACACACTGAGCACATTTTTTTTTAACAGTAATGTGAATCCAAAGCAAACCAAAGAAAGCAGATAAGGCTACATGCCCTTTCCAGCTGCCATAAAGTAATTTTATGTGCTGTTCACATTTCACAGAGGAGCGTTAGAGATACCCTCTTTAACCTAATAATAGTTCATGGTTTAGTGTTTGGCAGAGTTGCCTATCTGAAGGCTTCAGAATCCCTGAGGTTTCACAGTATTAGAGAACCATGGGGCTGGAGCTGGTGATAGAATATCAGCTAAGCTTCTTTGTACAAGCCAAGAACAATGAGTGGCTGCTCTGCTTGGAGCTTGAATACCCCCGGGAGGACAGTAAGACACAAGTGCATACTCACAGCTTTGAAATTGTCCTGCATTACTGGTCTTTACCTAAATGAAACTTCATCATTTATTCCCCACAACAGTTCTGACAGTTTTCTCACACCCCATAGGTACCACAGAGCCATGACATAATAATCAAAAGGTTTAAAAACTGAACACTTTTGGATAACTTTAGCAGATTTCATCGGAAGGGTGTCAACTTAATTTGTTCCGCCAAATGGATAGCAGTACTGGCTCAATGATCTTTTGACTTCAAAATTTTGTTATTGCAAATATATATTTTATACTGTGCGATGCTCTATGTGAACCATTTCCTGTCCCCAGTGACAGGCAGAAAATGAGCTCAAATCAGTCTGATTTTAAAATGATTTTCATCTGCAGAAAGGGGTCTTGTGAAAATGTGTCAGACTTTTGAAATGTTTGGCATTAGTGGTTAACCAGCATGGGCTTTATTAAAGGATTGTTTTGCAACTGTGTATGAATGTCTCACCATGCGCTGCTGGGCCGACACCAGGCTGTCCCAGTCGCTCTCTGATGGTACACTGCTGAGCGGCTGCAGTTCATCGGGGGCTTTTCCATGGAGCAGACTGTGCAGCGGCAGCTGTGGTGTGCCGTGGGCCTCTGCGCTTTCCTCTTTCTCCCAAGACAAATGCTCCTGACTCATGGCATCATCCCCATCAACCACAGAGGCAAAAGGAGACGTGGCTTGCTTGGAAGACATGACTCTGCTGTGGAGCAAAGAAACAAAATACAGTTTAAAAACGATTATGACCTATAGCTGGATGGATGGATGGACTGACTTATAGCTGATTCTTTAAAGGTTTCATAAATGAGTGCCAATAATATATATTTTTTCAGCTCAGTGCACCTGAGCAGATGATGCTGCCTGAGCTGAATGATCAACTGGCTGTCACCTGTTGCTGAGTTTGCGGCAGGTCATGGGGTCCCTAATCCTTTGTTTAATGCAGATGGATGATTTGATCTGGGGCTGGAACCATGCCTATTTGAGTTCTGGTCCAAACCCCACAACAGTTACTCAGGCAGCAGGTCAGACAGAGAGGAACTAAAATCCAGATAAAAAGTGAAAAACCTAACAAATGTGCTAACTCCTCGTACAAGGTTGCTTTTTTTCCCTCTTTCCTCCTTCTCTTTAATTAATAAGCTACCTAAATAATGTTCTCTAATTTTCAAACATATTTGGTTTTGTCCTCCAAACATCTTAATTATTTAGTAATTTTCCTCATGTGGTTTTCTTTCACTTTGAAGCAATCAGATACGAACAAAAGCCAGCCTTGTCTCCTTTTGTTTCCGCGCATCAAATGAGGAAATTATTAACATTTTGGTGACAGTGTTCCCCCAGGCCATCAAATCCTACTTAAGCGGCTTATAACCCAAAGCTCACAGGAGGACTAAATTCACAAATCTGTCACATGCTTTCATGAATATTACAGTGAAGAGTGTACTTGACATATCAGGTGCAAAGGAAACTCATGCTAATTCTAATTTCGTTTTTCCTTTTTCTTTTTTTTTTCTTTTTTTTTTACAACCCAACTCTTTTTGGTGTAAAATTTATACAACCAATTCTGCGTTTTCTCACAATTAATGAGCCTGCACTCATGCTGTGTGCTACAATGAATGAAATTAAACACTGTGCCAGAAAATCTAATTATGTGTTTGGTTTTAAATTAAAAAGGGGATAATATGGCCTTCCTACTGATCTGAAGTGGAAAGAGGGAGCTGGAGCATATTTAGCTGCTAATCTACCTTTCCCTGAGCTGTTGCTCTGTTTATTCTTCTCAACTATGGGACATCGGCTGTTAAAACCAGGCTTTAAATACTCAGAGCACAGTCATCTATGGAGTGTGAGTCACTCTGTGTTTGTATAAGAGAGGGAAAAATTAT
>JAVDPK010002969.1:830126-852476 GCA_034780415.1 Cichlasoma orientale
CACACACACACAAACACACACACACACACACACACACACACACACACACACACACACACACACACACACACACACAGGCACATGTAGACACGTTTTCAGATTTTACAGATTTTAATTTGAATCCGATGCCTGACCCTTTGAATCAATTCTTTGCTTTGTCTGTGCATACAACATCAGTAGTCTGTAGCTCATTCCCACTCACACCCACCCATGAAAGTGAGAGACTGCTTGTGTGAGTTATTGGAGATCACTGAGCCACAGACCTGAGAAAGATCACAGCGGTTCATCTGTCCCTGCAGGGCTGACTTCAGCCAGTCCACATCTTTCTCCAGCCGGCTGTACTCGTTCCATGCATTCTCCATCTCCTAAAGAACAAAAGATATCACACTCTGTGTTATAATGAAAAAGAAATAGTGTTCATATACTGTACTTACTGTGACTTGCAGTTAAGAGTAGTAGAGGGCAGGTGTTTTGAGTTACTTAGTGCTGATTTATCATTTGAAAAGATTTTTTTTTTCTAATTACAGTATGCATTGACAGAATTTGACTACAACTAATGCCTTGAGCTAAAGATACACTTGTTTGCTTTCATGTAATCTTGCGGTTTATTTGTAAATGTTCTTTTGAAACTTGCGATTTTCATTCCGCCACTAAATATTTTGAATATCACTGAACATTTTGACCAGAGTTTTTTTCTGAGTGGCTGAGAACTGTACTCATGAGTGTCTTTGTAGCTGTAGGTTTGTCCCTAAGCACTCATTTTGATAGTGACAGTCATCCTGAAACATTGCGCCAGTTGCAGAAACCATAAAAAAAAGGAACAACTAAAAATAGCTGTGAACAGCTTGTTTTCAACCAATAAAAACATATTTCATGTAGTAGCATGTACTTACTGTAAGAGTCTTGATTAAGAGCACCTTACCTGGCAAAACTTAACAAACAGCGTGGAGAAAATGACCCACTATATACAGTACAGTGCAAAAAGTCTTGAGTTGGCTGTTTTTTCATTTATGTTTAGTCCAGTTCTGATACCTGACCGTTTCAAAGAATGTTTTCTGCTCTTTAGGCCACTTAACACTGACCCATGAATCATTCAAGCACAAAAAGCCCCCTAACTCAAGGGCTGAACCAGGGTTATGTCTACACATACCATACAACTTAGCAAAGAACCAATTTAAAATGGTATCTGTGGGCTTTTTTGTTACCAGCAGCCTGCTACAAAAACATATCAGATTCTTTAATTGAATCTATGAAAAATGCCAAAGATAACACAGTTTGACAGGCATAAAACAGGCAGCAGTGGCGCAGTGGGTAGGGGCTCACCTCGCAACCGGAGGGTCGCTGGCTCGAGTCCCCGTCTGAGCGCATGCTGTGGTTGTGTCCCTGGCAAGACACATTGCCTAAGTGTGAATGTGGTGTTGTGGTTGGAGGGGCCGTAGGTGCAAATTGGCAGCCACGCTTCTGTCAGACTGGGGCAGCCACAGCTGTAGCTACATTAGTAGTTTACCACCACCAAGTATGATTGAGGTGTGCATGAAATTGTAGAGTGTCTAGAAAAGTGCTATATAAGACTAATGCATTAATATTATAAAATCATATTTTTTGCACCATCTAGGTGATTCCTAGAGAGCTACTACCTGAAAACTTGGCATATCTTGGCAGAGTGTGCAGTGTGTCCTTAAAAAAATTGAGGAAACTGTACAAGTAGGGAACAAAAGAAGAAGTGGCAGGCCTGAAAAACTATAGCAGATGAACAGTATCCGAAACTCATACTCTTAAGAAACAGAATAAAGATCTGCAAAGACCTCACACTTGAGAGATGCACAGCCCTTCAGCTGATCCATCAGCTGTTTGCTGACGCCTCATCAGAAGTGGTCTCAGTGGAAGGGTGGCTGTCAAGAAGACATTCTTAAGAAAGGGAAACATCGAGAAAAGGCTGAGGTAGGTCACATTACGCAATAACTGGGCTGAAAATGGTGGCAACAGGTCTTATAGAGTGATGATTCCAAATTGGTTTTTTTTATTTTTTGTTTAAATCATCTTCCATATTTAAGGTGGAGGTCAGGAGATAGGTACAATACTGAGTGTCTGCAGCCATCTGTAAAACATGGTTTAGCCTTTGTCCATATGTACCATCTGGAAAGCATCTGATTGGAAATGTTTTTTAGCATGACAATGATCCCAAACAGACTGCCAATGCAATAAAAGAATACCTGGATAGAAAAAACCCCCACAATGGAACACAATCAGTTATGGATTGGCCTCCCCAGAGCCTGGACCTCAGCATTATTGAAGCAGTGACAGTGAGAGTGACAGAGAACAGAACAAAAGGCAGCCAACATCCAAAGAAGAACTCTGAATGTCCTTCAAGAAGCCTGGAGAACTATTCCTGAAGACTATTTGAAGAAATGACAAGAAAGCTGCCTCAGAGAGTTCAGGCTGTGCTGAAGAATAAACGTGGTCACATCAAATATTGACGTTCAAGCTCGTTAGAATTGTACAAACTCTGCTTCTGCCTTATATCTTGTATTGCCATGTATGTTTGCACATTTCAGCAAATAAAGAAATGAGTGGTTGCCCAAGACTTTTGCACAGCACTGTATGTCAATTTTACTAAAGAAGGAGGCTGTAGTGTTTGCCGTAATCAGAATGAACTTGCGAATTATGGGTCTTACTGTGGAGACTTGAGAGATCTCAGCCCTGATATGGACCACATCCTCTTGTAGTAATTTCTGCTGATACGCAATTTTCTCAGCATGAGCCGGCTGATCTTTGTACTCCTCCATCTGCTGGTGGGAAACATCCAGCACAGACTCTAACTTGTCCTATAGCGGGAGATGAAAGACGCTGTCATAAACACAAGTAGCCTTCATAGACCACACAACAATACAGGCTGACATGTGCATTTAAATACTGTTCAAAAAGGTATATACAACTAAAACCTTGTCCTCTTTCAGAGTGCGTATCCTAGCCTCTAGCTCCTGTAGAATCTTGTCTTGCTCACACAGTCGACTTAATTTCACCTGAAGGAAAAACATACTGAAATAGTAAGATTGCGGGAAAACACGGGATAACATCCATGTCCTTCCTGCCGCTTCTGATAATACCACAGAGTGTTGACATAAAGCAGCAGAAAATAAAGAGATAAAACAGTGGCTGGGATTTTTAGATACAGCTTCTTTACCCGTCAACACGGGTAAACGCTCCCGTTCTTGTCTTTGTTCAACTCTATTCTACAACGCACCCAGATAAGACAAATTGATCGTCTACTGTAGTCTTCGCAGTCTGTCAATAAGACTCATCTGTGTACAAAGCTCAAAGGAATTCCTCTCATCAGTGCAGTGCCAGATATCAAAAGGCTCTATACTATCTTGTTTGGGGGGTGAGATCTGGTAATACCCATTATGAGTAATCATAATCAAGAATCCATATTTTCAATTCACTTTTGGAGAAAGCCGTGTTTACTGAGAGTGACAGATTTGTTTTCCCAGAAATGGGTTATGTGTTTATGAAAACAACATAAGACTGCCTAGCTCACAGTCTTTCTCAACCAGTGTTTTTTTTTTCTTCTCAGATCTATTTATTATTCTGTTCAATTAATAATTAAGCTGTTTTTATTTTTCGCTGCCATATATTGTTGTTTTTAATTGCATGAAATATTCATTGTTCAGACAAATTTACTGGCAATTTCTTATAAATTGTTAAAGTGGAACAATGCTAATGATGAAAAGCCAGGACATCCATCTTATTTACCTCTATTCAGCAGAAAACAAAGAATGAGAAAAGCAGAATCTGGGAAATCAAACTGAAAAATTTAACAGCTCAACATCTAAAACTCCCATTACATGTATTTTTCCCTTTAAATTGCAGGGAGGAAAATAAAAGCTGTGGTCGATACTCTCAGGCCCTCACTGTGCAGCGTGGATGGGTGTCCCCACAGTGTTGCAACGCAAATACGTTCCCTTCCCTTTGCAGCCTCTGTTTACCACAACTTAAGAACACACACGCAGACAAACCACACTAAAACACACAGTAAAGTCAGACTAAAGTCAGCTGCTTCTCTGTAGTGGATTGTCAGAAGTGAAGAAGAGAAGGATAAACAGGGTGCTTATCTGACTGTTTTTGTAAATCCTGGGAACAGAATGGTTTACTTACATCAGCGTCACTTTCTGCTATTTTCACAGGCCTTGATGCTCTTTCTTTTTTTAAACTGTCACGTCCAGTGACCTAAAATGGATAATAATAGCACAAAATAAAATATTTAACAATATTTAACATCTGCAGTGAAAAATGTGAATACCTTTATTTTAATATTTCTGCTTGGTTTCTGATGCACAAGTGAAGCTGAATTAAATAAGGAGGAAAATTAAAGAAAAAAACTTGTTATAGCCTAAGTTAAAACATTTATGTTTGCTGCTATTTACAGGATGCTCATTACGGTAAGTTAACAACCAGGTCTTTTTTTTTTGTAAACCATTATGATCACTGTTATCTTCTTCACCTGAACAGCCACCTGTTTACTCCTCATAACTCCACTGCAGTCTACATGGAGTCTCAACTCTCAATCAGCTGTGAGCTCAAGAAACATTTAGAAGATGAGTATGCAATTATTTTTGAATACCTTCAAAGGTATCATTATAGGACTATTTCTCACACATAAATCTTTCAGTATTGACAAAAATTACCCTAAATGACTCAAATTACAGATAACAATTAACACTTTAATGTAGCATTGATTTTTTTTTTCATTATAACCTGAATGTGCTGTAGTACAGAGGCTAAAGAGAAAAAAAAGTCTAATTGTCTGAAAAATGTATATGCTGGCCAATCACCAGGATAAAGAAGGGAAATTTTAAAATAAGCTGTTTATACCTGTATAAGTTATAAATATTATGGAGAGTGTGTTTGAGATCTGTAAAATTTCTGTAATACGCTTGTAGCACCTCTGCTTTGTTTTGGCATTATAAAAGCATTAAACCAGAATAATAACAATAATTAAATAAAAGTAAAAATAAACGTAAATATAAATAAATACTTATTGTTGGGAGCATATAGTCCTATTATACAGTTATGTCCATACTTTTTTGGACGGTAACAAGTTTTGTCATTTTGGCTCTTAATGTCACCACAGTGGATTTTGAATCAAACAATCAGTATTTGACTGAAGTTCAGGCTTTCAACTTTACTTTAAAGGGTTTTACAAAAAATTAGCATTAACCGTTTAAGAATTACAGCCCTTTTTTTATACACAGTCGTACATTTTCAGAGGCTTAAGAGTATTGGACATTATAAATATATAGATAGTATATAACACTTGGCTAAAAATCTGAGCAGAGAGTATAGCCCTGTACACGTCAGAATTCATCCTGCTTCTTCTGTCACAAATACTAGTGACCCGGTTCGATTGGCAACCATGCATATCCATGCCATAACATTGCCTCTATCATTTTTGGCAGATCATGTGGTATGTTCAGGCCTTTTGGTGTTGCTGAGCTGGCCGGTTCATTTCTTCTTTTTGAGAATGTACCAGATTGTTGATTTAAAGTTTTTTGTTTTTTCACTGTGATTAGTTTAGTTTGTTTGTTTTTTCCAGCCTAATGATGGCCTCCTTTAACTGCAATAACAACTTATTTGGACCTTGAATTTAGAATACTAGTGTACAGCTGCTAAACACAAATTCAACACTTGGAATCAACTCCTGATATTTTGTCAGCTTAATTTCTCATTGAATAATAAGGGAACAGGCCTCACCTGACCAAGTATTAAAAACAATATTTATATTTAAAAAATTATGTTAATTTGTCCAGTTACCTTTGAGCCTCTGAAAATTGGGGACCACACGTTCTGAAAGTCAATCACATCTTTATTGTTTGATTTAAAGTCCACTGTGGTCATGTACAGAGGCAAAATTACTAAAAAAAAAATGAGGCCCTAACTGTATCCCTTGTTTTTATAGTGTAACTGATATTTTTCCTTTCATTCTTTTTAAAAATACTTTAGTACTGCTGTAAGTTATTACAGAGACTGCTATTACTCTTCATTAGTTCTGGTGTAGTTTTAATATCAGTCTAATAGTATGCTGTGCCTAGCAACTGCCAGTCTGCACATCCCATCCCGAGGATCACAAGATAACAATGCAGAGATTTATCAGCCACTTATCTGTCAGAGTTAGTAATCCACGGAGCTGAAACGTTGATTATTCATAAGTCACCCACATTAGGATCAGCACACAGTGCACAGCAGTATGGACCAGAGCGAACGGGAGACTCGGTTAAAGGGACACTCCACTTATTTTACATGTCATGGTCAATTAGTAGTCTTGTGGGGGTACTGCACAGCCTGTGAGAACAGTTTTATTATGTATTCTGCGGTTTTGGAGGGATCGTCATGAAGTCTGGGAAAATTATTACAGCGATCACCAGCGTATTTCATCTTGGCTTCGGAAACTATGAGTTTTTCAAAGAAAGTCTCAGTTTCATTTTTGGGGCACCGAGTTTAAAAGGCGTGGGCGCTTACGAATTAGGACCTGCTTTGCAAAAATCAACTTAAAACAAACAAGTTTTGACTGTGTTTTTTGCAGCCCGTCCTTTTGCCAGCTTTAATTAAGTGCAACACTAAGTGTCTGCAGGAGTTTTTGAAGACCATGGTGAACTTACACCACTGCACATTCTCATCCATTTCCTCCAGTCACCGCCATAAAACCATGACCCACCCTAAAATGTAAATTGCATCATAATCACATTGCCAATATATTTCCTACTGAGCCTAATTAGGCCATCTTTTATGCTTTAACAAGTAAAACAAAAGCAGAAAGTCAATTTCAAACAGACATTCAGTGCAGTTAGTAGTGCTTATAAGCATGCAATTCAAAATCTCGGTGGTGTTTATCACACGATGGATGATCGGATGAAGGGATTCATGTGTAAAATCCTGCATAATTTACTGGGATGCATGGCATTCCATTTGAAAAGCAGTACAATGGTCTATTTCACTTTGTATGCACACCATCCTCACATTCCAACAAAACACAACGTGGGGATTTCAAACACATCGTGTACTGAAACGATCACCGGGCCAATAATTTGGCTCTTTTTCAGAACTGGAAAGCGATCTGTGTTAATAGCTGTACTGCACATCACTAGATGACTTCCCTACATTTTAAAACTCAACTCACTTTTTCTTTGCAACTGGTGCAGAGCCATGTTAACCACACAGAAGAATTCGGGCCAAATGCTTTGTACAGGTGCAAATGGGATATATCTCAATTTCTAGTTAAATGAGACCAGGCTGCTTCAATGCAGCAGTGATATTACTTTTAATACTCATATGGGATTTGGAGCTAATGTACTTCAACTTCAAATCCCATCGGAATAACTTCAACATTATCAGAGGCTCAGGCATTGCCCAACTATATCTAAATATCCAATACTATCATCCAGTGGAAAACATGACAGCCTTTCAACTTCATTATTACTTTATGGCAGCTACAATGGACAATTTTCAGGATTTATCAGAGCAAGATTCAAAAAATAGCTTTTTTAATTTCATTTGCATAATTGGAAGACAGTTAAAAGACATGTTAATTCCGTCTTAAAGAGCAGAAAGCAAAGCGCAGAACAGAGGAAAGAAAGGAAAAGAGGGAAACAAGGAGGCAGATGTTGGAGGCAGCGACAGGAGAACGAGATTGTAGTCCAGAGAGGAGGGGTGGAGAAGAAGATGAAAAGGATAAAGTGGCATTTACTTTGCTGGGGCCCACCTTCAGATCTAGATACTCCAGGTCCTTCTTCAGTTGTATGTAAGTATCATCAGCCTTTAAATGAGCAGTGGAGAGATAAATCATTTGAAATGAAGCTGCAAAGGATAATGGGTGATCAGATGACACTTAAGGCCTTTATTTGCCATTCAGGATTTACTAGCAGAACTTTAATTAACTTGGTCTCAATTACAGTGCACTTCTACCTCTGTATTTTTATCTACAGGCAAACTCTAATTAAGTAATCAAGTAATTGTTTTGATCTGGTTTAATGTCTCATGTATGACCTTATGCACAACTGAGAAACACAGGCATGTGCATGACATGCGGTCAGACTGAGAGTTTTTATTTCTTCATAAGCATGGAGGATAGCCAGAGAATGGTTGGATGGTTAAAAACTGGGTGGAGTTGTCGTTGCTGCTCTTACAGCATTGTACTTGCTTCACAGGCTCATACAGATTATGGCCCGATGGCTGCTTCACAATGACACCCAGACACTAAACGTTCACACAGAAATACCAATACAAATATGTGCTAATAATTAGACATTGTTTTCTTATTGTGGTTGTGTAGAGTTATAAATCTGTGAAACAAAGCAAAGCAGAAAATACAGGCACAGGCCACAAGCAACATGCTTTAAACATGGCATATCACTGTTTACAAAGAGAATCGCACAAGGCTCTGTCACGTTTAGGAGAGTTGCTTGAGTGACACTAACGCCATAAATACAATAGAGCTCATGTCAAAATAGTTAAATAAGACACCAAGCAGAACCAACAGACTGCACGGTCTGTAGTAATGATAGGGTAGAAATGTATGGAAATGTCTGGGGAGCAGGGGACCACAATGCACTGGCAGAGGATGCAGTGGGCTGCATTAGGGAAGTATGAGGGTCCCTGACCTGCATGCTGGGGCCTAGAAGGCCGTTGTGCTGGTGGTGCTGTAGGTGAGCGAATGCATTGCTGGGGCTATGTGCGCCAGCCATCTTGGCCTGGTGCCTCCGAAGCTGAATGAGGAGCAGAGTCAGCTCCTCTGGCTGTAGCGTAGCCCGGGTGTAGGGGCCAGTGAAAGCACAGAGGGATGAGAGAAAATATTTGATAACCATCTGGGCAGTAAAGTGGCTGAGCGAGCCAAATGGCAGAGAGGCCAGTATACTGCTGCTTCCAATAATGTAACGCATTATGTGACGGGTACATGAATTATCACGTATTCATACATAACTTTATGCATTAAAAGCATTAATTAATTTATGAAAAACTATAAGGAATGCATATTAAATAACAGAAACTCATGCTCACCCTTACCTAACAGGAGCCCTGCCACTGACAAAATATTCCAGCAATCGGTGTTTTCACATTGTGTGATAGTGTAAAAATTCAAATTGTCTGCCTTTTCTTTTGTTATATACAGTCAAAAGGCTAAAATCACCCCTCATTTCTTTATATCTTACTTCTAAGGAGCCAGACTTTTTCAGAAATTTATCAAAGTGGTCTTGAGCAATAGTTCTCCAGGCTTTCTGAAGGTCTTTCAAAGGTTTTCTTGGGACACCGGCTGCTTCTTCACTCATTTTTAGTCCAGTCCTTGTGCCTGACCATTTTCAGAGGAATGTTATTTTTGTTTGATGAACCACTTAACACTGACCGATGAATCATTCAAGCATAAACAAGGCACCTAACTCAAGGGATGAACCAGTGTTGTGTCAGGTGCTGACAGTCAGTCTTGCCATCATTGGAGGCAATCTCAATGCAGAGAGATGAGATTCTGCAACCAGTGGCATTCCCATATCTCCACAGTCTGTCACCGAACTCTGTCCTCCAAGATGACAACGCTCGCCCAAACAGAGCGGGGATTATCAGAGACTGCCTCCAGAATTTGGGAGTGGAGAGGGTGAAATTGCCTGCTTGCAGTCTTGACCCCTTTGAACACCTGTGGGATCAGCTTGGGCATGCTGTTTGTGCCAGAGTGACCAACACAACCACATTGACTGACTTGTGGCAAATGTGTACGTGACCAAGCTGGTGTCCAGCATGAGGAGGAGATGCCAGGCTGTTGTGTCTGCATATGGTTCTTCCACATGCTACTCAGGCCCCTGTTTGTTAAATGAATAAATTGTTACAGTGCCAATATGTCTCATTTCTGCAGACTTCAATCATCCAGTCCAATAAATGACACCAAGCAAGAGTCAATAGCAGAATTAGCTGTTTGGCATCAGCAGAGACATTTTTCACGGGCACAACCCACACACTGAACTCTGCTGCTCAACCCACAGATTCATTTTCCTTACAAATGTGACACCAATTAAGGGGAAATAAACAGTATAACATTTACTGCCATGAAGCATTGTTACAACAAATAAATAACTGACCAAACACAACTTTCCTTACTTTCTGTATATTCATATAACACTTTCTGAAGAGTCTTGAATAATTAGTAAATAATGAGTAACTGGTTCAAAACAGCACTCTGGCAGGAAAGTGTTAAGAACAATGCATTAATCCATTCATGAGTTTTTAATCATTTTGTCTTTTTTCTTTATAGTGAAGTCTGTATTTTGTGGGATGGGCTAAAATGGGAGTGAATGTGTATTCTCTTGATTTCTAAATGTTGTCATCATGACGTATTAAGTGCAGTTGCTCACGTTATAAGGTTGTGTTGTGTTGATTCATTACAATTATACAATTACTTACATATTACCGCTTTTTCACTAAGCAATTTCAGGTGTACAGTGTACATGCTACTAAATGACTATGTTCAGAGGCTTTTTTCTTCATTGATTATGTCGTTTGTCAAACTCTGAAGTTATTCAGCCTCAATTTTGTATAAATTCTGTATGTATCCATTTTACTACTACTATTTTCTGCATATTTGTATATAGTTTCTTTGTATTTTCTTTATAGATTTTTTATTTTCACAGAATTATACATAAATTATTCATTTATGCTTTTCCATGCATGAAGTCATGCAAGAATTTATGATAATTCATGTACCCTCAACACAACGTATCCTAATAATAACTGAAAATATCAAATGCAGACATGTACGGGTGACCCCTGAACAGAAGAGCTGTCAGGAACAAAAACACTGAAACATATTCTGCATGTTGACAATGTCACAGAGGAGCCCCGTTAATTAAGTTTGGGAATTATTCCTGGTCTTACCTGGACTCATTTTCCTAGACTATTAGAACACCATCCTTATATTATAAAGCAGACATTTCTAATATTGATCCAAGTAGGTAACATTAAGGTAATGGAGGATCATACCGTTTTGCCATGCAAGCTGGGAGCACTGACAGTGTGTGTGATGTAGCCCATGGCTGGCACGGACCTTCTCTCTATTTGGGAAGTCTGTGGAGAAATGCAATTCATGGACTTATTCATGCAGATCATATAGAATGAAATCAAACAGAATATCTGATTTACTAAATAATCTTCGACAGTGCATTGAAAGTGAGATATGGATCACTTTTTCACACCGAATCAAAGTTAAACTACTGCCTCCAAGTCCGCAAAACAAATCTGACTACACTGCAGATTTATTTTTTCATCTATCCTTTTCTCCCTTTCATCACTCCTACTCTTATTCGAAACAAGGTGAGCCCTGAGTTTTTAGATGCTACAGGGCTTGGGAAAAAATCTGACGTTTTTGCTTAACACACAGAATTAGCGAAAACCAGGCCCACTACAGAAGCTTAAAAGGACACAAACAACAAGAGATTTAATTAACTACACATAAATTATACTAAACCTGCTTTCTTAAAATAACATTTGTTTGCTACTAGCAAGAGAAGCACTGTAAGCCATTCCCTTTGAGATTCCCATGCCACAATTTTTTTGCTGTATAATAGGTTTTTTATTTAAATGCAAGATCAGAAGAAAGAGACCGCTGCTGATGTTTGAGATACAGTAGAGATGTTTATAGGGTGCTGAGAAGCCCTGGGCAAATTGGATTAGCTGCTAATAAAACACACTTCTTAATGATATTCCACAGAAGCATACAGATCGCTATTACTTAAGTGCACTCCAGCCAGAGAGCACTATCAGCCTCAGAGTTGCTGGGTGCACCAAAACTAAGTTCAGTGCCCACTAAATTTAGTTCCCATAAACATCGCTCCCTTGCATAGTCACTGTGGCTACCTTTGTTAAAAATGTATCCTCTAAAGGGTTTTCCATAATTGCGCGTCACTGTATTTTATGGTTGTAATTAGAGTCGTGACACTTGGTTGAATGATGGAGGAAACAGAGCATCTGCAACACTTTGTTTACTTGTGTAAGGCCAACGGGTTGGTTATGAGGGTTGTGTGTGTTGGCAAATGTGGTGATGGTTTGGAGGGAGATTTTTTTCACATGTGGAGGGTGTGGTGGGGAGACAGAGCAGGGTGTGGATTACAGGACGTCCTCCTTGGCTTCGTCTCCTGCGGCGGTGGCGGTGATGTCTGAGCGCTACGACGGTTTGGGGGGGGAACGGCAGAGTAGCGAGCTTTTACTCACACATGCTCACACCACCTGTGGAATAGGCCTGGGTGTGGACTGTGTGAATCTGCGAACGATTCACATGAGCATCAAAGCGTGCGGAGCCTTCTCATGCTCCTCGTGCTATCTTCCCATGGTGTCCTTGTGAGCTCACAACATCCTCCAAGTTGTGATACCTCACATCCACTATCCACAGCTGCCATGAGAATGAGACCTTTGTCATTTGGCTCAGAACATGTGAAACATTAAGTTTTACTTCAGTCCCATGTCAATGACAGGCCACTGCTGTTTACTGTCTCACAGTATCACTAGTGTTTAAGCCCCAATTACTGTGGATCTGCACATAAATTCATAAAGGGTGGGACTTTCATCTTTCCATCCAACGCTATGGACAGGTCTCCAACCAAGCTTACTATGGGAGGGAAACAACACTGAGAACACACCGACTGGTGACCCTTTCACACCATCGCTCCTCTTTTCCACATCGGTGACACTGTTCCCAGCATTTAAGATAGACTAAAGAGATTGATTACACTAACTGGAAACAAAACTAGCCTTTTCAGTTAATCGACCATTTATTTTATTGATTGGTCACTGAATTATTTTGGTGACCAACCAGGCAAAACACTTTTAATTTATAGAGATAAAAACAAAGCGGGGCGGGGCAGCTTCAAGAGAACTTAAACCAGTCATTTTCTGATGATTAACTAATCAATACACCACCTAATCTTTTCAGCGCAACAGCAACCGCATACCAAATCTTTCAGTATTTTATATTAAATCTTGTCCTCCTCCACCCGGCTGGCAAATGACCAGCAGTTTAAATACAGACTCAGCTGACTGGATTTTTTGATCCCCAGAGAGTCGTTTTGTGTATCGCAGTTATGTGTTTGCACTGCTAAAAGGAATAAATTACATTGGTCACATTCATCACTGTGAATGCCCCATCATTAACTAAGTGTGCTACCTGAGAAAGATGGGCACAAATGTGTCCAGGGGAGCTTGATCTTGTGCTGTCCCCTGGTACCAGTTCGTCCAAGGGCCTTACTGTGCGTCTGTCTGAAGGAGTGTGTGGCCTGCGTGGGGACAGGGGTTTGAAGGATGACGGTGGGACTTCACATGGCGATGGAGGGACAGAAATGGAACGTGGCATTTCTACGGTAACTCTGAAAGATGAAGAGTCTGTGAAGTTTGGCCCAGTGTAAATGGGCGCGGTGGGGCTGCCGTGACGAAACTGCTGCCGTTGCTGCCACTCATACAGCTGCCACACCATTCCCTCCTTGGTGGCCATTCGCTCGTCAGTGGACATGCGGAAGTGGCTGAGCCGGTCGTGGGCGTACTTGTAGTCGCTGGGCAGATTGCATGTTGCTGGAGGAGAGCTGCTGCCACAGGGTAGGCGGGGAGACTTTGGCAATGACTGATAGGTGACATCTGCTGTACTTGATTTGGGCTTTAAAGGAGGAGTCCACCGAGGGAGGTGGTACTCAGCAGGGGGAGCACTATGACAAACAAAAAAAAGTCAAAGAAATCTTTTTTTAATATTAGATCCACAATGAGAAATATTGCTTTACATAAACTAAAAAAGAAATTCAATAAAAAGATTAAACCATTCTAATAAACTAGTCCTAATAAAAGCCACTAGAGGGAGGCATACTCTCAAAGTTTCTTTGCCATTAGTCATGCTGCTATTATAAAGAGATGTTAGTAGATTCAAACTGACTATGTGAAGTCAGACTGACCTCTTGGGGGGGTCTCCTTTTTGAACTTTGACCCACTGCTCCACCTGAGCCAACGTGTTCTTCCTCTGCACATGCTTCTCAGTGTCTGCCCGTGTAACGAAACCCCTCTGATAGACAAGATTGCCATTTTGTTCTGGTGGCAGAGCCACTTGGATTACAGTCTTTTGTACATTATTGTGGACAGCACCATTAACAGCATCTGGAGACAGTCTCTCCACTCTCTCCTGTGGGGCTGTCTGGCTGGGTTTCCCCTGGATCTCTAATCCATACCTCGCCTCGTCTCCATGAGCCAGTCTGATGCCATTATTCTGAGGTTCCCCTCTGTCTGTCCTGTGAACGTTTTCTGGCTGAGATGAGCTCTGGTTAATGTGGATGTGGTTGGTCTGTGGGACTGCCTTTTGTGCGGCTTTCTCTGGCTTCTCCACCTCTCTGTGAAGATGTGGGATAGGACCGATAATATATATTTAAACGATTAAACTTGCCAGTAAAAATTTGAATAAATACGGTTGCATTCACACTGTACTCCACTTTATCCTCTTTATCGTGTATTATTTTGCTAATCTGTTATTGCTACTTTCTGAAAAGCACTTCACATAACTCATGTTTAATTTCAAAGAACAAAATGATGACATATTGAGTGTTTCTGAAAATATATTAAAGGAATTAGGCAATGACATGTGTTGGTCTCTAGATGGCAATATTGCACAGATCATTTAAACTACGCAGTACAGACTGCTAACCTAAGACAGTGTAATTCTCCATTCACAGAGTATCTGACTATACAGTAGCGTGTCTCTGCCATTCAGCTGGCCTTACTGCTGAAGATTACTCATGTTAAAATACGGCCCATTAAGAAAAACACAGTTTTATTAATGAAATATATGGACACTAAAGTATCTAACCTTTGTCTAACAGTGTAGTTAAATTTATAATAATAATTTATAAAGTTATAATGCACTAGAAAACGTTGTAGTTGATGATGATTTTGCATGCGACACCCAGGTTCCCTTTATGATATAATCTGAAGAGATATCAGTTCACAGGCTGCTGGGCTTTTCTGAAAACATACTAGAAGCCCAACCAATTGGACCCAGTAGAGTGAGACCAACCTCTTTATAGTGTGACTCTGCTGCATCAGCGCAGCCTGGTTCATGGCCCGGATCCAGCCATTCATGTCCTCCTGTGTGTCCGCACTGAAGAAATATGTCCGCATCCCGCAGTGTTCTGCCTGTGAGCCAATCACAGAGTTCTTATTGTAAATGTAGGAGCGCATTCCCGTATGGCTCGCCTATCAAAGAGAGAGAGAGATCAAGAGGCAGAGAGAGAGAGAGAGTGGGGATGGATATGAGAGCATCTTACTAAAGACAGGAAAAAGCTGCTAGAAAGGCTGATAAGTGCTTTATTGTTCAATGATGGCTGCCAACCCAGTGACGTTTACAGCAACGACATACTGAAAAAGAACGGGGGAGAGAAAAGTGCTGCAGCAGAAAAAAAAACTGAACATTTTGTTGTTTCTGGCAACAACAACAACAAAAAAGGCATAATGCAGGTTAGAGTATCCCACTTCTTAAAAAAATGCATTTACAATCCTTCTAGCGACACAGAAATTATACGGCAGCTGCAGTGAACCACAACACAGCAGCAAAGAAAATACAGTTAGGGACTCATTTGATCACTTTAGACAGGTCACACACACATAACCACACATCACAAACTTTAGCTTACCTATTAAGTTATGTGTGGGGGTAGAAATCTAATAGTTTGATTGTAAAGTATGGCCACTAAATCCCCCAAACTCCACCAAATCCCACCCAATGCCACAATAAGTGTGCAGCAGCCTTTTGCAGTTTCACAGGTTTTGATTCTTTTTTTTTTTTTACCTCCTACTGTTCACATACTTTTCTTTACTCTTTATAAATCTATTAAATGTTTTACTAAACTACTCAAAAGTTCCAAAACATTAATTAATAACATTTACTCATACTGTGTGTGCACGTGCGTGTGTGTACAATGTGTCACATGAATTGTACAGTATGAGCATGATCTACACAAGGAGAAGCAAAATCTGCATATAATCTTTTATGCATCTATATAGAGCCTATTCCAATCTCGATTCATCATATGCACACAAAAGCAGAACCCCTTCTATAATTAAATAAAACTGATGTAGTTCATTGAGTTTGTGCAAAGTTGACTTTATTAGAAAGAGAAATCTCTATTTTCATTGAGCTGCTCAGAAAAATATTGAGCTCTTCACTATTTAAGTGTTACTTATAATTTAAAAGGGGAACCTAACCATCCAATTAACCATCATGCTTTATCACTGCTGGTCACTGTCAAGTGATTCGACTAAAAATTCAACATGTGAGAAGCCAAACATCACAAAGCAAACTCAACAAGACCTGCTTCAAAACAAACAGAGAACTGAGTTAGGTTAATACTGTAGCTTGTATTGTACGACAATATAAAATAAACACATGTATGGTAGGAGGCAAATTTGCTAATGGCGACACACATTCCATGAAATGAAGAGAAATCAGAGGGTAAAAATGGCTGAGATGCTGCCATTCTCTCTGTTCTTTAATGATTACAATGCGATGGTTAACAAGCAGCCTGACGAGACAAATACCAGAGCCTCTGAGCATTTACTTTACATGGTAAGAGTGATCAAATGGTAAAATGAGCATCATCATCTGCCAATTGATCCCATTTATACAACGCTTTGTGCTCCACCACATTGGCTTTGAAATGAAACAAGCATTTGAGGGTAAAGTGCTGACTCTGAATTGCAGTGTCGTCATGGACCTCTGATGCTATCCAAACACTGGGAGACTGTGTAAAGAGTTATCGGTCCTCTAATCCTGCTCTGAATATGCAGGTAGCTGTGTCTATGAACAGTGATTAAACAGTAATAAATGTGCTATATATGGTGCAAGTAAAACAAAAGCACTCTGTTATTGTTTCCTACTCAAATGATTTATCAAATCCAAGAGTCATTCATATTGGCTCTGGCATTGTCCAAATGTGGCTTGTTGTCATTCGTTTCCTTGATGAGGCTTAAATGCACATTTAGAAATGTGCATTCAGCAGCTAGTAGCAACAAAAGGAGGTGAAGATGGTGCTCTACTGATGAGGCTATAGTGAAATCAAATACCTATTCATGCAACACAGGAAGCCTGTGTGATTCAGGACGGCCGCCCACAGAGAACAGTACTCACTCCGCCCGCGCAAACACACCGGGTCACAATGGAAGGCAATCGACCAACAGGGAATGAGAGAAACACAGTGAGATGAGCAAAAATAGGAGAACAGAAAGTAACAGAAAGTCACAGCTGATCAGTGCTGATTCAGAGAGAAAGAACCACAATGGCTCCAGCTGGAGTCTCTTTGTCATCACAAAAGCAAGAATGAGTAATAATGGTAGCATCACAAGTGTTTTGATAACTTACAAGTAGACACATCATTGTGGAGTCAACGCACAAAGCATCACAGTACCAAAGTACTTATACACAACAGCTCAAGTTTTATATATCCAGCTGCTATATAAACCGATATTCAGAGTAATTTTAATAACAGTTTTTGACTTTATTCACTTCACTATATCCATTATTTTAACCAAGGTAAAACTCTAATATCTAACTAACTCTATGTGTCAGTAGCTCTAAGAGAGGGGCATCCCATTGCTGAACTCCACCAACAACTCAGCTGTTTTCATGCTTGCTTAGCAGTAACTGAAAATTTCCAAAGCACCTGAGACACACATAATGAAATCCCCGGCTCTTTAATGCATGACAGCCCAGGGAGAGCTGGGGGGGGGGGGGGGGTCTCTTAAATACAAGGTAGTAATGCAAAGCCAAGGCTCATTTCACCTAACTGTACATACACTCCCCCCAAAGTCAATATTCTGACTTATTATTAATATTCCAAGCAGCACAATTATCATAGAAATTACAGTGTCTTTTGTACGAACTTTAAAACACAGTACATGCACATCACACGAGCGCAGACATTATATTTCACGCTGGCATGCACTCACAATCAGACGTATTTACACCAAGAATCCAAGAACAAAAAGCTCAATCCCAAAGGAGCTGAAAGGATTGCAACAGAACGCCCAGATGCTGCTGGGATGCATCAAACATTTAGGCACTACTGTTCTTTCCAGGACTCTCTGAGCTTCCACAAAAGAGGAGTTAGATAATGTTAACACACAAGGAACATAATTCCCCATGCTCTTTTTGGCAGAATTAAAAAAAAAAGAAAAGAAAAAAATATTTGTTGCATGCAAGAAAATTTAAGACACATACATTAAAGTAAAAGCGATACAATTACTGCCATTCAGATTTCAGTGACAGAAAAATGCTCTCGCACTTCACACATTGTACTGATGACGGCCATGCTGCCGCCTCCACAGGACACTGTTAGAACACCTAAACATGTTTTCCTCCATTCACAATAGTGAATAAAATCAGATAACAAATAAGTTTGATATGTTTAAAGCATGAATAGTTGCACTGTATCAGTTCACTGTAATGCCCACTATTCAGTTTGTGCTAGCAAGATCAAAAATTCCACCAGACTCTGCAAAACTGGCTTTTTCTTCCCAGTACAACCATTTTCACTAAATCAAGAAAACCAACCAACTTTGCAGTTACACTATATTGCCAAAAGTATTCACTCACTCATCCAAATCATTGAATTCAGGTGTTCCAATCACTTCCATGGCCACAGGTGTATAAAGCCATGTCATGAAATTTCCTCGCTACTAAATATTCCACAGTTAGTGGTATTATAACAAAATGGAAACAATTGGGAACAACAGCAACCCAGTCACAAAGTGTCAGGCCACGTAAAATCGCAGAGAGGAGTCAGTAGATGCTGAGGTGCATACATGTAGTGCACAGAGGTTGCCAACTTTCTGCAGAGTCAATCACTCACTACAGACCTCCAAACTTCATGTGGCCTTCAGATCAGTTCAAGAACAGTGTGTAGAGAGCTTCGTGGAATGGGGTTCCATGGCCAAGTAGCTGCATCCAAGCCTTCCATCACCGAGTGCAATGGAAAGTGTTGGATGCAGTGGTGTAAAGCACATCGCCACTGGACTCTTGAGCAGTGGAGACGCGTTCTCTGGAGTGACATGTGACGCCTCTCCGTCTGGCAATCCGATGGATGAGTCTGGGTTTGGTGGTTGCCAGGAGAACAGTACTTGTCTGACTGCATTGTGCCAAGTGTAAAGTTTGGTGGAGGGTGGATTATGGTGTGGGGCTGTTTTTCAGGAGTTGGGCTCAGCCCCTTAGTTCCAGTGAAAGGAACTCTTAATGCTTCAGCACACCAAGACATTTTGGACAATTTCATGCTCCCAACTTCGTGGGAACAGTTTGAGGATGACCCCTTCCTGTTCTAACATGACTGAAGTGCATTCCAGAAGCTAAATGTTAGCCTGCTTCATCCATTCCAAATCCAGTTTTTATGTGTGTTTGGGTTCACTGTCCTGTTGGAACACCCAGCTGTGTCCAAGTTTCAACCATCTAGCTGTTGATTTGAGGTAAAGTTGAAGAATTTAAAGTAGTCCTCTTCTACCACCATCATGCTTGACAGTTGGTACAGTGTCTCATCTGACCATAAAACTCTTCTCCAGAATGCATTTGGCTTGTCCATGCGGGCCGATGCAAATTTCAGTCAAGCTTGAAGGTGCTGATTTTGGAGCTGGGGCTTCTTCTCTTGGCAAAGTGATGACACATCTGAATAACTTATATACTTAAATAACTTTGTACTTCTGTATAAATGTTTGAACTGATGATCTTGGAAACCGCAGTTGTTTAGAAATGATTTTCCTTCTTAGATCTTCACTGAGTTCCTTGGACTTTCCCATTGTTCTGACTATTGGTCAATCAATTGAGTGCTGTCAAACAAATCCTTTTTATGCTGGTAAAGAGAAACTACCAGTTGTAGTCAATCATGATCACTAATGAGAAGTTAATAGATCTTGGCCTTGTAAATTCAAAAGACATTTTAAAACCTTCAGCACCACTTATTAAAAGATTTTAAGTCTATGCTGTACAATTATTCCACCATGGAAAAAGAACAGTTCAAATAAATCATTAAAAGCCCCAAATCACCATGACATTTATGTCCATGATGAATGTATGTAAACTTCTGACCGCAACTGTATGAGCTGATTGGTTGTTTTTGATGATCTGTGCTATAGACACCAGTCAAAACAATAACTCATAAACATATAAAAATATGAAAATGAGATATGAAAATGAGATTTCAGCAGCAGGAAGTACACAAACAGCTTTTCTGTGTTGCAGTGACCACAGTGAGGGTAGACCAGTATGTGAGGATTGTTAACAAATAGCAATAAATAATCTCTGATCAAGTTTTGAAATCCACACATATGCATGAAAACTTCATTTATAGATCTGACTCAGTGTCACTTCAGCGTTACCTTGAAAGCATATTTGCGGTTTATGTGGTCGTCAGGCTCAACTGGTGAAATTACATAACTGGGCAGGGGGATGCTGCCAAGTACTGTTTCCTCTCGGCTATCTGTGAACACACACACACACAGACAGACACACACGCACACATAACATTGTTACAGACATTCAAAACAACATCTAATTCTGTCAATATCTTTTACGATGTTTACAAATGACTGCAGATTTATGAACAGCAGGGAAATTAGCAAGGCATAATTCATGGGTGGGTACAAGGGTATGCGGCTGCATGTGATATGATAGGGCATGTATCTTATTTAATATTCAGTATGATTAATAAAGGAGAGAAGGTACACGCTATGGCAGCACAAGAAGAAAATCCGAGGGTAGCAAGGAGAGAGAAGTTGGTGGAGAAAGCAAAAGAAACTGAGACTGCAGGAGATGGTATATATCCACTTATAGGCTGTCAATCAAAAATGGCAGCAGATGGGATCACTAAAGGTCTGATTTGACAACCAAATCTTTGTCTGTTAAACCCTGACCAAGTGCACTTTTACAGACTCACCTTTGTAGTAAAACAAGCAGTAGTCTGACAAAACAAACCATTTCCGTTTCCACAGTCGCATTCCAGAGCTGTCCTAGAAATGGAGGGGGGGACGCAACACAGAGAGTATTTAGAAATCGTCCTGCAGGAACACGTTTTAATTAAAAAGTGCAATTTGGGAACAAGATGCTTATTAATTGGGATTGCTTTGGCAAAAAGCTGCAGGTGCTACCTTTAACCCAGTACTGTAACTGTTGCATTTTAGTCTTTACTTCTTAGGATTGTGAGATTTAAAGGGTTTTGCAAGGTCAATCTGAGCATTTAAGTTCTACCTGTACTGTTAAATTAGTGTTTAATAAACATGCAATACACAGATGGTGCACAAGGAACAGAGAAAGATTGCCTCCATACTTCACAGTTGGACCTCTTACACAGTGAAGGATGGTAATGCTTCAGTGTGACCGTGTGATGGATTTTAACATGTGCTCAATCTTTAACACGTGCTACTACATAACAGATCTGCCTTTTGGACCCACCTGTTTATAGAGCCAGCCTCTCACTACCACTGGGATATTGAGGTTTCTTTTAATAGCATGATCCCTCTTGCCAAAACTGTGCACTTTCCCCATACCTCTGGAGCTCTGCAGAAGCCACAGGAAAAAAAAAAAACAGTCAGAAAAAAACATGAGCCAATTTAAATTAACATATATAAAGACATCTTGAGTGGCACTAGCCTTCACAGTGCAAAGAAAACAAACATCATTTTGTTTGTTTATGTTCTTTAAAATTGTGAAATGTCCTTCTTTCCTGGAAGCTCCTTTTTTAAAACATCCTTAATGAGAAAAGGAAATACCAAAATTATACTCCTGTGGACTCATGCATTCACGTATAATAGAGTATATTTTTAGACAAAGTCAGTCAGTTTCTCAGGAACTTTTAATCCGACAAATATGTGAAGCTGATTGGCTGACCAGCTGTTTAAAGGAAGACAAAAATCAGGATTTGTGGTCATTTTCCTTTTGAGAGACAGAATATAAAACATGACATGCACCAAAAAAAAAAAAAAAAAATTGAAAGAGGCACACAAAATCTTCAAGGCATTTTTCATGGGTGGCTCCAGATTCTACAAATACAATGTATTTTTAAAGATACATAAGAAAGTGTCTCTGTTGCCACTTGAAACGAGTTAACGTGTTTGGTAGCTGGGAGATAAAATGTGTTACAGTTGTGGCAAACATATTTAGCTCGGGTGGTGTGCTCCACATTCAAAGATAAAACGTGTTTGCATCAAAAATGTCCATCATCAGTATGGAAGAAGAAAAATAGTAAACAAGAAAAATAGTCCGCACACCTAGAGCGCTCCTGAGAAATCTAATTTAATCAAACCTCGAACAGGTGA
>JAVDPK010002969.1:853427-864247 GCA_034780415.1 Cichlasoma orientale
CACACACACACACACACACACACACACACACACACACACACACACACACACACACACACACACACACACAGAGATAACAAGCCAAACCCATCAAGAATCAGTAACATTCATGAGAATGGCGCATACACCCAGCTTACAAGGAATCCACCTACTACCTCACATTTCCTCATGACATCATCATATTGAAATGATCCTGAAGAATTAACACCGAAGCACATGCCACAGACAAGCTGGTGTCAAATAACAAATTGCTTGCGACACACACTAAACACTTTAAACTGGATATTTTGGACTGCAGCCAACCATTGTGTGTTTAACAGCACATCTGTTGCTGAACAACAATACCAAATGTTTGAGTGCAGTGGCAAATTATCAAGAAGAAAATCTTGTACATCACAGTGTTAAAAACATGATAGAAACAGGTTCAAGCTTTTTCACAGGGGCCTGATATGTGTGTGCGTGCATATCTGTGTTAAGGCGGAAAGACTAACATTTTTACAGTAGCAGTTATTTTTAATCAAGGGAAACTAGAACTACTGTTGGCACAATTTTCCCAAAGTCTCATTCTGAATTACTGTAGTGATTTTTAAACAGAAGATCATTTTTCATACCCAAGTGCCCCGAGCTCTTCTCTGCTTCACTTCCCTGCTGTGTCATTACCATATTCTCCATCCAGGAAACAATAATGTTTCCTCTCTTACCTACTGTGGTCTAATTAGTTTTGACTGATTGCAAAGGACTGAAGAGAGAAATCGTGTCGAAGTACAGATTACTAATAGGGGTCAACAACACTGCAGCTACAGCCATTTGTGTGAAGTTCCTGACATTTTTGTATCCTATATGCAATGGACTTACAAGACAATAAAAAGAACAAAACTCAGAAGCCTGTAAAACGATAAAAAAAAAAAATTGCATTCAGCAGCCTCAACATTAATCCACTTAGAGCCACCAACAGCACGCAATGATATACTTCAAAATTAATGCTCTCCTTACATGATGTTACATCATGCCTTTTCAAAGACTTGCATCAGATCTTCTTAACAGAGAACTCAGTTAATGTGAGGAGTGTTTTAACCTGAAGTATAGAACAATGTGACAACATTATGGTTGTGGTTACTGTAATATCCACTTTTTAAAAAAAACTCTTCAAGCTGGACATCATTTTAAGCCAATATGTCTCAACTAGAGTGGGCATACACAAATTTCAAATAATGAGGTCAGTGTGTGTACAAGCAGTCCCTGTGAGCCAAAGGCTTCAGACTGCTTTAAACACTTGATTTACGTGGGATTTAGGACTCTTTTGACACTTGCACAATGCCAAAAAAAAGTCGCCCGGGGGGGGGGGGGGGACTGTTGGCTTTAAAGGTAGAAGAGTCCAGAATTTGAACTTGGATTAATGTAAAGCCTTTAATCCAAGTTTAAGAATAAAAACATGGAGCTAGAAATGGCCATAATTATTCCACTTTCACCATTTCTCTCTAGTTCTCATCTATGTTATTTACTCCCATAATTAGTATTTAGTATTTTATTTTATTTTATTCTCATCAACTCTATTGCCTCAGAAGAACAAGGACTACTTTTGCCAGCTGAAGGAGTCACCAGCAAGGCAGCTGAATGACATGATGGACTGCCACACCAGTGGCCCACCCAGGCTGCAGGTAGGAAAAAAAGGTTCAGCGAGAAAACCTTCTTTTTCACATGACTGTAAAACTCAATAAGAAGAAGCTAGAGCCAAACCGATATATAAGTAGGCCAATATTATCAGCCAATATTAGTTATTTGCCTGTCTATCAGTTTCCGCATTTAATAAATAAAAATAAATAAATTAAAATTTAAAAAGTAAAGAAGAGGTGGAAGAAACACCATTCGTCCATGTTATGAGTGTTGACATTGCATAGCTATTCCACCAGAGGGCACCCTTCGCCCTGTTTACGACACGCTGAGCCAAGCAAAGTCGGGCAGAATATAAACAGGCAAATAAATTACTACACAAAAAAATGTTAGGGAACGCGGTTTCTGCTTGGTGGGTCTGCAAGAAAAAATATCGGCCGATACATCAGATTTTTATATCACCAAATATTGGTATCAGTGTTAAAAATTCAGGCTCCAGAAGGAATAATTAATGTGTAATCAGCTGACCTCTGTGGTGGACATGAAACTTAGCTTAGTTTGTTCTTACTAGAACCTAATTTACCAACAGGAACTAATGTGACCTGACAACACTGTCATAGGCGCCCTGCATTGTTCAATAAATAGGTTAAGAGCAGCTCTTGTGCTGTTGATTTTTCCTAGTTTGTGTGCCGCACTACACACAATCTAGGGAAAAGTAGGTAACACAGCGGTATCTGTCAGAGACTAAAGCAAAAAATACTGGTAGAACAAGGGGAAAAAGAGAGGGACGCCGAACTGGAACACAGCTTACAGTTCTGCACTCCAAGCTTGGACTGCTGCCAGCGGTTTTACAGGATGTTTCTGTCTTATCAAGGGGACTCTGCTGTTTTATGTGAAGTTTTCATACTGTTTACCACCACTGTCATTGGAGCAGTTCCCCAGGAGATTTGTGGTGGCATGCGGATGAGAGGAGCAATATTTCATAGTGTGGTGTCAAAGAGGGAAAGTCACTAAGTTCCATCTCTCCCTGCTTCTTTTGCTATGATGGAAATTGAGGTACGCTAGATGGTTTTAAATCCTTTTAGACAGTGGATGTACATGAGACTCAATGAACCAACCGTGGTAGAATAATCTATAACAAACTCAAAGGCTTCAGGCCAGTAAAGCAGAGGCTCATCGATCTTTCTGTGGGGCAGGGCTTCCTGAAGCTCCTTTTCCTGATCTGCCTGTCCTCAATCCGATGCATATCTCCAGGGAAGGAGTGAGTCAGTTATTAATGGAAGAAACCCACTTCCTATTCAGATATTATTACGTGCAGAATGAATCCTTAATATCACAATGTCAATGAACAAAAACCTACCAAAAACATTAACAACATGTAAGCTTGCTGAGGTCAAGCCTGAACTGCAAACTTAAAACTGCAGTTATCACGCGATGCTCCTCTACAACAGGACTAAAACAAGGAGGGTGAAAAAGTGTTTGCTAAAAGTAGGTCCTAAAGTAAGTAGGGACTAAATTCAGCATGCTGCCTGGATTCTGTCTAAGGTAGCAGACTGAGGCTTGGAATACATGAGCATTAGAATACATGAGCATTAGCATCATAATTACTTCTAAATTTCTTATTTTATGACTGAACTTAAACCTGTCATAAATTATACTGCTTTTATATTTCCTCAGTAATTTAATACAGGTTATTAACCTTGAGTAGTTATAGGTTATTAAATGTTCACACGTTTGGATGTGGCATCGTTTTACAATTGTCACAACTGCACTGATGACCACAGAAGGGAACTGTGTCATGTCAACAAGTGATAAGACTAAAATATTTAACTGTATCATCTTGCAATCATTTATTACTTCTAAATTTCATGTTTACAGTTAAAAGCAAGTTAGATATACCCCATGTAATTAAAGTGCAATTTCCACAAAACAAATTGAGCACGCATTAGATAATAGACTCAAATTGTTAATTAAAGTCAACAGGAATCAAAAAGCTAACCTTATTTCCGAGTGAGTGCTGAAGACCTGCTGGGAGGGTTTACTTTGCAAACATGTGAGACTAACCAGGTGTATCCAGAAACTTACATATCTACAGTACTTGGCAAAACTCTTGAGCTACCACTCATATGTTACCTATATGAAAATACAATATCTGAGGCAAAAACAGAGCCTGTATAATTCTAACACACTTGAAAGTCAATATTAGTTATGACCACCTTTATTCTACAAAACACAGTCTGAACCCTCTTAGGCAGCTTTCTTCAGGAATCGTTCAAAGCTCTTCTTTGGATGTTGGCTGTCTTTGGTTCTCTGTCAAGATGATCCCACACTGCTTCAATAATCTTGAGGTCTGGGGAGGCCAATCCATGACTGATTGTGATCCATTGTGTGTTTTTCTATCTACATACGCAGAGTGCTGTCATACTGAAAAATGAAGCCATTGCCAATCAGATGCTTTCCAGATGGCATCGTATTGTGTGTCAAAATCTGATGGTACTTTTCTGTGTTCGTAATTCTGTCAGTTTTGAAAAGATCCCCAACAGCACCGGCTGAAATGCAGCCCCAGTGACAGAGCCTCCAGCATGTTTTACAGACAGCTGTAGACACTCACTGTTGTACTCTTCTCCTGACCTCCTCCCTACATATGGAAGATGATTTGAACAAAAAATTTCAAATTTGGATTCATCACTCCATAAGACCTGTTGTCACTGATTTTAGGTCCAGTTCTTGTGTAATCTGGCATACCTCAACCTTTTCTCCCCATTTCCCTTCCCTAAGAATGGCTTTGACAGCCACCCTTCCACTGAGACCATTTCTGAAGGGCCATGCGCATCTCTCAGGTGTCAGGTCGTTGCAGGATTTAATTCTGTTTCTTAAGGGCATGAGTTTCAGATAATGTTCATCTGCTATAGATCGTTTTTTAGGCATTCTTTTGTTCTCTACTTTAGTTTCCTCAAAAATATTTAAGGACATACTGCACAGTGTGCTGAGAGATGCCAGGTTTTCAGCTAAAAGCTCTTTGGGAATCAGCTTAATGGTGCAAAAATACTATTTTAGATCTGTTATCTTTTTGGCATTTTTCACAGATTTAACTAAAGAAAAGGGATGACAATATGTGTTTTGCAACAGCCTGTGAAAGACACAATTTAAAATTAGTTCCTTGCTAAGTTGTATTTTATGTGTACACATAACACTCGTTCATCTCTTGAGTTAGGAGCATTTTTTAATGCTTGAGGGATTCAGAGGTCAGTGTTAAATGGGTTGACAAAAAAAAAAACATTTCTCTGAAAATGGTCAGGTACACGGACTGAACTGAGAATGAGGAAAAAGCAACCAATGTCCAAAGAAAAACTTTGTAAGACCTTCAGAAAGCCTGGAGAAATATTGCTCAAGACCACTTTAAAAAAATACAAAAGAGTCTGGCTGCTTGGAAGCAAAATATAAAGAAATGAGGGGTGGTTCAAGAGTTTTGCACAGTGTTGCATCTTTACGATTGTTTTCTAGCTTTTACTGATTTTATGTGCAGTACGGCATCCTCTTTGTTGTGAGTGCAGTGTTTCCCTTAACTCACTTCACACATACAGTGACTGACATGTGTATGGACTGTCAGTGATTTTTTAAAATAATAAATACAAATAAAACAAGATTGTAGTATGCTTAGTGTATAAGCTGACTTGGTTTCTTTAACTTGTGCTTTTCCTCACGCGGCATCTTTGCAATGTTGTTGTAGGGCGAACATAAAACAGATCTTATTTGATGAGCTTAAAGAGATCAGAATGTGCATTTTGTTGCTGTTGAAAAATATGCAGCTGAGGCAGCCATAGCTTTAAACCCCCTTTGATGTATACAAATCCGTCTCTCAGCAGAACCCAACAAGGGTTTCAAGAAGTGAATGACAGTGGAGGATGCATATGAATCACTTTAATCAGGTTTGCATTGCTTTAACAGGTGCTTGTCTCACCATGCCCTTGTTACAGTGGAATATTTGGTATGCATGATCATCTTACACCAGACAGCTTAAATACAACCAGACACCTGCTGCCTTGAATTGTGCAGCTTTAATGGCTTTGCAGGACATGATTTACACAATGACATAAAAGACTATAAATCCAACTGTCGTGTCGTGACAATACAGTAATGTTGCCGCCTAGTAAATCCCTCCTTTCAATCAACAGTTCTCAACAATTCAGTGAGCATCCAGTCGGGATTTAGCTTTTATTATATCAACGCCATTGAGAGAAACAGCCCAGGTGGGCCGGAATAAACTCACTGTTGTAATACAGCCGGCATTAGCATAGCAGATTGATGAGTCAGATTCATGGTGCCTGACGTGATCTGAATATGTTGTGTCATTGCCATAGATTCCATTATGGAGTTATAAACACCATAATGGTGATAAATAAATGTAGTTTGTTATAAAAAAAAATGAAAGTGACCATCCCTTAGTGTTATGACTACGACTGCTACTCATGTTGTTGATGAACAATAAACTAAAAATGAACCATTTTTAACCTTCTTTTTAGTGCAGAATAGACACACTCTCCTGTTGTGGTATGTTTCAGTTAGTTTTTACGTTTTTAAGTTAGCCTCCCATCTCAGGTTCCTGAATTAACTTCTCTGTATATTTAAGCATGCATCATGTGCTTCATTCACGTGAAAAAAGAAGACCAGCTCACCTGTCCTGTAGTGTGTACTCTATGTTTTCAGGGGAAATCTGTCCTGTCACAGGATGGCGAAATGATGTAGTCCTCAAGTTGTGGCTGCAGGACAGAGGGAGAAACAACACCAACAGAGATAAGAAAATGCGTATTAAGTCATTCATTTTTTTTTCAAGATCCACTCCCAGCGCACCTGTGTTTCTATACTCTATCACATGAAGTTCATAACCTTACAGTGATGCTTCAGTCAACAGTAAAAAATAATCTCCGGCAGACCTGTAGGCAGCCACAGCCCATGCTCTTTTCCACAAAGTGTAGAGCTCAGCATTCTCTGTAAGCCAGCTCACCAAGCTTTATTGATTTCAATTAGATGGGCCATTCATTGCTTTAACTAGAGCATAAACACATGTTACTGTCACATGAAAGAATAACAAACAGCAGCTAGTCATGCCGGTGATGAGAGGGCTGAGACAGCATGACATGATCAGTTTGTGTTTGTTGTCTGCTGTATAATTATCCTATTATTAAAACAATAATTCTTTTTTTTTTACACCAAAATAAAATACATTCAGAATCTACCGTGATTACAAACTAAACACTTCATTGCCTTGTCAAACTAAGCTTACACAATTCAGATTGATCTCTAGAAACGAGAGCTGCTCCATCCAAAGTGGGATGGATGCCACAAGACCAGATTTTCCCCATAAAGTTTCCCAATTATCTATAAAGCCCACATCATTTTTTGGACAGCACTCAGACTGCCAGCAATTTAAGGAGCACACGTGGCTAAACATGCCGCTCCTGATCCGACTATGTCACCTGCTCTGGCCCCTGGAACACATTCGACTATGGTTGCTTCACGTTTCTCAAAACAGAGTCACCAATAACCAGAGTTTGTTCCTCGAGGGGTGTGTCGCCAAAAACAATTAGCACTCTTATCAATTGTTGTTTTTTCTTTTTCTTTAGGCACGTGAGAAGTTTTAGAAACATCTTATATAAAAATATTTACCAAATATATATATATATATATATATATATATATATATATATGTTGGTGATTAATTTGCATTGCATTTTATATGTCAATATCAATATTTCTATCATCGAGCAGCAAAACCAGGTTTGAAGTCTCTACTGGGAGCAATGATGAGTTAAACAGCAAAATTATCCTTTTTAAGTTGATTTTTTTTTTATTGATTTATTAAATTTTCCCTCACTATCTGTCTTGTTTCATCATCATCACAAGCATCATCATCATTTACAGCATATTTCTCCACCAAAGCTGAAAAACTGTGCACAAGGCTGCTGTAAAACCACAGGGTAAATACTGCTATGCAGAAGCTAAACACTTTCATACGCAATTGCACAGGCATGGATAAACATATTGCTGAGATAAAAAATGTTTACACTATGTTCACTTTAAAGCGTGCCAGGAGTAAATAAATGATTATAATGCAGTAAGGGGTGAATCCTCTGAAGGCAAGCTGCAAAATTTCAGTACCATACAGACGCAGAATGATAGAAACAGAAAGTGCTTCTTCACTGCATCACCATGCAGCAAAGGGAGGGGAAACAAACAGAGCAGGCTGGAAAGATTTATGAGTCGACATTTCAGCAAAGTTCACAGGAGGAAAAAAAAATGCAATTCTGTGGATATAAAAACACGACTTCAAATATAAACTGTACACTAAATGCACACATAAGATCACGTTTATCATGCGTGCACTGTGATCAGTGTATTCAGCACTTAAATATCCATAGACTCACAAAAACATACACACACACCACACACACATACACACACACTGGCTTGACCACTCATAATTTGCTGAGCTGCACTGGACACATGCAGGCAGCACTGCACCAGGCTCCCCTGTTAATTAGGAATCTGCATTCTTTGAGGCTTTTGTTTTAGCCGCATTACTTCTGAACTATTTGTCATGGAATTTGAAGCATCCCAGCTAATGTCCAAACAATGCAGCACAGTGGGTCTATTTGTTTGTGGAAAATTAGCTTCCTTGAACGCACGACTGTGCTCCTTTTTTTTTTAAAGGGGGGAAATAAACTCTTGCTGCATATGAGCTACCAAACAGCCATCTAGATTATGTAGTGGGGAAACATCTTTGCTGTCAGAAGTGTGGAAGGTTTCATCTAGTTACCAGATTTATTTACCAGACTGCCATCATAAAATGCATTATTCAAAGGGAAAAAGAAAACTTGTTAAATCTGCTCTTATGAAGTCAAATGTTATAATGAGGGACACGTTATCTGGTAAGTATGCAGTACATATTATCCTGGCAGAAGTTCAAGGCTTGGGTGTTTCAGTTTTCAGAGCACTAACCATTGGGTCAAGAGTTTCTGCTTTTACCAGATAAAGCAAAGAATGACTGACATTTCTCCTTGCAGTGAACTTCATAAAGACATGTCTCAAAAACTGCATCATTTTAAGCCGAGCTACAAAAAGAGGTGGTTATAAGTAAAAATACTGGTTTAGTGACCAGACTCTGCATCCACCATTACAGCAGCAAATGGAGCATTTTATATGAACTGAAATGATTTTAATGTAAAGTTGTCAAGCTCTGGACACCAAATGACATTCTGTTTTGTTTTGTTTTTTGTGAACCAAAAAATTTCCTGAGAAATGTGTAAAAACAGCAGCACTGCTACTCAATTCCTAAGAGCATGCTCTATCTTTCTGTGCTGCAACAACTGGAGTCCACGGCTCAGCCCTGGCACGCTCTGCAGCAAAACAAGAAGTAATCCATGTCCAATACACAGGTTAAGTCCAGACAGAAGGGTACCCAGGGCAAGGCACTCTAGACTCTCTTTCTCACACCAACAGAAACACAGTGAGGTTTCTAACTACTCCAGTTCTACTGTAAGAAATGAATCACACTACCAGAGTACAATGTAAACTCCTATATCTATTTACACAACTTTTCCTAAGAACAAAAAACTCCAGTAGAAAAAAACTTTGCCCACAATGAGAACATATCATTATATACTGCTCTATAACACATAATGGCAACAGTCTCACCTGTTGTGAGATTATAAAACATCATGAAGCTGCTGGACTCGCTGTGGTGCCGCAGGTTATCGAAATCCTCTCGGCATTATGTCAGGTGGGAGATGCAGGGTGCCTCTCGTGCAGGCTGACATCCACAAAGAGCAGAGCAAAGTGGAGCCATCAGGATACAGGCTGAAGAGGGAGCTCTCTATCTCCACTTTGTCCTGCTTAAGCGTGCTATCTGAGTTTCGCCCCACACTTGCTGAGTGGATGGTAGAGAGATATCGCCCTCCCATCAGGGGAATGCCTCAGTTACTTATCAGATCTTCCTCCCTTTCAATTTTCTCTTCATTCCTCTCACCATCTCTCACCCCCTATTTCGTAGAATTGAGCTTTCTAGTTTCATAAATCTCTTTCAGGAAAATATAAGCTAAAGAGCTGCTGTTAAATTGAACATACTGTATCTTAGTCATCAGTTTAGCCTTGTTTTGTTTTGAACTTGGTGGAGTTATTGCCAGTGCCTTGATACGATGTTGTTGTTGCGGTCTAAACATTTGTTAAAAAATGATTTTTTTCATGGTATTAACATTTATTTTGGTTAATGAGTGTCAGGCTGGTATACTACTGATATCTCCTGAGCGACAGCATTGCAACTAGAAATAAAAAAAATTATTATTAATTTTTTTTTTCACAGATATCACTAAGATAAGCTTTAATTGGCCAACTTTTTCCTATTCTATCATACTAGTGATTTCTTCTATGTACAGGCCCAATTCCAAGTTCAGAACACTCTTGATTATGTAATTAAAAACAGAATGCAACAATTTGCAAGTCTCATAAACCCATATTTTATTCACAAAAGAACATAAAAAGCATGTCAAGTGTTTAAACTGAATAAATTTACTATTTTAAGAAACACATTGGCTCATTTTGAATTTGATGGCAGCAATACATCTAAAAAAAAAATTTGGGACAGGACCATGTTTACCACTGTGTGGCATCCCCTCTTAGTTTAACAACAGTCTGTAGAAGTCTGTGAACTGAGGAGAGCAGTTGCTGGACTTTTGGGAGAGGAATGTTGTCTTTGGCCCAAAGAAAACAGCAGCGTTTCTGGATAATGTTTACATATGGCTTCTTCTTTGCACAATAGAGCTTTAACCTGCACTTGTGGATGGCATGATGAACTGTGTTCACAGACAGTGATTTCTGGAAGTGTTCCTGAGCCCAGGCAGTGATTTCCATGATAGAATCATGCCTGTTTTTAATGCAGTGCCGCCTGAGGGCCTGAAGATCACGGGCATCCAGCACTGATTTTCAGCTTTTTTGCACAGAAATTTCTCCTGTACTGTGGATGAGAGGATATTCAAAAAAATGTTTTTGAGACATGCCATCAATTTCAAAATGAGCTAATAGAATTGGGGTTGTTCACATTTAAAGTTCACATTGTAAACAGTGGGCAGTGGAATCTGTTAAACACACACACACACACACACACACACACACACACACACACACACACACACACACACACACACACACACACA
>JAVDPK010002969.1:876403-892701 GCA_034780415.1 Cichlasoma orientale
TGTGTGTGTGTGTGTGTGTGTGTGTGTGTGTGATGGCACAAGGAGGTGTAAATGCTGTGGCTCAACAGCACACAGTTGAATACGGCACAGCAATTTGTTCTGTCTTCTGTGTGAGTGTTTTATTTCAGAAGAGTTGGCAGAAAAGCTTCACATTACACAAAACACCGTCCCTCCTCCATCTCCCGCGAATGTGAAACACCTTCCAAAAGCCTTTATGCCCTGTTTATTGCTGTCTCGCTGCCACTTTGATGCAGGTGGACCAAATCTTCCTTCATTTCCAGTGCATTGAAAAACCATTAGCAACTGTTATCAGTCCCTGCAAATCGCACCCTCTACCTATTAGCAGGCTCAGAAGGTGCTCATTTTCTGTGGTAATCAGTGATAAACAGAGGGCAACCCAAAATATGGAGGAGAGCTAAAGAGGTGCATGTAAAATCCCTCGTGGAAAATGGCTTAGTAAGTTAGCCAGCAGAGCTTTGCACTGGACTTCTCGGTTATCTTTATCTAACCCTAACCAAATGTTTTTGGTCATAAACCTAACCAAGCAGTTTGGGGTTTTGTTGTGTTTTTTATTCTAAACTTGACAAAGTAACCTACAAACAGCACATGACAGGTCCAAAAGACTCACTACTACCACTGAATGTGGTAATCTATTAGCAGGCAAAGGAGACGATGGTGATATATGTGTAACCCCCAGTTCAATCTGGAATTGAACTGGGGCTCTTTTACTCGTCAGGCACATATGTAAACTGCTACACTATGGAGCCGCTCGAATTGCTTATAACAATAAATAACAATAAAGCTTGGAGTTATTATAGCTTCAGATAGCTGTCGTCATGCGCCTTGCATGCACTACATGCTCGTTACAATGTCATGAGACAAAACAGGTATAGCTGTATCTTATTGTAGCCTTAAGGCTTACATTATCTGAACCAGGGTAATCCCTGTTCTCCACATTTCATGAAAGCCATGTCACTTGCCAGCGCTTTTGTCCAAAAGCAGAGAAGCAGATAAACAGCCACTAGATCCTCTAACAATCGGATTCAGCTAACCCTCATGCTTTGAAACACGTCTAAATCTCTTACACAATAGTGTCAGAGACTTTATATCATCCCACCACTAAATACCCTCTACTTAACCCCAACCAGCACGCGTGCGCACACACACACCCACACCCAAAGGAATGTATGAAATCAACCAGATGCTGAAAAATTAAGTTATATTTAATGCCTTCAATTACATTTAGTGACAGTCTTCAATTTCTTTTAGTGTGTTTTTTAATGATAAGCAGCGTGGAAAAAATGATTATATTGGTAAGATTTTGCTGCAGAGAATCCTAGGCCTGAGGGTGTCCAAGCTTGTATAGCACAGCACTTTCTTTTTCTTCCTTTTTTTTTTTTTTACCTCAGTAGGCCTATCTTTACCACTGAATGTGTACAGTATATCTATGCTAACAAAGACATTTCTGAAATCTCATCAAGGATGGCGAATGCTTTCTTCTGTCACATTCTTTCCTTTGCATGACTGAGTCGGCTCCTTCTGTGTGCTGGGAGCTACCTGTGCCCAGATTGCCCGAGGCTTAGAGAAACCTCTCTCCTGCAGTTCTCATTACAGAATCTGAGAAGACACACAACGCAGAGTACAGGCAGCCAATGAACACACTCCCACTGGGGAGTTATATTACAGAGATACACGGGGTTAAGACAAAACACGGCTACTCCACGGCTGCAGTGCTCTTTGGCAGTGAACAACACCCAGGCACCGCACACAAAGGCCCCGGCAGTCCGCAAACCAAACAACATCAATTAGAACGCAGACAAGCTTCATGTCTGCTGCACAATTAACTATAAAAGCAGTTTCAGTTTCCTGTAAGGGTTTTTTTTTCTGGTATTCCCTTACTGAGACCAGAAGAGCAGCACAGTGATGACATTAAATCCTTGATCACTAGACTGCATGATTACACATCAAATATTCATTATTATAACATAATGCACTGTTACCATTTTTTTTTTTAAAAAACATGTAATAATTTGTTGCATCCATCCCTCTTGACTGCTAAAGCATGCATGCAATCACATTATCATTTCAACATGGAAATTAAACTGATGGATTATATTAATTAGGTGAGGTTCCACTTGACTGGCAGAGGGTAAATGAAGGCTATTTTTAGCCCTCTGTATTCTGTATGTGGGGAAAGCTTGCTGTGACTTAGTAGGTTTATATTAGTAGGCAGGAAAGGTAGGCCACATCTGGTGCACAGCTCGAAAACTCTTACCGGCCAGCAGGATAGCAGGATAGCAGGATGGAGATTTTACTAGAACAGTCCCTTTCATGGAATTTCTATCCCACTCACAGAGGCTCAGCTAAATAACAGTCTGAGGGATTTAAAAGGTCACGATCTTAATACACCAAGAAGACACTCCCTTTTCAAATGCTTTAACCTTCTGTTAAGTTTCACCATCATGTCTATTCTTAGAAGTAGTAAGTCTCCCTGAAAATGTGCAGTATGTCTGTGCTCTGGGGCGAGGGGGGAGGGGGGGGGTCACCTCTTTTTTTTATCCCCTGTATTCAAAGGTATTCTATCCACTGCACCTATTTTTGGTGTTGCATTTTTCAGCCTGAAGTGCTCCATCCATTCAATCAAAGACATGACCTCTATGTCAGATAAGCATACAAATGAAGCACTATGGCTTTTGGCCACATTCCACCCTGTGGCCGAGGACTGAAGCAGGAAGGATGAGCTGTGCTGGGTGTGACTGGGCTGTAGTCAATGTTACTGGAAGTGTTTTGGTGAACTAAACATTGAGTCAGATGTTCAACACCCTGAGCAGAACTAGGCTAAGTTAAAGGTGAGCATCACATAATCCATTAAAACCAGACCGCTGCACGGATCTGGAGAAAACTCACAAGAGGCTCATTAATTTTATTTCAATGTCTGCTATGTTGTAAATGTAGTATCCCGCAATTAAAAAACTATTGATTCGACGATGGTCCAAGCCGTCACGCTCTGTTATTTGCTGATCTTAGAAGAAATTCTGCAGCGTGGTGTTTACTGCCTCTGTGGCAGAGAGCGCTGCGGGAGGTCTGGCCGATGCAGAAGCATATGTAGGAATGATAAACAGGCTAAGTAACCCTATCGCTTCAGCTAACATAAAGACCCTGACAGAATGGCAATAAGCTTGATGTAGTTTGCGCAGATCAATAAATGGATGGTGTCCATGCCACATCCCATTTAAAGGTGATATTAACCACACCAATAAACCAAAGCGCAGCTTCAAAATTGCAGGCTTTAAGCTGCTCTTTGGCTTTTCTATACCCGAAAATCTGACCACTCGTAAATCCCTGTACTTCAGGCTATTTCAATGTAAAGCTGTCCGTGTACATCAGCAGCATGCATACTTTATGCTGCTGTATGAATTATATATGATCAATTTTGAACATTTATACTAACGTAACACTTTAGTCTTTGGTTTAAGTCAAATGCCCACAGCATGTATTTTGAAATATAGAACAGTTTGTCAGCGCATAGATGAAAAGTGTAACACAGGTGTGTAAGAAACACGTAACGTACAGCGGACGTGGTGTGTGTCTGTACACTGAAAGTGTGTCCCTGTGATTCTGTGTGCTCGTGCGCCGGGCCCCAACAAACAGCAAGTGTGTCGAGAATTCAGGGGCAATCCCATGTAAGCTACATTCTTTTACAAGTCTGGCTCACTCTGAAGTTAGGACCGCATTAAACCTCTGCAATAGTCTAGCCTATAGAGACATCTACATTAACGTATAGAAGCCCAAGGGATCACAGTTCTGCTGACATCAACACAGCAATCAGTGACCTGTGATCATGAGGCACTGCAGTGAGCATCTCTCTCTCTCTTTCTCTCTCTCTCTCTGCCTCTTCATTCCTGTAAAAACTGATCCAATTCACACAGATACATGCACCCTCCAAAAGCAATCAGAAGGTTTATAAAGGCATAAACAGCCAGATGCCTTGTTGGCAGTAAAAACATGTCAGACCCTTTAGCATGCATCTGAATTCTCCTGCCTGCACACAGACTTTCTACAAACAGTTAACAACAAACAACCTAAAGCATTTTATTTCCTGGCTGCTGAAAAGCTTTAGCACACACACACACACACACACCTCCTGAGAAGCTACGCAGCAATACAGTCCCATATATGTGCTAGGAGAGGGGCTGGGATACACACCTGTGAGTCGCCCAATACACCGGCTGCCTCTTGTAGGGGACGTGTGAGGTTGATTGTCCTGGCTGGCCCAGCATGTTAGCTGCAGGTCTATGATTTGCTGTGCTGTGCTCGTCTCAGTGGTGCCTGTGTATGTGTACTTCTCTCAGCTGGTAGTGCTGCTCTTGCTGACGTCCTCTGCTGAGCCCCGTGGCGTCAGTTCATTCAAAACATCCTCTTTCCCGCCTGTATCAGGCGGCTTAGGTGGAACTAAAAATATATGCAACCACTGAACTGTCCCCGGTTTCTGAGAGTGATAGTCTTGTGATTGGTATTATCAAGGTCAGTCAACCTCACCAATAAATCATTCAAGGGGTCCCAAAGCACCAACTAACACCGCAGGTACAAAGCACAAGCCATAACAATATAATCATAATCTCTTCCCTCGTTCCCCTCCCTTCAATGGTACTCTTTTTCTCCTCTTCGCTCTTCTAATATATGCGCTCCTCAGCAGAGCTCTGTCGTCAGAGCACTTCCCTGAACTGGATGCTTTCCTTGCTCCATTCCCTCTGCAGTCATGCACCCACTACACAGCATAAAAGGGGGGGAGGAAAGAAAGAAGGATGGATAAGGAACTAAAGTAAGAAAAAGAGCTGGGGAGTGAGGAAACGTGAAAGAATGGGTAACAGCATCCAAAATGCTGCAGTGAGAGTACTAACTGGGATTGGAGAAAAAGATCACATTTCTCCAGTATTAGCTTCTCGTCACCGGCTTTCTGTAAAATCCAGGAATTATTTTAAAATTCTTCTCGTACATATATGCAGAGTCCTGAATGATCACTTCCCATCATATCTAAAAGGGGACCTATTATGCTTTTCCTTACTTTCTCTAATAGATATACTGTTTCAGTGGTGGCTGCTCATATGAAAACGTGGCCATAGTTTAAAAAATGCAAAGGCCCAGACTCCAGGCTGTTCTAAACACTTTGTTTCAAACTGTTTATTCTACTTTTAAATCTGTATACTGTCAATGAAATAATATCCTTAATATGGTCACCTCAGGTGCACAGAACCCCACCCGTATGCTGTTGAAACCTCTGTCTGGGAGGAGCAGCCAAACAGAAAAAAGCTGGAAAAACTGGGCTTAAAAGGGCTTTTTTTAGACAGGATAAACAGAGGGGCTGCGCCAAAGCCCAGTGTAAAATACACTATATTGCCAAAAGTATTCAAACATCTGCCTTCAAGTTCTTCCACACCAAACACACTCATCCATGTCTTTATGGACTTTGCTTTGTGCACTGGTGCGCAGTCATGTTGGAACAGGAAGGGGCCATCCCCAAACTGTTCCCACAAAGCTGGGAGCATGAAATTGTCCAAAATGTCTTGGTATGCTGAACCATTACGATTTCCTTTCACTGGAACTAAGGAGCTGAGCCCAGCTCCTGAAAAACAACCCCACACCATAATCCCCCCTCCACCAAACCTTACAATTGCTTTACACTTGGCACAATGCAGTCGGACAAGTACCATTCTTCTGAACACATTTCCACTGCTCGAGTCCAGTGGTGGTGTGCGTTACACCACTGCATCCATTGTTTTGCACTTGGTGATGTACAGGTAAGGCTTGGATGCAGCTGCTCAGCCATGGAAATCCATTCCATGGAGCCCTCTATTGATTGGCTCTGCAGAAAGTTGCCAACCTGTGCTCACCACGCGCCTCATCATGCTGACCCCACTTTGTGATTTTATGTGGCCTACCACATCATGGCTGAGTTGCTATTGTTTATCATCGCTTCCACTTTGTTACAGTTGACTGTGGAATATTTAGTAGCGAGAAAATTTCACGACTGAACAGTGAACAGACGCACGGGTGCATCCTATCATCGTACTATGCTGGAATTCACTGAGCTCCTGAGAGCGACCCATTCTTTCACAAACGTTTGTGGAAGCAGTCTGCATGCCTAGGTGCTTGGTTTCATATACCTGTGGCCATGGAAGTGATTGGAACACCTGAATTCAATGATTTGGATGGGTGAGTCAATACTTTTGGAAATATAGTGTAGAAAAGGATTATTTAGGACTGTGAACCATGCAAAGCTGCACCAGTAGAGTATGAAAATATGGAATTTGAAATGTCCCATTTTAATACCTAATGGTACCATATTAGTTCAATACAGCACTTTACCCTCAGAGCGCAGGCTTACTTATGGTTCCTAAAGTTTTAAAAAGTAGAATGAGAGCTGGAGTATTCAAACATCAGGCCTCCTCTCCTGTGACGAGGCTTAGGCTTTTTCTTTTTTTGATAAAGCCTTAGTTATGCTGCAATAGGCTCAAGCAGATGGAGGTTTCACCATGATGCACTGAGCACCTCTCCTCTTTTCCCCTCGCTTTTACCCCCCATGCTACTGCTGGATGTCATTAACTATGTGTCTTCTCACTCCCACAGTTTGTGCTTTGTCATGTTTGTTGTTCGTCTCTCTGTGCTCTTCTCTCTCCATTTGCTTGAAACAGATGGCTCCCAGTCATCTGACTGTTAAATTTGCATCTATAAAACTGTTACAATAGGAAGTGCATTGCAATTACTATTGTTGCAATTTAGCACTATACTATTAAAACTGACCTGAGCTGAAACAAGTATTAGAAGTATACCATATACTATGTTGTAAACTCAACTCTTATTCTGGCAGCTAGTATGAGGGAAATTTTTAGAACATGAAAAGGAGATGACTAAAGTTTATACCATTAAAAAATATTACTATAATGGCTATCAATTTCCACATTTCCATGTTACCCGTCACTACAAATGATCTTCCAGTGATGTTTTTCTTTTGCAAAGATGACCTCAGCTCCTCTGATGTTACACATATGCACTGTAGGACGATAATGTCCAGCAAGATTACTTTAAACATAGAGAAAAGATGAAAGGGGGAGAGTGTGAGTAGGGGAGACATAAGATAACACCAGAAAATTTAAGTGATGACTATGACCCAGAGAGACTAATGACTCTGCCATCCTTCAAATTTCTTCAATCAGCTATTAAGGCAGTTAGGTTTTAAGTGAAAATTAAGCTGATGGTACCTGAGCACACATACACACATGAACATGTTGCCCTCATTCCCTTAGTTTCACCCTCTCCTGCACTTTCTCATCCATCTCCGCACTCCTTCACATCATTTGCATACCCCAGGAGTCAAAAGCATCGCGCAGCAAGTGAAGACCTCTTCGGCACTGCGGGGATAAAACCAGTCTGACAGATGTCTGTGTCTGACCACCACCAGAAGCAATCTGAACTGTGCATTTGGTCCCTCTTTCAAAATATTCATTATTGTAATGTATTTCACTTGTCTGGTAGTTTTTAAGGTAGTTCATTTCATTGCACGGAATAATTCCAACACACAAATCACAGATGTCAAAGAGCTTCTTGTTGTTATTAATGTCATGGTCATTGTTATATTGTTGAGTATACAGGTGTAACCTCAAAAACTCATCAGGACTATATATCAAATTATAGTCTCATCTGATGAGTGAATTATTAAGAGTTAAGGGAATAGTATTGTATTTTGTATATATTAATTTTTGTGTTCTTTGTTCTTCTTAAAAATACTTGATAATAGGTATTGATCTGTAAATAACTGGACATGAATAACAAGCTTATTGTATAATATTATGCTGCAGTATATTTCTAAGTAACTAGGCAGCTCATTCTCTTTCTCTTGACATTATGTTTCTTTAAAGATGGAACACGTTTTTGAGTCAACTTAAAAGAAAGGCAGAGTTCAAATGTAACTTGATACTTGGATGCAAACTATAATGTGATATTTAGAATCCCCATACAGCAGTATCATTTCCTAAATGTTGCCAATATGAACAAATGGAGTAGAATTTTAAGTGGAGTATTAAAGATAAAATACATTTTATGAAAGTTTGGCCCTATTTGACACTGAAAAGAGGTCAGAGGTCAAGTAATGTGATATTTACAATCCCCACATTTGTCAGTTTTGGACCAATAAATCATTAAGTTGACCTTGAAGACCTTTGTGGATGTAAGGAAAATTTGAATGGATTGTTAACGTGACCCAATTCTACACCCCTAAAAAGTTTGATCAGAGTTCATTCAAAATATTTCACGCTATCGTGTTTACAGACAGAATGACACACACCCATACACACACGCAAACGTTACCAAAAACATAACCTCCTTGGCAGAAGTAACGATCCAATAGAATATATTAGTAATATTCATCCAGTAGGATTTAAACATTAATACACCGGAAGAGCGATCACTGCATTGCATTATGCACTACCAGAAATTAGTGCACTTTTTTTACTACATAAAATACTATGTTTTTCTTTTTCTTACTTTCCTGCTTTGAGATTTTGGATGCAGAAATATTACTAGTAACACACTTGCATTTTACCATTGTGATATTACTGTCTGACTTATAGAAGGTGAAAGAGCAGAGCACTTGGACACTACAATTTCATAAAATGTGAAACTACTGAAATGAATCTGCAATAGAAATCTGTTTATATGCATAGAAGGGAATGCATATCCCCGTCTTTTACGTACTTGGATAAGTAATAAAATAAAGAGCACAAAGCAATGAAACATTTTAATGCTTCCATTTTAATGCGGTATACATACGATGAGGAGAACAGAACAATGCTGCTCTTCAGAAGTTGAAACTCTTTGTAAAACAAGCTATTCTATTTTTGTCCGAAGACAACTGTGTTGGACATTAAATTCACGAAATAAATGTAAAATAGAGTAATCATTATACTCCTCGTATGTGTGTAAAAACTATAAAATCCTATATCTGTGCATGCTGCTACTCACCAGCTTGTGATCAGATGTGGAATGCAGTGAGTCCACTTAAAAAAGCCTCAAATGGCGAAATCTGTCCTGATTCTGAAGACAACCAATAGGGAGTGACCCTTTCTGCTCTCTTAAGATATGAAAACTGAGCTTGTTAAAGTGTATGCTGGTGGGTGTGCTAGAAAGAAGACAAAGAGGGGTGTCAGATAGGAGTATAACTGCTGTTTCAGCCCTCTCTCTCTGCTCTTGATCAATCAGTAAGACTGCAGGCCCTTATAGAATGTAGCTCTACTTATGCTCACAGGGGAATAATAAAATAATACTTTGCTGTTCAGTGTCTATGTAGAAGCTGATGACGAGAAAAGGGGAAGGGCCTGTGAGGAAACTCTAACGCTGTGACTCTTTTTTTTTATCCTCGCAGATGAATAGTTATCACCTCTTTGTGTTGTCCAGCAAAGTGCTGACCTTGGTTTCTGACTGCAACCAGAGACTTCCGTTTCACCCAGAGTCCTCTTTATCAGATCACATCTCAGTCAGCCTGAGGGAGAGAGGGATGGATGGAGAGCAGACCTGAGTGGCTGGCGCAGGCTGCTACAGTGCCAGTTCAATAATCCACAGACAGACATATAGATAAGAGCAGAGGGCTGAATGAAGGTGGTCAAGCCTGAGAGTAGGTCAAGCCATACAATGTCGATGTCGATACACTGCTTTTGTCCTGGCTGCCATAGAGCAAATTAAAGCTGCTTTCAATATACTGTATCTGATCCATCTAGTTAGCGCATAAGAAACCCAAAATAAAGCTTTGGAAATCTTGAGTTAACATAAAACAGTTCAGAGGACATACTGATATTTCACTATGCATTACAAAAGAAATACAAGAAATGGGTATTCTGACTGTGAGATGATTGGTAAATGATTATATCATGTAAAGAAATCAATACATGTAACTCAAGCCTGAGTTAGAGCCTGTCAGAGGATGAAACCATCATAAAAATATACCCTATTCAACATTTTATGTGTAATCTCTGCCATCTGACCTTGTCATCACAAGAGATGAAATATGTGATAAACCATCAAACTGCCGAGTCTTTGTCAAGTATACAAAGACTCAACAGCAGTATCTAGTGGCTACATGCAAAACAGCACCGCAAGTCTCATCGATCCAGTGGCAGATGGGGCGGGTGCACCACCTCCGAGACCTCGGGTTAAAAAATATTAATAAAGTACTAAAATTAGCACTTTTTCATCAATATACAACTTACACACAATGGTTGGAGGCAACGCCCGGTCACAGCAGGCTTAATTCATCAATCACAAAGATTCATAATAGGGGGAAAAAGAAGCATTAAGGGAAGAAGGCTCATGAATACAAATTTGGCCATGCATCTATGCACTAAGGCAAATTAAACTGGATCGGTCTGCGAGGAATCGCACAGCTGTGTGGTCAATGTGTTCGATAAATGCTGCAGTGAGAGAAACTGCTCTAATCCTCACATCTGCTCTGAGTAGCAGTGGCCAGGCTTTTCATTTCTTCTTTTTTTCACACTCAATATTCCATTAATGGGAACAGCAATATTAAATCAAGTAATCCACAGTGAGCAACATTTTCTCACAGCTTATACACTCAATCTGCTGCTAACCTAAGCTTATTAAACGGTTTGGTTTTTCGGCTTTCGTATAATATTCCTCCTGGAATATATCAGCGGTAAATCACACATCGTGCATTGTAGAATGCACTGTAGCAATTAATATGCAACTTTATAATAACATTTTTCTCCACTTGGATTAGCATAACAAGCTGTAAATGCTGACATACTATCACCTTTACTTTCACCACTTTTTTTTAGCACACAGCTATGTTAGATACTAACTAAGCAGACACTGAGAAACAGCATACATTGGCAGTGTTTCTGGCTATTAATATTCCCTTGGTTGATAGCTTAGTCAGCTACTGAATCAAATATCAAGTGGTTTTACCCACTAGTCACAAACGTATTGTTTGCCTTTTTGTGGTTGGTGGGTAGCATACGTACAGCTGCCTGCTGAAAATTTCTACCTGCTTTTTGTTTTTTTAAAAAAGACAGAAAAAGAAAAGAAGCAATGACCCAAAAATGCTTTCATGCTGAAGCCACTGTTAATATTTGTAAAATACAGTTAATAACAGTACATATATTCATTCATCCTCTTAACTGCTAATCCAGTTCAGGTGGATTGGATCAGGGGGTTGAGGTGCAGTGGAACATATCACAGCTGACAACTGGCAAGAGGTGGAGTGCACCCTTGACAGGTCACCAATCCATCACAGGGCTAACACAGAGAGAGAGACAGTTCACATCCACACCCGATTTAGACTTACCGGTTAACCTAACAGTCACAGCTTTAGACACAGACACAAGGAGAACATGCGAACCCTACACAGAGAACCCGGCAGACCAGAAGGTTTGAACCCAAATCCTTCCTTCAACTAAACAGCTCATTGTCTGTGGTGGTTCAAGCACGTGGCAGTTTCACAGTACACTAGAAATGCAGAGAGTTATAAAACTGAAATACTTTTTATGCAGTTCTGCTAAATGGACACAGTTTCACTGAAAATGCATTCCTGTATTTGTGGCGACACAGTAGGACTTGCCCACATTTAAACAACCTGTATACTGTATTCCACAAAGAAAATGTAAGTTCAACAATATGCTCTTATTTCCCCATGTTATAGCACATCCATCTTTCCTTTGTGCCAACTAATCACTTCTCCTGTCACCCGTCTGGTGAGATGAGGACACGGTGGGACCTGCTTCTCTCTGCAGTGGCTCCAGTCACACTCGGGCTCTGACAGAATGCGGCAGAAAGAACTGTCATCTGAATTTAATCAGAGAGAGAGTATACAAACTGCATTTCCTCCAGAGACGCAGCTGAAATTACTAAGGTCCAGAGCCGCTTTCTTTAACAACTTGAAAAGAGTGATAAATGCCATTTGACAAAAAAAAAAAAAAATGCAGCATATTTTGATTTTTGTCATATGTTTCTGCATCCTAGTTAAAGTCAAAGTTGCCATACTTCACCATAAACATAGCAATATAGTGACATAAAAACACTAATCTGGCACAAAGATACAATTTATTACTGTACCTTGTCTCAGTCTGCCTCCCCTTCTCCACCAAACTAGAGTCCTCCAGCTCAGCAGCTACCTGTGCTTCATGATCAGCCCAGTCAGCCCCGCTGCTAAGGGGCAGACAACTGCAACAGCAGGTCCCCATCCCGGCTCGGGCATCTCCCCTGCCCTGTTTCTGCTCTGACTCCTGCTGCTCCAGCTCTGACTTCTGAACCTGCTCAAGTCATCTAGACAGTGAGTGACTCATTCTACATAAAGTACATCATCACACAGCGCACACCTCAGGCCTGCAGCTGTTAGGCTCCCGGGTTAAATATTGCAAATCCAAACAAGGCCTGATGGAAAGCTTCCTCTGTATTCTGCAGAACAAAAGTCTACTGTACCAGACACTAAATCTACTCTTTGTTTTCATCATCTTTATTCAGTCCCCTGCTTCAGTCTCCATCCTTATTTGTAGGCCCAGGCAGTACTGAACATTATTTTTTTTAACTGTCACAACGGCTGTAATAAGTCATTGTGGACACGATATTGACAATAAAGCCCTTTTTTAGAAAATCACTCCGACCTCAAATAAAGGTCCTGGCTGCCTCACAAGTAAGTCGTGAAGATGGATGCACAAACACAAGAGCTTTAGACATGATCTACTGATAATAACAACAGTCAACATTAATAACCCCACAAAAGTGAAAGCACCTGCTATCTCACCAAAAACACATTTGCAATTCCTTGGCCAAGAGTCCAAATATCAGTTTCAGTGTCCCTGCATTTGGTGCTAAGATGACGTTATCACGCTCGCTGTCGCCATTCTCACAGATTAATATTTCATGCTTCTAGGCAAGTTTGCCATATTGTCGGTGTGGCTGTTTGAAGAAAATGCGTTTATGCAGGCTGCATGCATGTGAGAGTGAGATTCACACAGGACAAAAGAAATCCACGATTTTGGAGACTGGCAAAAGAGCAGGATATCATATTGCTCTTTCCAATACCCTGCAATGCGTTAGGTCTGTTGAGTTCATACTGTATTTTAATTTCAAGCATACCACAAAGGGGCTGTCCAGAAAAAAATTAATAAATATGGCTTGAGTCATAAGCCAAAAAACACAGACCAGTTTGAACCATTTAGATATTTGATTTTGTGCATTTTGTTCACACAAACAAGACAACAAGAGCTGTAACTACTTGTATAGCAACGTCTACATAAACATAAACATATTGTTAAAGATCCAGTGACCTATACATTACAAATAATCAAAATAATTTAGTTAAGTCATATAAAAATGACACGTGATGGCCGGAGCAATCTCTGCTGTGCAAAAAAAAAAAAAAAATCCTCTTTTCCTCCACATGGAAGGGGAAATAATTAAACACTCAAAAGTATTTCCAAAGAGGAGTCGAGTGTAAATCCCTCTTTCTGGGGTTGGAATGTGAGCTCTCTGCCATCACTACTACTATGTTGTATTCTAGCCCTAAACTGACCCCCTGTGAGGCCTAAGTATCATTTTTTACGATGTTGTCTTAGACTACTGCTGAGTCAGCTAATGTTTTTCATTAATCCATAATTACGTTTAACTGTTTTTAACACGTGTAAAAATAAATGGTTCCCAAGTTACCCTGCAATTCAAATGTGCTGAAGCTACACTGAAAGTGATGCTATCAGATTGTGAAGACACAGCTTCAAGAACACGGTTCCTGTAGTCGTCCGTAGAGCCCAGTGGATGCAGTTTAACAATCACAGCTGGCACATGTAGACAATGTGACTGAAACATGTGGGGCAGAGCAGTTATTTGCAATAAATAAATACTTGGGAAAAGGTTTCGACTCTGCTATAAACAGCAAGTGAGAGGGCAGACCTGCACATCTGCACTATATTAACGTGTTATTAATATTTGCTCACTGGAGCACAGAAAGGAGGAAAGCTGTTGGTGGTTCGGGAGTTTATCACTTGAAACATCTGCCACAGGAGGCTGTATGAATCGAATGACATACGCAGTGTCACCAATACCTTTCTGTCTATTACACCATTAAATAATGGTGCAGCTAATGACTCTCAGGTAAAAGTAACCTTCACCAATGCTTTGCTGAAACAAAAACTATGCACTGATCCCAGCATGTTTCTTCATGACCTCCCATGGCACCATGTATCTACGTTTACTTCTACAGTCAGTAGAAACATGAGGTCATTCAAAAGTAGTTAGTCTCATCTACCATAGCTTTATGCAATGTCACACTAATGTCAATGAATTACATTTTTAGGGTTTAACATCCAAGGACATCACAGTCGGCGTCTTAATCTGAGAGTTGATCATTTCTGGCAGGATGAAAGGCTTCATCGTGTCACTCGAGAGTTCCCGAATCTTTGCCTCACTGAGAAACAAAGAAACTGGACTGGCTTCCTGTCTCTGGGCCAAGGAGGACCAGCTGGGAAAACACTTTTTTAAAGTGATGCCTGTCAGAGACTCGTTGTTTCACGCAGAAGGGTCCTGCACAGAGACAGGTACAAAGTTTGACTTCACTTTAAAAGTCTAAAACTTAATGCCAGGTACCTTTTTTTTTGGTTTTGTTTTGTTTTTACAGAACAAAAATGCAACCTTACAGTTAAACACGTCCATATATCACATTAGAAAACTTAAAAATTTAGAAAAGAAAAGCAAATTTAATGAACCTTTAAGCTCTTTTTTTGGCGATGATGTTGTGGCCTCAGCATCGAGGCATAGATTTGATGTGTTAGCAGAAAAAGAAAGCTTCATTAAGACAGCGTTATGATAAAGGCCTGTAGGGACATTAAACTTCTTTTTTTCCTCCATTTCCTGTTAAAAAAAATGCTTCAAAACATCTCATGGCTAATTAACTCAGAGCGTCCTGATCAAAAAAGTCAGCTTTTTAAAAAAAATGCAAGCACAAACTAAAATCATAACAAGCTGTGGGACAAAAGGAAGATAAATATTCATCAGAAATGAAATATTGACAGAACTTTTTGACAAGTAAATAAATTTGAGAAAGAAGCTGAGTGAGCCTATTTCGGTGTAAAGGCTGTGTGAGTTTTAGTGTGGATATCAAACACTTCCCCCCTGGACTGTCCCACAACACTGTTAACCCATTCAACAATGTGGACTGTGTCCTCAACAGGACACCATTGTGCCTCGGTCTGGTCATTTTCTCCCTGGGGGAGCTATAGAATTGCACATTTCTTATGCTCGGTGAGTGCCAGTGAAGTGCTCAAAAGTGAACCTAAGTACTCAGTTTCCCCAGCTTTTACAAGCAATGAGATAATAATACCTAGTGTTTACTAATCATTAGAAATATTATCATTTCTGTTTATGATATTAGTTTGTGTAATAAAAAAAAAAGTTTCTGTATGTCAAAGCTACTGGCATCTCAGATCTGAGTATGCTTTGGCATCAGTCCATGATGTATCATGCAACAGTGAGACAGAGTTCACTTGTAATAATAATAATAATAATAGTAATTATTATAATAATAATAATAATAAACTTTATCATATGCTAGCACATGTGCTAGTATATGTATAAAGTGCTTCAATAGAAGTGCAAAAGCAGCATACTCAAGGGGTAGGATTTAAAAGCTCTAAAACACATGTACAACAAAGGGAATAAAGGATATAATCAAATAAATGAAAGACTAGAGGCAATTAGTTTGCAATTAGCATGAAAACTAAAACCAAAAGATCAAAGGAATCCGATGTAAAAGAATCAGCTAAAAGCAAGTGTCTAAAAATGAGATTTAAGAATGGAAGTCTGATTCTGCGAGCCTGATCTCCTCAGACCGGTCATTCCAAAACCTGAGAGGCCCTGATGGCAAAAGCATGTCACAGTCAAGTTGTCATATTTGAAGCCAAACCACATTTTTTCTTAAATCTGACGATGTAAAAAGACCTAACCAATCAAATAGCCAAAGATAAAGTAAACAAGTTAGGTGCTGATCTATTAACTATTCCCAGAATTAGATCTCAGTGTGCTGACGGTGCTTTCAGTTACTGTGATCCTGTTCTTTGGAATAGGCTGCATACTGACCTGAGGTCAGTTACAACTGTGTCTACAATTGTTACGTCCCGAGGGTCTAGGGGACAAGGGACCAACATACGATTAGAAAAGGAAAACCAAGAAAAAGGAATCGGTTAAAACAAAAATAATATTTATTAGGCAAACAAAGAACGCAACACAAAACAACCTCCCAA
>JAVDPK010002969.1:892801-922134 GCA_034780415.1 Cichlasoma orientale
GACTTGTACTCAGCTTTTTATGTTTTTATCTTTAGTGTAGCGGTTTACACATTCGCTTGTCAAGTGAAAGGTCGCTGGTTTGATTCTGGAGACACAAATCCCCTTTGGGGTCGTGTCAAGAAGAGCATCTGGCATCAGGAAGAACGTCCGCCAAATCAAACATGTGGAGCAACCTGCTGTGGCAACAGAGCTGACAGTAGCTATGTTAAGTGCATTGAGTTTATGTGCAATGAAATGTGCTATATAAATAAAGTTGCCGTTACTGCAAGTAAAAACAAAACTAATCAGTGAGAGAAACAGAAGGCACAGAGGTTCACAGTCTTGTCAAATACACCACCACATCTGCCTCCTTATACAAGTAGTACAAACATCATCTAAACAGGGGGTGGTTGTTGTGAAGCTGCAACTGTAAATAAGTATTCATGATGGTTATTAAAAAATTGTTACCCATCCCTAAATTTTCATTGTCTTCCTTTCCATTTATTTAGATTAATTCACACCCATCAGACTTAAGACACAGACCTCTTTCATCTGTGGCATTATCTGCATGGATTGAAGTGGGTTGATTTTGGAAGATGGTTTTGAAATTGGGTCACTCCCTGGGAGATTTGCCGGAAGTATGACAGCCTGACGAACTCTATTTCAATCTGCTGCCACACATGACAACAGACTCGCCCATTAGCTTGGACAACTTTATCATTTTCCACAGTTCAGCCTCATAATATTGTGAGTGTTTCAGACGTACTGTGACTAACATTTCTTAGCGAAAATATACTTGTGCTACATGTTCGCCTAAGTAAATCATTCTTAGATCAGCTGATAAAGTCTGAAAACCTTACACTTCCACAAAATTGAACACAACATATGTAACCATTAACCAGAAAGTTAAGGGCCGGGGGGGTTGCACGGCTTACCAACAGTGAGGTGTAAGCAAATGTGAGTTTTGCACCAGCCACCGTGTCAGAACAATCCCTTCTTTGTACTTCAAGTCAGCTAAGTTCTACTATCAACACACACCAAATCTACTGAGTGTTGTCAGGGCAGCACTATGTGGACTGCTTCAGTGCAGAGTTTTTTTGTTGCACACTTCCTGGAAAGCTCAGGGATAAGAAAAGAAGCAGGACAGACAGCATATCAAACAGCCGTGCTAAAAGTCCGATCCACTTCAAAGATGCTAAATTGTGATTAATTCATCACATGCACAAAAAACATCGTCATTTCTACGCAAAAACAAATCATTACTAACAGTTACCCCTGCAAGATAAATAAATCATTTTAAATGCTGAGTTCCTGTCAACTAAAAGATAATACATAATCATTCTAATGGTCTGAAACAGATCCATAGACGGCCCCATTACATTTTTTTATTGAGCTATTGAGCTGAAGCCATCTTCACTGTCATTAGTGTTTCAGCTTTGCCAAGTGAAGTTGTAATAAGTAACCCATCTTGTGAGTGCTTAGAATCTGCCAGGTATTTGAGGATTAAGTGATTCTTTTCCTAAAATTTGAGAGCTCTTCTCCTGTCACACCCACAGTTTCAAATTGGGATGGGTTCTTCCTTTGCCCGTGTGTCACGGTCCCTCGGTTTTGAGTTTTCTGTGAAGTTCTCGTTTCCTTGCATTTTGTGAACGACACGTTTGAGTTTTGCTTCTTTGCAACCTTGTTTATATTACTTATTCTTTAGTACCTCCATTGTGGCCTTGTGTATTTAGTTTGTCATTCGTGTTTCTCTATTTGTCCTTGTCCTAGTTAGTATTTACTTTATTTCCTGTATTTTGAAGTCCAGAAATCTTGTCTATTGTTTGTGGCACTTTGTGGATTTAGTATCTTCCTCTGAGTTTCAGTTCTTGCTAGTTTTTAGTTTCTGATCACGTGCGGGTTGTTTCTAGTTAGTTCCCTTTTGTGTTCCTTGGGGGTCCCAGTCGTGTCTGCTTTTGTCCTTTGTGCTGTGTCTAGTCCTTCTGTTCTCCCCTATGCCAAATGAACACTTGTTTCCTGTTTCATTGTGGTAACTGTTGTTTTCTATGGCTTGTGTTTTGTTTATTTCACTTGCTTCGTCATGTCTGTGGTTTCCAGTCGTGCATCCCACCTGTTGTCTCTGCTCTCGATATCCTGTGAGTGTCTTTATTGCCTCTGTCTCCTGCTGTCCTGTGTTGTGTTGTCCCTCATTCCCCGGTGCTGTGTTCTGCCTGAGTTCTGTGTTCTGCTCATGTTCCTGGTTTGTATTCCTGGTTCCAGCTCAGCTCTGTTGGATTCTGTTTTCGGACAAATTTTTAACATTAAAGCTGCCTTTCTCACATCGTGCACTTTGGATCCAACTCTGCCTGCTGCACAGCGCTATATGACACCAAGCTTAATCTCTTTACCAAGTTTGATGAAATTGAGCTGGTGATTTGATGTAAACTAACAAACAGCACTGATTGTTTTGTTGTTTGCCCGTTCGGTTTATTATCAGTTTACTATGATTGGTTAATAGTGGTGCTGTGTGTTTTTGTTTGTTGGGGTGGGAAAAATTTAACGTGACGGGTGGATGGCTGTGCTATCCACTTGCTGCAGTGTTAAGTGTGTGGTGTAAGAGTGGAGCTGCTTATGTGCATCTCTACTAACAGGAAGCGAGGCAAAGAGGGAGACAAAAGTGAAATTATTTCCCCCGTCCAGCATAAAGAGAAAGTGCAACGCAGTTCATGAAATGGTCACGACCTTTAATCTGCCGCTTTGTGTTTCTGGACATGAATTCTACAGTTTTTTGTGTCCCTCTACACGACTTTAAATCAGCCGGCTCTGATTCATGTCCGTGTCCACAAAATGAATATTTTCCACTTTTAAAAGCCAAAAAAAAAAAAAATCTGCATTTACATGCTGGAGGGGTGGGTGGTGGAGTGAATTATTTTTGCCACTCGTGCCAGAAACTGAAGTTTGATTCATACAGCTCATCTGTATCATTCTTAAATAAGTTTTTAATTTTAAAATGCATTGCTTGGTTAGGCTTAGACATAGGTATTAAAAACTACCGGGTTAGGTTTAAAAAGCTCGTGGTTTAGCTTAAACTACAACAGGTGCCACATTTTTTTAAAGCTTTGCTTTCTTTGTTTCCATTGTGACACCTCCCCACTTTCTCTGGACAAAATAAGTGCTTCTGATACAAAATATAGCTACTCTCTATTGAAATACATTACTTACAAATTTGTGCTCACATTCATTGAGAAAAATTGTCATTGAAAAGAAAATAGATTGCTTTTTTGTGACTATTTCACACTTTGTTATGAGACTGGGATGAGAGCAGACATATATCAGCCAAATATGATAAACAGTATTGAGTCACAAAATGTCTAATTCTTTTAGCCCCCTTTTAACTTCTTAATATGTTTTAGTTGTTGCTTGGACACGTAGCACCAACAACTGTTGTAAACCAAACACACGCTCCCCAACAACAGCCTCTGCCAGTGCGACCACACCTCAAAAACTGCACAGGAACACAACAAAGAACACAAGGCATTGACATGCCCTCCAAGCTTAATGATCCTAATCACATTGAGCATGAGAGGGATGCAGCAGTACAAGCCCAATCCACAGATGCCTGACCCCACAAACCACAAGACCTCAAATCCCACATCCATGTCGAAGGGTGAAAGCTATTAACTATAAATAGCCGAGAGCTGTTTTTTATGATTTCACTTTCTTTCACATGCCAAAAAACATGGAAAAAAAGTCAGCTGGTGCTCAAAATAAGCTGAAAGGTATCAGAGAACAGCGCTGGTGAGTTCCTTTCCACTGCATGAAATCGCAAGAAATAAGGCCTCCAAAACAAAGAAACAAGAGCAAAACAGGATCCTTCCACCAAGCCAAACGGGCAACAAGTAGCTGAGTGATTTCACAGCATTGACATTTAGGATGTCATATATCACACAACTTCACTGCTGTATTGTTCTCAGTTCTTACAGAGAAAAAAAAATCAGCGAATGAGGGAAAACAAAGACCAGCTTTATTCTGTACACAATACATGTCAGCAACAACAAATTTGTTAGCTCGAACCACTTTAAAGCCATTTTTAAAAGTATCTTTGGATACAAAAAAGTAAAAGAAGGAAAGAAAACTTTATTAGTGTGGTGCAATACTACCCGTATCTGATCTGTATTACTGTTGTAACATGTCTGATACACAGTTTCATACTCATTTATGAATATAACAGTCACTGATACAAAGTGTCCATGCTGTTAATACAGAGCTGCAAACTGGTATCTGAAGAGTATTGTGTGTCACTGAGTAACAACCAACCTGACGCTGAGGCTGCAGCTATGAGGATGTAAAATTCTCCATATAGGCCTTCCATCTGCCACAAACAGGGCAAACTAGGAGGGCTTTGAGATAACATGTTAAGGATGTAGACTTTGTAACTATGATTCATATACAACACAGATGTCTCCAGTCTGTTTCATAGTAGGCTTTAATGACTTATCTGATTGATTTCTGCATGATTTCCGGGTTGCTCTCCTCCACTGGTTCCCATCATAATAACTGTCTCATATACAGTGACAGCCAGAGACCAGCATCCAAGAATCCACTGCATAATATCAACTACAGTAAATATATATCAACTGCAGTTCTAAATACACAAAATAATGTCTCTTTGCTGCCTTTCACTGAAGCAGACCTTCAACCAGAATCCTGCTGTTTCAATGTGAAAATCTGAGAAAAAGCAAAACTTCACAGTGCGGCATGTGACTTTGAAAATTCTGCCCTCTCTGCTTCAATAATGCAATCATGCCATACATCTCTGTCACCACATGGTCACACCCCTCTCCTCCAACCTTTACAGTCTCTCTCTCTCTCTCTCTCTCTCTCATTCACATCTGCACACGCACACAGAGACACACACCCCAAGTCTGCACACCTATCGGAGTGAGTAGAGGTCCTGCATGGTGGATGTGAGGAGAATTTTAATAGCCTTCTCCCTGTCCTGCCGGGCTCTGTCACTTTCCGTTCACAATGCAGGCAGAGATAATTGGTTTCACCTATCTAATGGGACCGCTGTGTGTTAATCCATATGTTCGTGTGTGCTTGCCTGTCATTAACATACAGCTTTTAGATAAATCGGTGTGTTTACAACACAGCCTTAAATGTAGTTTGGTTGTTGTAGTGCCTCAAACGTGTTAGAGCAGCAGAGAGCAGCAGCAAAGAGCACTTTGAAACCGAACAACCGCCTGCATGGGTTGAATTTTTATTTTATTTTACTCAACCGAGCAAGGCAAAAATGCACAAAAGCCACTCACTTGATGAAGTAACTGGCTCCTTCTTCCGTGAAGCCCTCTTCCCAGCCTCTTGGTAAATCTATAACACGAACAAGAACACATTGAACGACCCGCTACATACTGCAGAAGGAAATTCTCCTGGTATCCTGCAAAATCAGATAATTTTATCGCGTACCTGAACGTATCATGTGTCCGGAGTTAACAGGTTCGCCAGTGCGTGGATGCAGCCAAGTAGTACTTTGAGTTTTATCACTGCAAGAAAAGACACCTGTTACTGAAAGCTAATAAAACAACGAAGATAAAAAAAAAAAAAAAACCTTCGCACCGCCTCGTAAAGTAGCCGGAGCAGAACAAGCAAAATGGCTCACTTAATGAAGAAGACTCGGCCATCTCTGCAAACTCCATACGACCACTGGTCAGGTAGGGTGTCCCGTCCGAGAGGTGCCGCCATGATCTCTCGTCTCCAGCTCGGCTCGTCCCCCCCTCGCCCTCTCCGCAGACTTTTTCCTGGGAGCCCACATAATACCGCCGCTAGGGCTGCATAGTTTTTAAAGGGGAAGAATACCAAACAAGAGCAACAGACTCCCTGCAAGACTCCCCTTTTGTTGGGAAACCAGCTCATCATAAATGATAAAATGATTAAAAACAAAGCTGGTAGTTGTATAAGAAATTAATAACTTAAGCCATACAACATAGAAAAGTGTGGGCAAGCTCGAGAAAGTGGGTGAGCTAGATCTGGATTAAAGCATTGGAGCCAAGGAGTGGGACACTGCAAGGCAATGATTTCAGTTCTTGGGTGGCCCAGTTGTAAAAGTAGTTATACTAGAATTCGCACACGAAACCAAAACGTGCAAGTTTTCAAAGAATTGTTTGAATATGTTAAATAAAGGTAGAAATATACAATCCTCCTTAAATAATCTTTATTTTAAGAGAAATAAAATAAGAGAAACATTGGTTATAGGTTTCATCTGAACATTGGTAGTGGGGCTGCAGGGACAATGCTCCTCACCAAGGAAATTTTGAGTATCACATCTTCCATTTCCTGCATTCTGCTGACTTTTTATGCACCATTCTACAGTGAAAATGTCTTTATTGATTATCTATTAATGTGAAGCAGAGGTGGGGAATTAATTTTGAAACTGGGACTGTTGTGGAGGGCCACAGCAATAAAAATAATAGCAGAATAATGTTGCCCCTGCAACTCAGACTTGGATAAGGGTAGAAAATGAATGGATGGATGGATGGATGGATGGATGGATGGATGGATGGATGGATGGATTGCAGAACTGAGTTCAGCTTACTGGTACGGCACTCCACAGTCCCAGTTTCTCATATGTTTGCCTGGTGTCAGAATCACAGTGTAAGCAGTTGACAATTCTGTTTGATATCAGACTACTGGGGATCCCTATGTTACCCCTATGTTATTGTGACTTAGTAGCAAATTAGTAACAACCCATCTAAAACTGAAAAACAGCAGCTAACAATTTACTTAGTTCTCAGATTGAAAAAAAAAAGCCAGAAGATCAAACTTAGTATGTCTTTCGCTTTGTGGTTTATCCACCCTGCCTGTACATGTGCGTGGTGCCAGAAGAGAAACTGTGCAGCTGCTGACTGAGTTTACATGTGTGTGGGGCATGGATAATTATGTTTACCACAAAATATCTTTTTATGAACATATAATTTCAAATTTGGCATTTAAAAAAGGCATTCGTCACTGAGTATTACTGTAGTATGAGTTTTGCTTTTCTAAATAAGCCCTCTAAGAAAAAGCATGTGTTGTATACAGAGCACCCCCCAAAACCAGTGCCTTTGGAGGCACAAAAAAAAGAACCCGGAAACTTCACAAAAATGTTGAATGAGGCAGCCGTTGGAGGGGGAAAGCATCCCTTAACAGTTTCTAATTTTCTTTTTAGTCCTATTTGTTTGATATAGAGCTCCCCTGCTGACAGCGGTGGAAAAATATTATTGCATGGCCAGCGGTTATTAGCTTTTGGTCACAAGATCAGTAACTCGAGGCCACAAGTTAATAAGGCGTGGGAATGAGTTAACTTACAGTAAGTTGTGAGATATTGTTGGATGGCCACAAGATGGAGTATGTTTACTAATCACACTGATTGAGCTCCATAAGGCTAGTATCACTTGATCTAGATTTAAGTTAATTTTCTTTTATGATAATCATAACCTACATTATTGATCTTGGTTGGTATTGTAATTCTAGCATTTCATTTTATCAGATGTTAGGGTAGCCTCCATAAAGCTCTTTTGTTTGTTTTTTGTTTTGTCTTTTAAATTTATTTCTTTCAGGGGCTGTGTACAAAAACATTAATCACATAAAAGGAAAAGATGCTTTGTACCTGATTTAGCTATCAGTTAATGTCCACCTGCAGTCCCTGGGCCAGTAAAAAAAACAATAGAAAACAGATTAAATCAATCAGCAGAACGCAACTACACATACACATATACCCACATATATACACATACCCACATACAAACAAACTTAATAACAAAAATAAAAAAAAAACAAATATCAAAATATTAATCAACTATAAATAAAAATGTCATAAAGCACAAGACAAATTCTAGTAATATTAATGCACACAAGACTGAATGCTCAAAATGTACTTTTTCACATATCTTTCCCGAGAAAAGATATGGAAATCGGTACACATTTTCAAATTCTTTGGAAGCATATTCCAGGCTTTAATTGCATTAATGGAGAAAGCTGATTGCACTGATTGCACAAATATCTGAATACAAAACTTGATTGTCAAAACTTAACCTGTTATATTTAGTAAGTTTATGACAATAATGATATTGATTAGCTTGTTTATAAAGTGATGTGATGGGTTTTAACTCTTATTTGTCTTATTTGCCTGTGCCCAGCACGTTATACAATACAATATTAATAAAAAAAAAATTGTTGCATTAAATATATCTTAGATGCATCGTCAGTGAGTTCCTAATATTTTTAAAATGAGCTATGTTGTATTTCAGTATATGACATCTTTTTAATATGCTTTTTAAATGTAAACATAGAATCTAAAGTAACCCCTAAGTATTTAAACTCATCAACATTTTTTGACTCTTTTCCCTCAACATAAATATTTGGGAGAACACTTTGTTTGCATTTATTCTGGAAGTACATGTCAGGTCACTGTTTTCTCTGTATTCAGAGTAAGACATGAATAGTTTAATCAGTTTACAACTTTTTGCATAATGAATGTTAATTTAGCAGCAACTTGTTCAGGATCTTTGCCATGTATATATATAGCACTCTGTCATCAGCATAAGATTTCAACACTATCACACACAGATAGAAACCCATTAATTTGTATACTAAACAACAACGGTCCTAAGATGGAGCCTTGTGGCATTCCTGTTGTACAGGCTCTAAGAGATGATATTTTGTTTTTGATCCTGACACAGAGTGGTGAGATAAATAAGACTGAATTCAATTTAATACATTAGCAGACAGGTGAAAATGATGGAAGTTTGACACACAGTGCAGCCTCAGCACTTCAGTCTGGATGTGCTGCATTACAGAGACACCTGAGAGTTATTGACCTTGTGGCCACGCATTACTAACAGGTGGAAAAACAATAATATTTTTTGTACCTATGGCACCATTGGGGGGGGGGGGGGGTTTAAGGGCAGCAATGAACAGATAATTGACAGTGGGGGAAAATGTGACAAAATAAGATGAAAAAGCTGGCCACAAACAAGGGGGGAAAATCTGAAAATATAAGAGATTTTCAGGCTGAGCTAGGTGGTCTGGGGATTGTCATCTAAATTTTCATCAAGGTGACATTGACTTAAACTGGAGCATTAAACTACTGTCCAGCATGTGAGTCATGAAGACAGACAACAGTAAAACTTCAGGGTGAAAATGCTATGAGCCTGCTTTCATAAAAGCTGGATCAAAGTCACCAATTTAGACTTCTAGAGATTTTTTTCACATAAACAAATGTTGCAATAAACCCTATTTTGCTGATGTAATTTTCTTAAAACAATATTTACAATCGACAGTAAAAAATAATACAAATGTAGATAAAGTTGCCTATTGATTCAGATTTCTTGCCAAAAAACAAACTTTTCATGAATATAGGATACTAAGAAGACTATCAAATGAGTTCTACTGAAATTTTATATGAATTGTCTTTTACCCTTTACGAAAGAATGTCCCAATAAGTACCACACAAAAACTACACAAAGTGATGTAAGTAAAACCACAGATAAATGCATCTTGATATGTTTTCTCTAAAGGAAAGAAGAGGACTTGCGTGGTGGGAAGTCAGTTAACTGGCGGGATATGTATGTGTGCTCAGAACTGACATGTCTGCAGGTCGGGCTGAATCTACAGCACATCCATACATAACTGTACAGGAAGCTTTAGGTGAAGTTTGTCAGCCTCACATCACCTTCATTGGCACTGCAGTCAAGCTTTAAGGACAGAAAGCCTTTCTGACCATGACACATTACAATAATGCTTACACTGCATCAAACAGACCTGCCCAATTTACCGCCGCTGCTCATAAATTTTCACAGAGCAGGCAATGTTCAAAGTCACAGTGGTGTTGGCACAGGAGCTATTTTGCTGACCAACAAGAGACAAGCAGCACGGTTTCAGCTCATCATCCCAAGCTCTCTTATTAATCGGTTATCATTATTATTATTATTACCCTCAGTATGTAACACCGTGTGCTTTAACTTGGGGTTCTGGTTCCCTTTGGGGAGGTTTTGTTGAACTGTTCTCCAGTGGTTCAAGGCACTGCTCTTTAAAGATAGTGGAGGATAGAACTTTCTCCAAAGCTTATAGAAGCCTTTATCAGAAACCATGTTGCTGAAAATTTTTTACCTACATGAAAGAAAAGTAAAACTATTTTGGGCCATATGGGATTTCTGATCATATATGACATGTAATAATGTAATTATTAGCTAAATAAGATCTACTTACAAGCAGTATTTTAAATGAAAGAACAAAGTATTTTTTTTATGAATGTACATTTCATATACAGTACAGTGCAAAAGTCTTGAGCCACCCCTCATTTCTTTATATTTTGCTAGCAAAATGGGAAATAGGTGCAGTGATTTATTGAAACATGCAAACATACATGGAAATACAGTATATACGGCCAAAACAGAGTTTGTAAGAGTTTGAAAGTCAATATTTGGTGTGACCACCTTTATTTTTGAGCACAGTCTGAACTCTTTTCTGCAGCTTTGTAATTTCTTTAAGCAGTCTTCAGGAATAGTTCACCAGGCTTCATGAAGGACATTTCAGTGCAGTGTTTGTATAATTTGTCACACCTCACCCTTTTCTCACCATTCTCCTTCCTGAAGAACGGCTCTGAAAAAGACTGGACTGAAAATGAATGAAAACGCAGCCAATGTCCAGGAAAAAACTTTGAAAGACCTCCAGAATGCCTGAAGAACTGTTGCTCAAGACCACTTTAAACAAAGTCTGGCTCCTTGGAAGCAAAATATAAAGAAGTGAGTGGGCTTTTGCACGGGACTGTAGTGCCGTGAATAAGCTGATTCATCAGTGAATGAGTGTTTTTAACAAGTGTGTTGATGTGTTTCAAAATTATGTTCAAGTCTTTTCATACCCATCTGGATTTTACCTTAAAGAAATAAAAAATAAAATATATTGTCACATCTGTTACAATGTTATAATATCACTACCCAGTTACAACACACTGCAGATAAAAATGTGATGCATTAGGGAACTTTTGCTCCGTACTGTAAGGTCAGGCAGGTACTGGTAGATACCTGCAATTGAAGGAAATAAAAAAAACTATCTATATTCATCAATAATAACACCATTAATAATAATTTGATAATATTTGATCTCAGTTGATTCAACTTGTTGTGCATTACTCAACCGGTCTGCACAATGTGTTACACAGCCACTGAAACACCATAAATACTGCAGTGTAATCATCTCGTAGCCAAACGCACTTGCTGTTATTTGACCTTGTTATGATTTATTATCATCCCGACTACGTAGACATGCATCTATACATGCTAATTTACACAAACAAATACACACACATTTGCTGCGCAGTCCAGCGCAGCTCTGCAGTGGGCTCTCTGCTGCTACTGCTGCTGCTGAATCCTGCCTCTTGGCTGCCAGGGGCTCACAATGCAGCAAGGTGACTCAATGTTATTGTCTTCTCCTCAGAGAGCCTCCTCCCGCTGAATCACTTACTTACACTCGCTAAAGGTGCTGAGCTGAAAATGAAATAAAGATTCTCTTGTTCTGACTTTCAGCTCTTCAGTGGAATCATTTGGATCTTAATCTAGTTGGCAGAAGCCCGCATAGGAAATCAATAGCATCTTTTCTGAAATGCTTTTGTTCCAAAATAGACCTTAATGTCAGCAGACTAAGGTATATAAATGAGTGTGTACAGGTTCCTAAATTATTAACGCACACACACACTATAGGGTAGTATTTAGAGAGTAGCCTCCTCTTCATTATGCAGCCCATTTTATTATCATATAGTAGCTGATTAAAAAGAAATGCTGATCTTCCCATCCACTCTAGTTTTCTTTCACTATCAATTTCACTTATGATCTATGACACTGATTAATTGCCTTCCAACTCAGTGAACTATTACACTGTCATCTAAAGAGCAGGGATGTTATATTTAGTCATAAGCTCACTTGTCCAGAAATAAATTAGATTAATTGTCTTGCTGTACCTGCCAAAGCTCATAAATTGTCTTTTGGGATTTTTATTCCAGCACCCATAATTCCAGGAGGAAGCTAATGTTTATACAACTTCCGGGCAATAGATCTAAGGCTTCTTTCAGTCTGCTCCAATCAGCTGTTGAAGGTTTAGCAACAGAAGGAGAGCATTTGATTTAAATATTTCCTCTGTAATTAGGCTTTCATATATGCTGAATCTCAGAGAACTAAACAACAGCAGCAGGTATGCATGCTAACAAGGTGCATAATTTCATAGTTGGTGCTATAGTCATTTGCCTTCCAGCATATTTGAATAATTAAGCCAAACATCTTATTTTTACAGACGTCAACATGATGGCAAGAATGGACTCAGACAACATATAACAACAGCGCCCTCTTCTGGAGAGATGGTATCTTAGCGGGTGAATCTGCACAGACCAGAACAAAGTCCACGCTCTGCTACAAACCATCCTGCAATGGGATGGCAGTATCTGTGAGTTTTCACAACCATTGTGGCAAATATCATATGTTTGTAACACCAGAGTTACACATAGATTAAAAATACAAAAGACAAGAGTGTACAATTGAAAGGGAGCACTGGCAACTTGCTTTCCCTGCTACTTCCAGCACCCTTTACTGGGTATTCATGGGTCAGACCTCCCGCATCATCAAACGGGACCTTCATTTTCATCCCAACTACACACCTGTAAAGTTCTGTGGCTGTATATTGCACAGATGCAGTGTCATCAAATGGATCAAATCTGTACACAGACAGACAGTAAAATACTCAGACAGGAAGAGAGACAGACCCAAAAATAATACCAGTCATATGTTCGAGGCTAATCAGCCTGTGAGATGAAGTACAGTTTGATCTTCTATAAGCACACACACGCACACACACACACATACACACGCACACATGCACGCGCGCACACACACACACACATACACACAAAGTTTCATATAAGATCTTCTCATGAGGCCAGTGAACGGGACTGGGGGTGAGAGGTGAACTTGGACCCATTAATCACAGACTGCTGCTTCCTGAGCTCAGAAAAAGCTGAGGCAGAGCTGCACTAAGGGGGATTTTTTTTTTCACAGTGGGAGTGAAGCAAACACTGACTGAAGAAAGAGTGTCATTTGCAAACTCGTGACTTTATGACCTTAAGTATTGCATACTTAAAGCTGCTGGTGAAGTCCAAGCAGAAGTCTTGAGCCACCCCTCAGGTCTTTATATTTAGCTTCAAGAAGCCTGGAGAACTATTCCTGAAGACTGCAGAAATGACAAGAAAGCTGCCTCAGAGAGTTCAAGCTGTGTTGCAGAATAAAGGTGTTCATACCAAATATTGACTTTCAAGTGTGCTAAAATTGTACAGCAGTTGTGTTCGAATTTTTCCTTATAGACAGTATTTACATCTATTTTTCTATTGTAGAACCTATTGCCCATGATTAATGCTCCCATATTATAATAAATAAACAAAAACTAAATCTGGAACTAATTAAAACTCATTTGAAGCAAGCAAAGCAACTCTGACAACTACAGTAAACACAGTTGAGTTGAAAACAAAAATTTAAAATAAAATAAAATGAAATGAAAAATACTCAACTATAGTAATGGTAAATTGAATATTTATTTATTTATTTTTCCAACGTAAACACTCAACTGTTCCTAATTATCAGAAATGAATGGGGCAAATAATTGGCAAACGAAATTTGAAACCGTAGTACTTTGAAAAAAAAAAAGACAACTATATTTAAAAATAAAATTAAAAATTAAAAGGCATCAAGGGTGTCATCCACCCACCCCAGCGTGTATTTTCCGACTTATTTTCTTTCCATAAGACCCGCCCACCTGCTCTGCTGTCTCGCCACGTACGATTCAGTGCAACGCAACATGCTAGTGCATTTGACAGACGGCTGAACTGACCAATTAGGTTAACCACCAAATGACGTTCGGTCTGACTACTGAGCTGGTGGTAGCTGCCGATACCTCTCCACCTGAGAGGAAGCGACGGGTTAAAGAGTAGATGAGGTGCTGTGTTCATACTAAAGTGAGTATACTAGCCACAGATCTATGGGGCTCTTTAGTGAAGCTTTAAAATCCACGATGAGTGTTAGGGAAATGCTGTGTAAGCTTTGCTGCTGAGGCCAACGATCTAATGTTACATGAGTATCTGATTTCTTCATGCTTGGCACTTATAAGCTAAATCTGTCAGTGACGGTGCTAAAGGCTAACACCAGCAGCTTCCTCTGGTTATTATTAGCCAATAATGTGCAGTGTGTGGAGGCTAGAGGGGCTGCTTGAGGAAGATCGAAATGAGGAAGCTGGGTACATGATGAGGCTTACACGCATTAAAAATAGGAGGCTGTTTATCTTCAGGTACTGTAAAATCAAACACATGCCTCATCTGCCAGCACTGCTGTAATTGCTCTCATTTGTAGATGTGGTGGAGCCGGGCCTTTCTCGCCGGCTGGCTGCTGCTGCTGGTCCAGCTGCTGTGTTTGGAAGCTGTGCCCATCAGTATCGACAAGACGAAAGTCCAAGAGCCAGAGAAAAAACCCGAAGAGCCTCCGGCCAGTGTGGTAAGAAGTCAGACGGAATTTGTATTTGGCTTTGATGATCCGTTAGTTGTACGACTATTTAATTTAGGCAAAAATACATAAACTTTGCTCATTACGCCTTTAAGATATGGGGGGGGGGGGGGTACGTTATTTTTGTTGTTGTTTCCCAATTTTTCAACTTAAAGATTTTTTTTTTAGGCAGAAGTTGCAGAAATTCCGAAAGAGTATGGAAATGAGCAGCTTCAAGAATCTTTGTGTGCATGGATAACTTAATTCCATAGAGTAAATGATTTATTAATGTTTATTAGCTATTTCATAGGCAATACACAGTAGTAACAACAACAACACCTTTACTAAGTTAAATGGGAAAACGAGCTGATATCTGATTGCTCTACATTTAAGACACTGCATTCAAAACTTGTGATCCTACAAACCCATTTCATCCTCAGTACAAGAGTTGTTACAGATGTTAGTGCACATCTGTTAGGGGTGGGGGGAGAAAGTCAGTACACCACAGTATCACTCTATTTTGCATTGCAATATTGCATAGATACAGGGACACCAATTATTGAATATGGTGAACAAGGCATACTATGAACAAGAGGGCTCATCTCATGCACCACCGCTCTATGATAACATTAGCTGAACAAACTTGAATCAGCTCAACCACAAAGCCATCCAACACTGGACACACTTAGCTTGACAAAGCTACTTCCTAAATCAGAGCAAGCTAATGGCTCGGTCACACGAGTAAAAATAGAACAGTGACCTCCTTGCATCTACAAAAAAAAAAAAAAATCGGTGGCTGCCTGGTGATTGTATTGAATTTTTGCGCATCCTGTGACCGATTGCAACTTGTGGCTAAATGGTTGCCCAGAGTTTGAGGGTGATGCACACTGATGACCGCTTTTGATTGCAAGGCGATTGCACAGGTCGCCTGAGAGGAGGCAACCTTTCTGCAGTCGCAGTCTGACGGCAGTCACTCACAGTGATTGTCAAAGGTTTGCAAAAAATTGCTGTCTAATTTGTGAATGTAGACAGATTACCAACATGTTGCCATCGGTCAGAATGAGTATTTGTCAATGAGCACAACCTGATTGGACTTGACTGACTCCCAACAGGTTGTATTCTGGTTATATTACTATAGAACAGGAAGGTTGCTGAGTGCAAATGGAAAGTTAAGTGTGAGTTTCTGTCTATGTAGACAGCAGCAGGTATGTGGTTTTCAATGATTTATCACAGTTAATTGCTGCATTATCAGAAACAGGTTGCATGTAATTGCCAACTTGACCCCATTCAGTCACAGGCTGATATCAGACTGACTCCTTATAATAACATTTATGGCAGGTTTTAGTGACAGTGTTGTTATGCTTGACAATCTCATTTTGCAGCAAAGAAAATAACTGAAGTGAGATAACTTTATCTTATTGGATAAAGCATATTGATGAGGTTTAATTTTGAGGACATAATTTGCTGTTTAAAGAAGGAGATAAATCTCAATATATGTTTCTGCAATAGCGTATCAGCTGAGTATTGCAGCATATGTTAAAATTTGAATAACACACAGAAGAATGCACAGAAATGCTCTGTTTTTATTGGATTTAATGCTGTGGTCTTTACATAAGGCAGCAACACAGGTTGTAGTTGTCATGTGGTGGCCCAGCTTCTTGCTGAGACACTTTACGTTGGCTATATCTGGTACTGGATATATCCAGGATATATCCAGTACCAGTCAAAAGTTTGGACACAACTTCTCATTAAATGTTTTCTTTTTTTTTTTCCTTTCTTTTTTTTCATTGTAAATTAATACTGAAGTCATCCAGACTATGAAGGAACACATAAGGAATCATGTAGTAAACTTAAAAGTATTAAACAAACCAAATATGTTTTAGATTTTTCAAAGTAGGCGCCTTTTGCTTTGATAACAGCTTTGCACTCTTGGCATTCTCTCAATCAGCTCACCTGAAATGGTTTTCCAGCAGTCTTGAAGGAGTTCCCAGGGGTGCTGAGCACTTGTTGGCTGCTTTGCCTTCACTCTGCGGTCCAACTCATCCCAAACTATCAGGTGATTGTGGAGACCAGGTCATCTGACACAACACTCCATCACCCTATTTCTTGGTCAAATAGCCCTTAGGTGTGCCTGGAGGTGTGTTTGGGGTCATTGTCCTGTTGAAAAACAAATGATGGTCCCACTAATTGCAAACCTGATGGGATGGCATGTCACTGCAGAATGCTGTGGTAGCCATGCTGGTTAAGTGTGCCTTGGATTTTGAATAAATCACCAACAGTGTCACCAGCTAAGCACCCACATACCATCACACTTCCTCCTCTATATTTCACAGTGGGAACTACACATGTAGGAACCATCTGCTCACCTTTGCTGCGTCTTACAAAGACATGATGCCGTTTGGAGCCAAAAATCTCTCATTTGGACTCATCGGACCAAAGCACAGATTTCCACTGGTCTAATGTCCATTCCTTGTGTTCCTTGGCCCAAGACATTCTCTTCCTCTTGTTGTTCTTTCTTAGAAGTGGCTTCTTTGCAGCAATTCGACCATAAAGTCCAGATTCACGCAGTCTTCTCTGAACAGTTGATGTTGGGATGTGTGTGCTGCTTGAACTCTGTGAAGCATTTAGGTGGGCTCTTATCTGGGGTGCTGTTAACTTCTGGTTTCTGAGGCTGGTAACACTGATGAACTGATCCTGTGCAACAGAGGAAATGCTTGCTCTTCCTTTCCTGGGGCGGTCCTGATGAGAGCCAGTTTCATCATAACGTTTGATGGTCTTTGCAACTGCACTTGTGGATACTTTCAAAGTTCTTGAAATTTTTCGGATTGACTGACCTTCATTTCTTAAAGTAATGATGGACTGTGGTTTTTCTTTACTTAGTTGAGTAGCTTTTGTATCCAGTAGCTCTGTATACCAACTCTTCACGACACAACTGATGGTCTCAAACACATTCAGAGGGTAAGAAATTCAAGAAATTAACTCAACAAAGAACAGCTGTTACTGAAGCCATTCCAGGTGACTGCCTCATAAAGCTGACAGAAAATGCCAAGATGTGCAAAGCTGTCATCTAAGCAAGAGGTGCCGACTTTGAAGAATCTAAACTATAAAACATATTCAGGTTTGTTTACTACTGTAAATAATTCCAGATGGATTTCTTCATAGTTTGGATGACTTTAGTATTAATCTACACTGCAGACAATTTTTAAAAACCACTGAATGAGTGTCCAAACTTTTGACTGGTCCTGTATATGGGTAGTTTTCAGTACATCAGAAGTGGTGATAATAAGATTTGATTACACAACGTAACACGCGATTGGAGTTTTTCAGCTGCGTTTTATTTGCTGTATTTTTAGGACACTGGACTCCACTATGACCGCTACCTCAGAGAAGTCATTGATTTTCTAGAGAAGGATCAGCATTTCAGAGAAAAGCTCCACAATACGGACATGGAAGACATCAAGGTATCCTGCTTTTCATTTTATTTGGTCTTATCACAGTTGCACAGCTTTTCCACCCGCTCCGTATATAATGTTGGCAAGTCGATATTCATTATGATGTACTCATTTTAATTTGCATGTGCTGCTTCCTGCCAAGTATAATGTAGTGTAACACCAACATTTGCATGGCGTTTATATTGCAGCAAGGTAAACTGGCCAAAGAGCTGGACTTTGTCAGCCATCATGTCAGAACAAAGCTAGATGAGTTGAAAAGGCAGGAGGTAAACCGACTCCGGACCCTGATTAAGGCCAAGCAGGACCTTGAAGGAGGAAATGGTAAGTTGTGCAAAACAAACATAATTTTATTTTGAATTCTGATTAAAGTTTGATGCTCTAACTCAGCTATTCGTTGGAGGGGAATAAAGGAAAGTTCTGTGTTTTAATATGTGACAATAATTTCGCCCTGAACAGACATAGCAGTGGACCACCAGGCTCTGCTGAAACAGTTTGAATACCTGAACCACATGAACCCGCATACGTTTGAAGTGGAAGATCTGGATCGGCTGATCAGATCGGTAAATCTCAATGTTTCATGCTGCTTCACACTTTATCAAAAAGTACAACAAAATTTTGAAAGGGTTGTGAATTTGCACAGCGGAGAGCTACAGCAGCGAGGAAGAGAAAACGGGAGCCTGTGCAGCTGCTTTATTTCTATTGATAAAAATATATTTGAATTTATGCGTTCGTTTGCTGGGATCTTTATAGCCTTGTGTGGTTATTGTTGGAAAAAATGTTTTCTTACTGCCTTCAGGCCACTAAAGATCTGGAGAACTATGACAAAGAGAGGCACGAGGAGTTCAAGAGGTACGAAATGATGAAAGAACACGACAGACGAGAACACCTGAAAACACTGGATGACGAGCAAAGGAGGAAAGAAGAGGAGCACTACGAGGAGATGAAGAAGAAGCATGCCGACCACCCTAAAGTCAACCACCCAGTAAGTGACTGAGGTGCACAGATAACATGAGACAAAGAAATACTGTAATTCAAATGTGATTTTGCTTCCATGTTGCAGGGTAGCCAGAATCAGCTGAAGGAGGTGTGGGAGGAAGCTGATGGCTTAGATCCGGAAGATTTTGATCCTAAGACATTTTTCAACCTGCATGGTAAGACCTTTACTAACCAGCGCCTTTTAAAATATGGTCATTCATTCAGTTAAACTTAACTTGTTTTGTCAGATTTACAGTACCAGAACATGGTGTATTTGTCCTTGTTTCCTTTCTCTATAATACAGATACCAATGGAGATGGCTTCTTTGATGAACAGGAGCTGGAGGCATTGTTCACCAAAGAGGTAAAGCTGTGGCTTCTGAAAACGTGTAATGTTTCCAACGAGGTCTTTGTACTGACTGCTGGCCTCTGCGATTTCAGCTGGAAAAAATTTATGACCCCACCAACGAAGAGGATGACATGGTGGAGATGGAGGAAGAGAGGCTGCGTATGAGAGAGCATGTTATGAATGAGGTACAACTCGCTGCACTCAGCAGCCTGTTTTTATGAATCTGTGCAGGAAAAAAAGCCGATCCCGGATTAGCTTCATCAAATCAGTCCATATGTGAGATGTGTCTTGCATCATAAAACAGGGTGTAGGATAATATTTAGTATCTTTAATACTAATATAGTGTTATGTGTAGCTGCTGTCTTCCAGTAAAGTGTTTTTATTCCAGCTCATCAGTTTGCTAAAAATGCTTGAAGCATAAAAATATACATTTGGTAATCACCTTTTTTGCAGTCATAGTCTTTTCGAGCTATTTACGTGACTGCAGAAACAAAATAGAAAAAGCACTTAAACCTTACGGTGGGTCCTGAGTCCTGTGGTTTATCTGTCTTAATCCTTTCAGTGAATAATAAAGCATATAACACACGACCAGTGCTAAAAGTGTTTCTGCTCTTATCTGTGCCACAGGTGGACTCAAACAAAGACAGGCTGGTTTCTTTAGATGAGTTCCTTGTTGCTACAAAGAAAAAAGAATTCTTGGAGCCCGATAGCTGGGAGGTGAGACACATTATAGGACACTTTATCATGTTGACAGCTTTTAAGAGTTTTTCATTCAGAAACATTAGGTTAAAAGAAGCAAGACTGTGATTAATGGGTTGCTATTCACTTTGTGTTCTTCAGACCCTGGAGCAGAACCAGGCTTATACTGATGAGGAGATGAGGGAGTTTGAGGAGCATCTTACTCAGCAAGAACAGGATCTCAACCAGAAGGCTTTTGACCTCCAGAAACAGAGAGACGAGCTGGAGAGACAACAGGAGGAGCTTAATGCACAGAAAATGGAGCTGCAGCAGGCAAGGAGTGATACACTGTTACTTTGCTTCAGTAGATTTACACTTATATTGTATTTTAAGCAATACAATGAACACTATCTACATTTTCTAATTTACTAAAACCTTACAGGCAGTTGAGCACATGGAACGGCTAAAGTCGCAGAAAGCAGACACTCCTCCAGAGGTTCTTGGTGAGTGTTGATTTTGCTTCTCTCTTGTTTTTGTTTTGGTAGTTGTTTGATTTTGAAGGGCTAACCTCTGACAATATAAAACTGTTTGTTACAGTCGAAGGAAATGCTGTCCCAGAGATGCCTGCAGCTGACAGTCAGTTGCATGAGGTCCAATCACAAGAACATCACCCTGCACCTCAAGCTCCTCAGGATACACCTCAGGATACACCTCAGGATACACCTCAGGAACACCACGGACAGCAAAATCAAGATCAGGCCCAGCAAGGTCTCCCCCAAACACATGACAATATACCACCAGGTCATCAAGAAGCTGCACAAGCCCAGAATCACCTGCCATAACAATGTGGAGAAAAGTTCACCACCAGACTTTTACATCACTCCTGCGTGCAGAGGAGCAGTCCCACCAGAGTACGAGGGCCTCTTTAACCAACCTGACCAGCATTAGGGGTTTGAAGTACACTTAAGAAGAAGGAAAACCACTCAAAAGGAACCCGTCATCCCAGATTCCAGTGTTCTTGACAGTTATCCCTTCATTACATAATGAAATTACAACAGTGAAATGACCTACCATGGATTTGGATTCTGATATACATTTTCCCACAGTTGTTTGTTTACATTAGAAATTCCCAAGGGTATAATAGAATCAAAGAAGCATATTTTTGTGCGCTGTCAAACCTGTTTGCTGTTCAAAAAGAACCTCTCACTATGGCTCGCTGCTCAATCAACATCCCTTTCCAAGAGCCTTCTGGATATGTACAGTGCAGCTGTTTAGGAAGATAAGGTGTGAAAACTCATTTTAATTATAGCATTTGAGACTTTGATTTTCTGAAATGACTATCAAGATACTCCCAAACATCCCCAAAAGAAAAGACATGCATGCATCGTGGTGGAATCTGTTTCCCTGGACTTTATTAAAATACTTTAGTTGACTGCAAAAGAGACATTTTAAAGATGTTCTATTTAATTAAGACCTTCAAAAAAAAATCTACTCTAGCAATTTTAATCAGCATACAGCATTTTCTTGCCATCCCTAGACACACTTCACTAAAAAGTAAATTAAGGAATTATTGATACGGCCAGCTGCTGTCATGTAATAATCCACAGTGTACAAGGTCAGATCTCCAGATGTCACTGTGACCAGACATTCGGTGTTTTAATCTTCACCATTATGAAGCAAGGTCGCTCAGTCTTTTTGTAAAGACATAATTTTTCAAATACTTTGCTACTTTCTTAATGGTCATTTTGCTTCCTGCCAAACCACCAATCTACTCTTTTCCTACTATAAAACATTGTTTTTTTTATGTGTACAGTCAGATTCAGACTCAGTTTTCTCTACTGTACGACAACAACAAAAAAGTGCTCTTTTGCACATACTTTGTTAAAAGTGCAAGACTAAAAAAAGGAAAAAATGAGTTAAATACTCTACATCCTCACAAACCTCAGATCCTGCAGAATCTTACTTGTGGTATGAGTGTCTGAAAATCATTTATAAAAAAAAAAATTGAATACAGATTTAAGCAACAGTACAACCTCTGAAATAGTGCTTTTGTTTTGTTTGTTTTTAACAGTATTTTTAAACAGGCTCATGGTTCATAAATGTGTATTTGCTACTTTTATTCACGAATTGATCATGACTGACAGTTTTGATATTAAGTTTATTTAGGGTTTACACTTGTACATTGGTGTCTCCAAACCTAACCATCTAGTACTTTGTTAAAACTGCTGGATTTTTTTAAGTTTTAATCACAAAACTTTCTATTCAGCCCGAGATAGCTAATATTACATCAAAGAGAACATCGGTATATCTGGCAAAGTGCTGGTTTGGTGTTAAACGCTGCATTATCCAGTATGCTTTTGTTTAATGTAAAGTTGTGTCTTCAACCTGGCAGACTATGACCATGTAACAGATGTTTGCGACTTACTGCCACTTCTCACTGAAGGCTTAATTTTCAGCCAGTGAGATCTCTGCCTTATTGTGGTTTTCCATTACACAAAATTTAGACATCTTCTCTTATTTGCTTTGTCAGTTGTTTTGTGTGCCATGCGGTATAATTTGCACAAACTGTAAAGCTGGTGTTGGATTTCTTGCTGCTGGATACAAGAGTCATTTGACAATATTGCACACCTCAGTTTAAGAAAATAAAATGGTTCAGGTTGTCGAACAGATTTCTTTGGTGATGTTTAAGTCATGTTTCCTCGGGACATTTATCTTCAGTAAAACCATTTCTGAAATGAACAGATGCAGTGCAACACAAAGGATGCACCAGTTTCTACAGCTTCTGCTGGAATAACTGAAGGCTGCTCTGAATTAAACCAAATTCTGCACAGGATTGTATCAAGTTAACCCAGTTTAGACCATACAGAACAAAACTGTCAGAAAACAAACAGTATCAGTAACAGAAGGTAATAGGGCACAACTTTATTGAAACAGTCTCAATAACAGTGTACAAAGTGGTGATGATAGAGGTGACACTGGAGTTTAAAAAAAAAAAGTTTAAATGACTTCATGAAAATTATAAGGTGGCGGCTTACAGCACTCATGGAATCAAATTGACAGTGGTGGGGGGGTATTTTTTGCATTATTTTGTACAAAAAATAAATTAATGAAATCTTTCAAGTTTACAGGAATATCTATTTGTTGTTTTTCATCACACATACTTGCTGATAATCCTACATGTAGTTAAATTCAGCATTTTGTGATAAAACATTGAGAAGATCTAGGCAGACCGAAGCAGGCTGACTGATAAGTAGGCCAGGAGTTAAAAAAATAAGATTACTGATGAGAAACAAAACATTGTTATAAAAGTGAGCTGGGGCAAACACATTCAAAAAATCCTGAATGTTCAACGTGGCGCAATTCAACGGTCCTCGGGATCCTTTAGGATCGCATTGCTTGCACGTTACCTCGAGACAAACCGCGAGGTCCTTGGGCTGCTCCGCGTTTGTAGCCTTGCTGATATCCCTCCTTAAAGAAGCAATACGTCTATAAATGTTGTATCTTTAAATTTGTATTGTAATTAGGCTTGTTTATAAAAGACTAATGTTAAGTCAATGCAATGAATTCTATTAATGCATAAACTTACCCGCTGGTAGGTACTACTGGAATAGTCCCGAGATGTGTTGAACTGAGTTTGACCATAACCACTGCTGGGAGCATTTGAGAAAGGTGGACGATAGCCTTCATATCCCCCTGATGACAAAAAGACATTAAAATTCAACAGTTGTTTTTACACTCTTAATCAAAATGAATCATACAGTGAGTACTGCAAGTCTGTGCATGTACCTCTAAATCCATTCGAGGAGCCTCGATACCCGTTCATCACGCCACGGGCGTTCCTGGGTCCGCCCCTTGGTACAGCCCTGCTGTTGTAAAAGGACTGGCCAGACTGTCCAAACCCTGCAGCTGCAGAGGGCTCTTCATGGCCTGCTGCTGAAGGCATAATCTGGTCCTGGGGCTGGAATGCACCAACAACTGGAGAGGCGAGGCACAAAAGACCTCAAAATGTCTGATGCACTGTTGGATGTTTACTTTTACAGTTTGGTTTTAAAATGCAAAATTACCTTCTGAAAGCAGAGAAAGCTGCATGACTTTTACTATATGGCCTGTTCACTGACTCATATTCCAACTTTGTCATAAAAGAGATATTCTGCATTGCAACAAGGTGAAGCTTGGGAACCTCTTAATATCCCAATACATCATTTACCATTTTGCTCATACAAAATTAAATACATGCTTCAGGGTTTCTATACAAAACAAGATGCACACCTGACTGTAACCTTTCCTGTGGGATGTCAGGTTGGTCTACAGTATTCTCTGGCTGGCTGCTAAAGCCCTGTCCATAGCCACCAGGGAACTGGCTGGGCTGCTTCAAGGGGTCTGCTTGACCATCGGTAGTGGGAGGTACAGGTGCGTTCATGTTAAATACCTGAAAGGAGAAACAAAATGTTTTCTCCATTTCGGTTCATACCTATATTGTACGAAAAAAATAATCACAGTTTCCAACAATGGCATGGGGAGACAAGTGCTCTGTAGTTTGGGAAATGTTTAATTGTTGCTGGTTGCACCAATAAATGACCAGTTTTTGCTGCTACTAATAAAACATATCAACCGATCTTAATTGCTAACCCACAGCTTGTACAGGTACGAAAGCTGACAGTTTCCAACAGAACGCATCAAGTCCAAACATGTTCACTGTGACCCTGTTTTAAATGGACCCAACAGAAAGCGTACCGCTTGCACTGACTGGAAAGGTGCTGCGTTGACATTGATGCCTCCAGTGAGGGTGGGTTTGGAGACAGGAGGGAAGGCAGAGGACAGAGAACATGGGGCAGGAGACGGTTCAGATGACAGACACAATGAGGCCTGGGTAGGTAAAAAGGAGGGAATTTGGAAGGCAAGGAAACAAGGAATGCGGAGAAGTCAGTGGGAGAGATGAGAGCTATGATTTTTTGCCTAAAAGCTCCCTTTTCTGGTATTACAATATTCAAATGACTCAAGTAACTCCCTGTTATACACAGTAGATAAAGATGTGTCGGAGAGCATCACTTTTTATCCATGTAGAAGGACTTTTGTAATACTATCTCCATAACACAATAATCTGAACTGCACCACTTAGGCAAAAGAGCAGTCTCACCACCCATATCCTGCAGTGGCTCCTCTCTACTTACTTGTGAAGATTCCTGTGGTCCAGACACTGCAGCTGTCTGCGGCAGTCTGGAGTCTGAGTGGACTGAAATTTAAAAAGAGAGAGAAACTCCTCAAAATATGCCAACAAATGGTGTATTTTAGGAGTTGTGTCAGAAAGCAGTGACGAGACAACTCAATATTAGCCACCTGAGACCTGAACTACTGTTTGCCATGCATTTTTAATTTCTCCAAGATATTTGTGATTAGATGGATCAGATGTGTCTATAAATTACACTTCCGCTTCGAACAGGAAGTCGTATTTTGTTGTTTTTTTTGTTTTTTTTAAAAAAAAAAGTCCTCAAATGGGGACAATAGGTTTATTTTATAGCATAACAACCAAAACAAGATGGCTTAAAGTATAAAACACTACTGAGCAGAATGAAGTATAAGGTGCAGCAAAGCTAAAATATAATGTCCCCATATGTGGATGCAGGGACCTTGGGAGGTTAAATCACACTAACTGTAAAACTCTTAATTAAAAATAATAAACTCCTATTAAAAATAACCATTTTAAAATCTTTTAGCCTTTTATCACACGATCTCTGAATGAGTACAAAAGCTGCACAATCATACAAATTTAAACTGGATGACAGACATAAGGACCACAAAACTGATGAAACAACAAATACTTGCCACTGCCATTGGTAAATATCCTTTTTTGGGGCAAAGACAGTTAAAAAAGGAAAATGTATCCAATACAGACGTTCACTGTTAAATCAGTGGATCCCGGTTTAGTATAATCTGCGAGTAATTTAACTGTCACTCACGCAGAGGACCGCCCATCTGCTGCAGGTCAACAGTCTGCACAGGCTTCATTGGTTGCGCAGACACAATGGCTGGATCCAGAGCCTGACCATCAAACTCCAACATGGAGTCCTACAGGAGCAAAATGAGAGTAAATATAACTGGATGAGATTCAGTCCTGTAAGCAAGTAATGGCTCAAAAATGGTTGTGCACTGGTCCTACACAGAGCCCATGCAAAGCTTCGCAGACAACTGTCTATATGTTGTAGCTGTTTACTGTCACCAGGGGGCGGTGTCACACACAACTGGTCTGTCGGCTAGTCTTGCTCGCATTGTTGGTTCTGCATTGACCGTTATGACCTACAAACAGCTAAAGTGAAACCTCAGTGAGACGTCTCCACTGCAGCCAGTCTGCTTTTCATGCTGCTTTTCTGATCTTTGTCTACTTCTACATGAACTGTCCTGTCGCTCCTTTTCTTCTCTTCAACCAATCAGCATTTGAGCTACAGACAGGGTCATCCACCTCTAGCTAAGTGCTGTTGTGTTTTTTTTTGTTGTTTTTTTTTGGGGGGGGGGGGGGGGCGGCATGTCTGCATAGGTTGCATACCCATAATCCTTTGCTCTGTGTAGGCAAATACCTGCACTAACAGAGACGAACATGATACCATAAGTCCCTGATAAGTTGGGACACCACTGTTGAGTTAAAGGATCTAGGTTCCAACTCCCATGTGAGCATACTTCTTTCTAAAGTACATGCTTCAGGGGCTTATCCTGATCTCATTCTAACCGTACTTCTTTTGAATTGTGTATCTAATCTCTCTGAATAGGTTTTAGTTTTTTCCATTTATAGCCTTTTATTATTTTTTTTTTTTTTAGATATTTTTTAAGTTTGCTTTCTTATGTTAGAAACTACAACTAGATTAGTTTTTTGATACACCACAAGTACTTTTTTATTTGATCGTCTTAAGACCTTTAGGAGGATTTAATAGATTTTGTTGCAAATTGCTTAGACATGCAGTCCTGTGATTTATCTTGAACCACCCTTTTACCATGTTCACCCTAATGTGTCCGCCTACTGGTTAAAGAGTTAATCTTTTGTGGCAGGACGTGTTCCCCTTTGCACATGCTCAGGACTACAAACAAGGGGTGACTGTAGTTGAAGGAAAATAATCAGTATTGTTTGTTTCAGAAAGTTAGAACCTGTGTGCATCAATTGTTGATAAACTTTCCTCTTCTGTCTAGAAATGAATAACCAGATAAATAATGCATTTATACATGTTATACATGCCGTACAGGTAGACATTCGGAGGGCTCTCACAGCAAGGCACAACTCATGTGTGCTATCTCCTGAAAATTTAGCAAACAGGCAGGTAAAGTCCAAACCAAGATCACATTGCTCACTAGATCTAAATGTTTTACTGCTACACAGACAAATCTTAAGGCTATGTATATAACCCTGTAGTATGAGTGAGTGTCTTGTTTGAAAGTATTAACAGTGCAATGCAAAACATTCCACCTCAAAGTGATTTTTTTTTTTTTTTTTTACTGGTCTCACTTTGATTGCACTACCTGACCAGCAACTGAGTAGGTGGTAGTCACTCAACTACCATAACATGACCAGAATTAATTAAGTACATCACTGTCGATCCCTGAGTCATAGGACACTACAGGATACAGTATGCTGAGCCACCTAACCTGCATGAAGTTGTATGTCCCTTGCATCTGAGCCATGAGGTCTTGCACTGCCTGCTTTCTGACCACAGGGTCAGTGGCAGGAGGGGGAGTGACTTGGTTCACAGTAATGGTTTGTTCTGGAGCCAGCTGGGCAGAGGGCTGGTGCTGGAGGGAATTCACCATCTATTCAACACAGACACATGATAGGCAAATTAGACTCATATAGAGGGAGTTGTAAAATAGGTTTCAAGGTACCAAGTGCTGCAGTGATACAGTAGTGGAGCATACCTGAGCCTCCACAGTCCACTCTTCAACTTGGTCTTTGTCTGTACTGCTGTATGTACTTTCTGGAATGAACTGTCTGTTTACAAACTGCAACAGAAGACAGCAGACTAAAATGTGATACAACAACTAAAAGAAAGAGCTGATCTGTGTGGTTTCTTGTGCAGCACATATACAAATCTCACCTCTATAGTTTCCACTTTAACTGGCTCTGTAGTTTTTTCACTAGCCAATCCTTCTGGAGAATTAAAATTTAAAAAATTTAAAAAAGCATACATGAAGGCGGCTTTCTTTCTGGGTCAAACACATATCTCTCACACAATTTACTAATTGTTAGTTACCATGTTCCGACGGCTGCTCTCCAGTTTTGGACTCAGCCACCACAGTCTGCTCCTCTTGTTCCTCTTCCTCCTCACATGTCCCATTCTGATGAGTTTGCGCTCTGTCAAAGTAACCACTTTGCAGCACTTTGTCCAGAGTGTCCTTCAGTGACTTGTCTGGAATAAAGACAGAAATTCAAAAAAGGTTTTAAACACCCAAGATGTTCAGATTGTTATCCATTATGCCAAACCCCAATGGTTTGATTTAAACATTTGCATATCCTGTAATTAAATATTTAGGCGTTATGTGTGGTGAATGATGTAAAGACATGAAAATACTTACATGTGCTCCCTGCCACAGCCTTGTCTCGGCCCTCAAGCAGTTCCCACAAGTGTAGTGAGGCTTCTTCATATTGGTCAGTCAACCTGCAAATCACACAATGAATGAAGGTAAATATCTAGTGTAGTAGTAGGTTGTTGGTCCCAGTTTTTCAATATCCTTACTGAGCAACATATTTAAGCAGTGATAACTAAAATGTAACTTCTGTGCCAGTGGAAAACTGGCAACTGCATTTTCATACCTTAAATTATAGTTCCTCTCAGGTCCCACCAATTTGTAAAACTCATCAAGGGATGTGAGTTCAGCATCAGTGAGCAAAGGAGAACCAGAGGTATCAGGCCGTTTGAGGTCCTGCCTGACACTGTCCTCTCCCAGCTGGTCCAGTAAGTACTGAAGCTCCAAAACGCTCTTTAGGCGTCTTTGTTCAGTCTCCTCTCGCTGCAGCTGCTCCCGTCTTGCAGACTTCTTCACTGCCTTCTGAATCTGGACACATTTGGGAATGATTTCACAAATTTAGTTTCACAAGGTGTCACATTCCTTAAGTTCATTCTGCACATCACTGAACTTGGAAAAAAATAAAATCAAAAAGGCCAATGAGTAGGGTCTAACCAACTAATCACTTCTCTGTTCATTGCTTTTGTCATTTTAAGGTTTTCTGAGCTATTCAGTGATTTCAAGAGTATTTTATTAATTTCTGTCAGGTGTTGCCAACTGTGACTGTTTTAAGGCCAGGTCTCAATATGGAAACTAGTAGGCCTGTCGCGATAAACAATAAATCAATTAATCGTACGATAACTTAAAATGAGGTAGACAATTTTTATTT
>JAVDPK010002969.1:922208-935102 GCA_034780415.1 Cichlasoma orientale
AACAATATTATCGTTAATCGCAATAATTTCTGAGACAATTAATCGATTAGCAAAATTTGTTATTGTGACAGGCCTAGAAACTAGGTTAGGGAACTAGGGAAACTAGTAACCCTATACTATATGGACAAACGTATTCGCTCGTCTCCCTTCACACGCATATGAACTTGAGTGACATCCCATTCTTCATCCATAGGGTTTAATATGATGTCGGCCCACCCTTTGCATCTATAACAGTTTCAACTCTTCTGGGCAGGCTTTCCACAAGGTTTAGGAGTCTCTGTTCTAATTCATCATAAAGGTGTTCTGTTGGGTTGAGGTCAGGACTCTGTGCAGGCCGGTCAAGTTCTTCCACACCAAACTCGCTCATCCATGTCTTTATGGACCTTGCTCTGTACACTGGTGCGCAGTCGTGTTAGAACAGGAAGGGGTTCCAAAGTTGGAACCCTGAAATTGTCCAAAATGTCTATGTTCCTTTCACTGGAACTAAGGGCCTGAGTCCAACTCCTGCAAAACAACCCCACACAATAATCCCCCCTCCACTAAACTTTACACTTGGCACAATGTAGTCAGACAAGCACCGTTCTCCTGGCAACCACCAAACCCAGACTCGCCCATCAGATTACCAGATGGAGAAGCGTGATTTGTCACTCCAGAGAACATGTCTCCGCTGCTCTAGAGTCCAGTGGCAGTGTGCTTTACACTACTGCATCCTACACTTTGCATTGTGCTTGGGGATGTAAGGCTTGGATGCAGCTGCTCAGCCTTGGAAATCCATTCCCTGAAGCTCTCTACGCACTGTTCTTGAGCTAATCTAAAGGCCACATGAAGTTTGGAGATCTGTAGTAACTGACTGCAGAACGTTGGTGACCTCTGCGCACTCTGCGCCTCACCCCACTCTGTGATTTTATGTGGCCTACCACTTCGTTATTGAGTTCCCAGTCGCTTCCATTTTGTTATAATACCACTAACAGTTGACTGTGGAATATTTAGTAGTGAGGAAATTTCACAACTGGATTGGTTGCACAGGTGGCATCCTATAACAGTACCACGCTGGAATTCACTGAGCTCCTGAGAGCAACCCATTCTTTAACAAATGTTTGTAGAAGCAGTCTGCAGTCCTTGAGATATACTTATTTTTAAAGGGGGTCCAAATAGCATAACATAGCATTGACAAGAAGGTTTGATGAGCAAATTAAAAGCACACCTATAACTTGGGACTCACCTCCTGGCCCAACGCCAGAAAGCTCTTCTGCAATTCTCGAGCAAACTCTAGGTTGTAGATGATCTCTTGATACTTTGACAAAGCCTCCTTCAGGCAGGACATGGAGAGAAATTTGAGATGTGTTTAACTGGAAATAATTTAAAAACAGATTCTTCTAACAGGAGGCAGTAACAAATGAAGATGCAACATATGTTCATAACAATAATACTTTAACACACACAAAAAAAAACAACAACAAAAAAAACCAAAGCACATTGTTTATATAAGGTTCTTACATTTACAATCCTGTTTCCACATCAGCTTGGAGACAGGGTAAAACATAACTGACTCTCAGTGGTCTCTGGGACATAAACTGCATGTCTAAATTCACCAGTCAACAACAGAAAAACTTCAGAAGTTTGGTAACTGGTTTTGTAGATTTTTTTTTTTAAGTTAAACTTATAGAGCATTTCATAATGGCTCTGGTTCAATCAGCACTTCAACAAATACTATGATAATTAACATTATTAACAGAGTAAGCAAAGAAAAGCATGACTGATGAGATATAATATAGGTTTAAAATTAAACCTATATTAAAAAAATTAAAGGATTAAAAGTGAATTTGTATTTAACACAGCAACAAAACAAAGTTGTGTCCAAATGAGAGGCCATTTTCCTGTCTTACCAGCTGATCCTGATTTAGTCTCTCGCCCTTATTCTTCCGTGCCTGGTAGTCATCCAGTTTGGACTGTAAGGAGAATATTGAAAAACAAGACATGTGAAATTGAAGCTTAATTTAAATATAGCCAAGAAAACATCTTTTTAAATATTTCATCACTGGATTCTTACCAATATGTTTGACACTATCCACATTTCTCAGACAAAATAAAGGACAAATTATGGCCAAGACGGAGGAAAACTGGGGTTCATAAAGTATACATTTTCCAACATTCACTACAACACAAAGTCTTCACAACCTATTTAAGGTTAAGCAAAAACTTAGTTATGTGCCAACATATTTTCATTTTAAAATAACTATAGATAACTTATTAGATACCTTTTTCTTTTCCATATTGCGGACTTTCTTATCAATCACACCAATAATCTGCTTCATGGCCTCAGAATGACTTCCATTTCCCAAGTCTGGAATGGCAGACTGGACAGCACTGTTGCCAACTGTTGCTGAAGGCATCTTTAGAAAGGAAAAGTAGTAAAATTTAAGATAAAAAAAATGAAACCTGAATAAAACAAACACAAGCAAATCTAAACTATTGCAAAGTCCAAAAACCCCAGTAATTACAAGTTTGACAAATTATGCCTGTTTTAGGGGTATCGCAATGGTTTAGTACCAACTGTGACATGGATGCAAAGAAATCAGAGTTTTGTTTTTATTTTCCCCTCCAGAAAGTCTCATCTTTTCAAACTATTGCAGTACCCATACTCAGGGAATCTCTGTACTCTTGTACTGAAATGGCGGTGAAGACCAATACCATCATATACTTATGTCTTCAAACCCGGCTGCCATGCGTGCACCTGGTTTAAAAAAAAAAAAAAAAATCATAAACCAGGTGTAGAGCTCATGCTCTCCAGTAGCTACATGTACAATACTTTGTGATGTCTCAGATTTTCAGTTATTGTCGCTGACAATACACAAAGGGGAAACCAAAGAGGTTCACTAAAACAGAAATTTATCAATGAAATGAACCCACGGTGGTGGCTTCAATTTACCTTTTATTTGTCAACAGTGTATTAAATAAACTGGCATAGTCTGAATTGTTATTTGTACTGTATCGGTCAGGTGCCTTCCTATAATGTAAATGGATCTCATGCCGAGCTTAGCTGGGATAATATTCACTTTACGTAACAGCAACACGTTTTGAACTGTGGTGACTGCTCCGCCAGCTTAACGTCTAAACTCCACATTAGGACACCAAACCCTGACTTAAGCCCACAACCCCGGGCCAGTGAAAGTGATACTTACCGATGTAATCTTTTATTTGAGCTTGAGCACTAATTAAATCGATACCTTGAGATACAACCTAATGTTGGTCGCTAAGTTGTTGGCTAATACCAGCAACATGTTTAAGTGGGCTTAGATCCACGCAAGGATGCCACATTCAGTCTAACAGAGGAAGTTATTAGAGATTAAAATGTCGGGCCTTCAATTCAAAGTTAAAATCTTTAACGTTAGCTCCCGTGGAGTCACAGGCTAACCTCACTGACGGGTGCTAACAACACAAAAATCCGCACCATAACGTAACCCTGTAAACTAATTTCTTCGGCTTTGTTGCCAAAATAAACTTTCCCTGATGCGAGCTCGGCGTTAGCTAGCTGTGCCAAATCAGTTTAATAAGCACAGTGCGCTTTTCCTAATCTCCGCGTCCCATTGTTAGCAGATAGCGTGTTTGGTAACAATATACTACTAAACCCACGAGTTAACGGGATGTCAGTCAAAACTAACTGTTTAATCCATATGACACAGCCATCACAGCTTCAAAGGAAAAACCGTCTTTTCGGGACGCTTGGCGTTAACTGCGAAAAACAAAGAGCACCTCGGGACGCCGAGACAACTCGTTTCGTGCAGTCGTCTCGAGTCCAGAGGATAAAGACGGTTTTTTGAAAAGACCTAAAATGACAGTGACTTCATGAACGCCATACCTTTAGACTCTTTGTCTTCAAAGAGATCTCCTTGGTCGTGTTTTACGTTAGCTGTGCGGTGTTAACTGCGGTCCGGTATCTTTCACTTCGAGCGGTGTTTTTCTAGAAGGATGCTCCGACTCTCACCGACCAATGGCTGCCTGGCTACTGCGGAGCTAACGCTAGCAGCTAAAAGGACCCCACTGCTAACCTCAACGCTGCCTGACAGTAAAATATGCTTTAAAAACAGACACTTTTCGACTCTTTTTCTTCTTTTAATTTCATATTTTTATTAGCAAATATGGCATTTTCAAGATGTTGATGTAATACATAGATAAAATCACTGTTTCTGCTGCCTATGATGCCACTTGGCATTCCCTTTTTATGCGTTTCCTTTTTGCTTTTCTGCGAACCATTTATTCCAGTTCACGTCAAAATTAATTATACTACGTGTATTTTATTTATTTATTTTTCATTTATATATTTCAGAGTTATTTTTTGTGGAATAAAAAAGCTATTGTAATTATTTTTAATTTAGTTTCTAGCTAGTTTAGTTTCAGTGGCGTTTGTGTTGTTTCAAAATGTTTAGTTTCATTTATTGTTATTGGTATTATTTATTTATTTATTTATTTATTTCAACTGCTCCCTTTACTTTTCGCCACAGTGGATCATCTTTCCCCAGTCTTACCATATCCCTAGTATCCTCTTCTGTTCCATCAACTCTCTGCATGTCCTCCTTCACCTCCTTTCATGAATTTTCTCTGTGGTCTTCCTCTTCTCCTCTTGCCTGGCAGCTCCATACATATTCAGCATCCTTTGTCCAATATATCCACTATCTCTCCTCTGCTCATAATCAAATCATCTCAGCCTTGCCTCTCTAACTTTGTCTCCAAGCCACTCAACCTGAGCTGTCCCTCCATCCTGGTCACCCCAACAAAAATCTTAACATCTTCAGCTCTGCCGCCTCCTGCTCTGCCTCCCGTCTTTTTGTCAGTGCCACCATCTCCAAATTCATACCAGGTCTCACTACCATCTTGTAAACCTTCCCTTTCACTCTTGCTGCTATCCTTCTGTCACAAGTCACCCGTGACACTTGTCTCACCCCCACCTTGAACCCATCTGTCACTACTGCACACCTCACCACTGTCCCGCTACTGTCATATATGTCCTGCACCACCCTCACATCTCTGCCACTCCTTTTTATGTTAACTGCTGTTAGTCTCCTGGTCACTAACAGGTGAAGCAACACTTAATTAGAATAACTTTTGAAGAAAAAAAAGCCATTTTTAATTTATGAAAAGCCATGTCATTTCATCACTGGAACATGTTTTTAAAAAAAAAATGCTCAAAACAATATTTTGAGTTTTGGTCATTTTAAACATTTCAGGTATGCTTTTTTTTATATACACAAAGTTTTTTTTTTCATTGACTTGCCAACCACCTTTAAATTAATATGAAGACTGACTTGGGATTGGCACCAGGGCCACCATTGGGAACTGTGAGGTGCTTCATAGGCACACCACATTTGGACAAACTGCTGTCAATAAAGGGAACTTAAAATTGGAATAACTTACTGACAGTAAAAGAGCACGCTACATATCTCACTTAAGGAACATCTCAAACAACGGCTGATGGGAAACCATTTCTAAGTGGAGAAGGAGATAAATGATCAGACTCACGTGTGCCCTCCTGGTAATAGCAAAGACTGAACAGAAGATGGTGCTTGTGTCTCAGACACCTAGAAAGAGCGTCACGCTTGAGACGTGATGAAAACCCATCTCTAAACCAAGTTCACTAATGTGCGGCACTTGGTCTTATTCACTCATACGGAAACCCTGCGGGGTGTAGTAATAACTGTTGAAATGACGAGCTTAAAGTAGAAAGTGAAGCAGCCCACAGAACATGAGCAGAACTGAATTTTTCAGTTTTTTAAGGCGTGGATCAGACTGAATTTAATGCACTAAAACACAGTCCAGTACACATGTAGGCCTATAATGACCGCAGCGGACTAATTTTCAGTGACCACTGCATTTATATGAGTCCAACAAATCTTAATTGGGGTTAAAGTTTATGTACACTTCACAAACATAAAACATTTCCCACTCAATTCAACATATTTTGCATTTCTAATGTTTTTATTCCAATATGTCTGCATAATAGAGGGTTTTAAAAAAACACTCCTCGGGAGATCAGAAACGGCCTTTTCTCACACACTTCATATTGTAAAAACTGCCATATATTATTGCACCAATACTGCTAGAAAATCAGACTTTTTCAATTAACTCTTATATTTGATTTTCACACCTTTCTTTATGATCCTTATGCCTGGCTCTCTGCTGAATACTGAGCGTGTCTATAAGTAGTAAGGTGGGGGGTGCATGGAGCTGTAGGTCGTTTCCTTCTGATGTGGGTTGCTGAGTAATGGCCGTACATCCTTCAGTGCTCCTCTCCTGCAGCACATCTGACTGGATTAAATATGTGCAAAGGATTTATTGGCTGAAAAACCACAAGAGCCCCACACCACTTGTAGAGCAGTCCAGGCAAACACACAGATTCATCTGCCCCTTTCTCTCTTTATACTCTCCCTTTCAGACTCACAGGCCTATCCTTAAATGTTTTATCCATTTGTGTTTTCTTTCTCTTCCTTATCTTAACCACCCCACTATCCTTGTTTTTCAGGGTGGATTAAAGTTTTTCCACTCACAGCCTCTCTTCGACATTAATAATTCATGACCCACATGTGTTGCAGACAGATTACAAACATCTCCACTTAACTGCCATAATTATCATTATTACAGCCAGATAATTTCATTCACCATCATGCAATTTGCGATTTAAGTGACTGAGGTTTGATTTTGGAGCGCGGATCAAAGGTGGATTTGTTTACAAATGCAGTCCTTCATGGAAAGCTATGATGATTAGAATCCCCATTTGCTTGAATTTTAGAACCAAATGCACCAGTCAGTTCACCAGTGATGCCTTTGGAAATGTGGGCGCGTTTGAAGATGCTGCATGACGTATGTAATCCTGTGCTGCATGGAATTGCTGTGAAGCTGTTTGCCATCTTTCTCTGCGAGGCTGCTGTTCTTATGTTCTGTCTGTTTTGTGTGTAGAGTTTAAACGTGCTCAAAAGGTGACATAGCAGCTGGAGAGGAGCAGATGGTAGCGACCACAGCGATCCATCACGGCACTAATCCATCCATATGCACTGTGGGTTACTCAGGCACTGGGCATGTTGGATGGCCTCTCATATATTTGACGTTTGTTCTTCCTCATTTAGGTGCCTCAAAGCTAAAACAAACTGCAATATCACAGGTTTCAAGAGCACATGGTGGCCAATATCCAGATCTGATTCAGTTATGAAGCAAATAATATACTAGTGGAAGGAAGAAACAAGCATAAAAAGCAGGTACGTGGAAAAGACAACATGAAATACAATTAGATCCAATGCATAGACACACGCAACATGTGTGTAAACAGTTTTTTATTGTGTCCCATATATGATGCACGGTAACAGGTAAAAGAGAAACACATTAATTGATAGGAATATAACAAAAAATATAGATACATATAAAAGCAAAATAAGTATATTTGTTTATGAGTCACCAGCTTCGCACAGGAATACATAATTGTTTTCTGAAAGTTTCAAAGGTTCCCAATTTCCTGTTGTTTGCATGTTTGAGATTTCCTTCAGTCCTTAATCGGCTTCAGAAAGCCACACAGAAGACAGTGAATGGACAGTGATAATATATCAGAGATATCATGTTATGATTTATGTCACAGCTGGTAATGATATGGTTGGTTGTGATATGAAAATAAAAAGAGAGCTGCAGCTCAGAACATCTGCTTTGCATATTAGACAGCACAAAACTGTTATATTTCAATTCTAACGTGTATTTCTTAATGTCCGCAAGTGTGTATTATTATTACAATTAAATAAGAACCAGAATGTAGGACATGCCCTAGTGAATAAATTGGCCAAATGGATGGATTATGTGAAAAGAGAAAGACTGAAAGTGTATTGGAAGACGGAGATTATAAGCAGTGCAAGTCACTAAATGAGACATAACTGGCACAGGAAGATGTTGTTACCAAAGTAATTACATCAAGAGCCATATTTATAAAATTCTACCCTACTAGTGTAACTAAAGAGCCACGATTGAATGTCTTCTCTGTCATGTTAAACAACTGTAGCTGGAATAGCAAAAAGCCATTAAACATATTTAGCGCAAAATGATTTTTTTAAACCACATGTCAGATGGTGAGCCATCATTGTGAGGAATAAAGTAAATGAGAAGGCGGGGGGAAGGTAAACTATGGCCTTTGACTTTTTGTTCTGTGTTGCGTGACTGGTGTTGGCAAATCTTAGCACTGGGTCAGCACTAACCTTGTCTGCGCAGTGACAGGAATCCAACACACACACTGATCTTATCTGCCTGTGTGAAACCAGAGCAGACCTGGCACCTCAGTCCTACAGAGCTCGGCCCAGAGGGCATCATGGGAAGCCAGTTCAGGGATGAAACTCCCACAGAGGTTCAGAGTTGTTTTTTGACCACCTGTGAAACTAGATTGGGAATCGCATCTGTCAGTCATGCACATGGCGTGGCCGGCCTTCCAGTCACAGCTGCATAATTATGAGAAATTGTCAGAAATTTAACAATTAAATGAATTCACAGAGGAGAAATTAAACTATATTCTTATTATTTGTCATCTCAAGTCCAGATTTCTCAATTTTAAATAAAAAAAAATTGCCAGTAATGGGTTTATCCCTACCCCATGCATGACCTATTCGTCTAGTATTTTGAATTTCAGCTTGCATTTTCTTGCTGAAAGGAAGGCAAAATGTATTTGTGCATGGATCACTTATCTTCAGCTCAGCTCTTGTCTTGGTGGAGGAATACATTTTAAGGAAGTAACAATAAATGATACAGAGAGATCCACATTTTTACAGGCTAAAACAAACCATGCAAACATTGGATCAAAAGAGCATATTAAAACTTCCAGAAATGTATAGTTTAAATAAATAAAAACAGCCACAGGCTACAAGTCATGTTTTACTTTGTGTTACAGTTTTCATGAAAATCTAAACCTGAACCGTGTGCCAAATAACCTCCTCTGTTGGCCCTGTGTCTTTCAAAGTTATGGAAGAGTTTAGGACTTCCACTGTTTCCTCGTATGAAATCTATCCACTTTGAAAAACCAAAACAAAAGTGATGTTTTATCCAAGCAAGGCAAACTAGAAACACACTTGAATGCAGCCTGACCGTGAAGATGGTATCAACCACCAACTGCGAATCGCCACAAAAATGTCTGACCTCCTTAGTTTGTGTTGCAACAGTAGAAATTCAGTCAATCAAAACTTTAGTTGTGTTATTTCTTACAGGAATAGAGAGAAAACCTTCAGGTCAAGAAAAGTGAAAGTTCATGTTTTTATATAGCATTTGCTATGTGTATGAAATATGAAAAGTCAATGAGATGCAGAGGCCCTGCACAGAAAAGGCCTTTTTGACAAACTTGGAAACACAGTGCCTGCATAAGAAATGTAATACATATTCCTCATGTGCCAAGTCAGAGCTTAAATAAACAAGTGCAGACCTGGACAATGACAAATGCACGAGTGTTTTGAGTGAGTGTGCAGAGCTCTTATATATATATATATATATATATATATATATACGCATGATTGTTTCCGATAAATGTCCATGCAACTTCAGGACACACAGGCAGCTGGAGTCTGGTTTGCATCCTTGACAAAAGTCATGACTGCCCCGTGTCCCAGAATTCCCCATGCTTCTGGTGAGACTTGCACACACAAAAACAGAGTATCTGGACCCTGTCAGTGTGTTTCCTGAAAGGCCTCGATTATACAGACTGCTTTAATTAGATCAGTTTTGATTGCTATTTTAAATAATGAAAATGACGTGAAGTATTATGTTTGTGCTTCCCTCCCATCTCTTGCTGTTGTACAGTTCTGCCTAACTCTGTGTCTGTCATGTCTGGAGCCGGTGAGTGGGTGTTGTGATGTTGATGAAGGGCTGACGTGGCAGGTGCTCTGCTGATGATCTGGGGTCAGGCTCTAGATTGAGCCTGAAAAGCTTTTAAAGGAAAGGCGGGCTTTTGACATTATACATCAGGCTTCTGTCACAGTGTGTGGATTTATACAGAGTAACCAGCAATTTAGGACTCCATCACAGACAAATACACAATGGCACGCACAGTGACATCCCCACAAGAAAAGTACCAGAAGCACAACCGCACCGAGGGAGGGCCAAGTTGTATCATCCAGAGTTCCTCAGCAGGTCTCCATCAGCGTTTTTACATGCATGTGAACGGGGGGTCATGTGTCCTCGCCATGCTTGTAGCCCTACTGAATTAATGCAATATTTTTCTGCCTGTGTGTATTTGTTGGCATGTGGATATTTGCATGCACTCGTTGTCATCACAAAACTGCATTATGTGCCTTTTCAAAATTAGGTGCCAAGAAAAAAAAAAAAAAGGCACACTTGCAGTGATCTTGTGGAAACATTTGTGACCACACAGCTGCCATTATTGGAACAGCACACATCATTTTTATGTTCTCACAGCACGGTTCTGAGTCCCAGGCATTAAGACTTGGGTCGAAAACAACCTCACTGCACAAAAACCTTCATATTTATCATGTGACGCACAGGTATTTTTTTCTAATTACAATTAATTAGTACCAAATGACATTTAACGTGAGAACGTTTTAGTGCTGTTAAATTTAAAATGCATCTTTTGAGTTTTTGTGGCATTCTTGCTCACTAATTAAACAGAAATGTTGCACTATAGACATTTTAAATGTAATATATCACTGAGTTTAATAATAATTTGAGTAATAAAGTTCTTGCTAGTGTGTATTAAACATAAATTAAAGATGTACAGGGGTTTCTTACAGTTGAAAGTGTTTGAGAAGAAAAAAAACACATTTTGGTTTCTTTTAGTGGTGCTCCTTGATTGATAACATAAGCATAATTATTTACTATATGAAAATGTGGAGTTGGTAGTTCAAAAAGAGGGATGGGGATAGAGGCTTATGAAGAGAGGGTGAGATAGCATGTGACTGACATCTGAGAGAAACATGTCATTATGTAGTTAGAGCTGCAGATCAAGTGTTATTGGAGGTGGTGTGACTATGCATTCATTGTGAAGCAGCCTTATGTTACATTAGGTACAGAAACACAGCCCATAGAAAATTGAGCTTGGCTACTTTCCCATTGTAAACCATTAAATTCATTTCCGTATTAAGTCTGGGCATAAAAGAAGAAGAAAAAAAAAACCTTGAACATATCATTTTAAAACTGATAATTCAGCAGAGCTCTCAAAGGGCAGCCCCATCCACTACCTCTGAAGCAAACACTCTCACAATTATGTGGCAACATGTGTGAGCAGTAACCGTCTCAAATTTGGATTGAGCTAACTCCGGGGTTTAGAAAAAAAAAATTGCATGTGAAATTTATGGCAAGCAAAGATTTCCAAACTTGTTTGTGTTGAGCATCTTGGCAAAAAAATAAAAAATAAAAAATTCTCGGTGTGGTGATTGATGTGTGTGTTTTTTGGACCGTGTCATTTCTTGCTAATTAGGCCTACTAAACCCCAGAACGCAAGCATTTAGGGGAAAACATGCAGTGATAGATGAAGGATAATGAATGCCGCACACATCCACCCTCAATTATGTGTGTACATACAAACTAAACAAATGGACACAGAAATTCTCTATACTGACATAACAGTGTGTGGGTGACTTCATTTTTTTGTAAAACTATATCTGTGCAGCTCACTTGTCCCACAATACTGTGATGTATGATGGAGAAACACACTATGATCCGAGTTGCTAATCTGCTAGCAAGCCTGTCTGCTAGACTTGTTGCTTTGCACTAACAAGACTAATAAGCACATAGCGCTGCAGTAGCCTCTGTATGTTCTAACCGTATGTATCTTGGTCAAACATGACATCTGTTTGGCTTGTCTTGCTTTGACTTATGTCAAGCTGTGGCTAATCCCTCCTGTTGCTCTGTGTCTGCATGGGAAAGAGGAGACTGCAGTGACGCTTGGATTTTGTGCTAAAGCGGAGGCCTTTGATGTCCTATACCCTGATGCCTTTTCTTTTTTTTTTGGTTCCTTATTCAGTGTTTAATTGTCAGTTTGTCTGACAATTAACTGGCACTAGGCTGTATCTCTGCTAGTTCTCTTTCTTAATCCAGGCAAAAATCAGTCTTTTGTTTGCAAAATATACTAAAACTTCCCCCATGCCAATTGAGTTCATATCAATAAACATCTTTGGAGGTCAAGGGGTACAAGACTGGGTCCCCGGGGATAGGAACAGAGCTGTGGTTCTGGCTTTAAACACACTGTAACTGCAAAAGGAGGAACAGAAAGGGGTTCAGAGAATGCAGACTCTCTTGTCAGTAAAATATGCCCAAGCCATGCAGATAGCCAGCAGGGCTTGTTTCTCCCTGTCAGTGAAGAGAGAAGGGGATGAACAGCGTAAATACACCACTTCCTCCTCCTTCTCCTCATGGTTTTTATTTTAGGCAGCATTCTCCTTCCACTCAATGCATCCCCTCTGTAATCTTATACAAACAAAAAGAAATATACAGCACCGAGCGAGGAACGAATGCGTCCACTTAGCGAGAACTTGTTTGAAATGACAAGATATGGCATCCACTGGCACACCGATGGAAGGCTTATCTTTACATATTTGACTGCTAAGTTGGCATGAATAAGAACAAGGGGTCTCATTCATAATTACAATTGGCATAATTTTGCCACAGTGTTCTATAGGGAAAAATGTGCAGGACAAAACAATTACAGTGACCTAAAAGATACAATCAAGAGCATTCTCTTCTCTTTGTTCCACAGACAACCTTAAGCACTTGTGTTTGCTGCTTTTTCTACAAAACAAACAAAAGGCAAGCAGAGCTGGAACAGTGATTAAAGAAATCAACAAATCCTCGACAGGACATGAGCACATGGGCCTCTAGGCTGGATCATGTTCTTTGGAAATGGTGAGTCAATGATGGTACAGGACAAAGGGT
>JAVDPK010002969.1:951002-965544 GCA_034780415.1 Cichlasoma orientale
ATAATAATAATAATAATAATGATAATAATAATAATAATAATAATAATAATAATAATAATAATAATAATAATAATAATGATAATAATAATGATAATAATAATAATAATAATAATAATAATAATAATAAGATTACAGCAGTCCTTTCTGGGTGCAGTGCATTCCCAGTTAGCTTAAAGAAAAGGCAGATAGCAAATTCTATATTTCTTTCGGTAGTGTCCACCAGTGTCCTCGTCTTACCTTTAATTGACACAGGAAATAAGAAATGATGTGGTGGGAGGAGCAGAAACGAGAACAAACTCACATTTAATGAACAACAACACCGGTCAGAGGCGCTTCAATGATATTATTAGTGCTTAGGAGTGTTGGAAAACTGAAGCCAGGCTCAGCCTTGGATTTCTTTTTACTTTGGCTTGGAAGCTGACATGAGTGACAGCAGAGGCGGGTTATCAATCCTCTGAGCCGGTCCCTCACTTCAAAGTGTTTTCAGCCCCATACAGTTCTCCTGCCGGGGCCAGTTTGGTATTTCTCTGCTCTTTCTCTCTGGGGCAGTAACATAAATAAAGACTCATTGAAAGTCCACCAGCTACTTAAGCTGTCAAGGTCTTTACCAATTACTGTCACAATGCAGCGTGTGCAGCACAAAAATATGTTCTCGCTGTATAATAGCCAACAGACTTGGCACGAAGCAAAGACTGAGCAGATTAGAGCTGCTGGCAGAACTCATATTGGGCTGTAAAGGTAACATATGAACATTTTTTTGTGTATAATTATTGATATTACTTTTAAAGAACCTGTGTGATCTGGCCTGAGGTTGAGCATCCTGAGTTACACAGTGCAGAAGAAGATGTATGAAAACATGAAGGAAAGAAGGATTACGTCCTCTGCGCTGTATGCTTCTTTAATTTGGGGGGGGTCAGCATCAGAAAGCCAGGAGTTTTAGGCTTCAGGAAATTAAAAAGGAAAATGCAAACAAACCTCAAGTTATAATCCCATCTCGCTTTTCAATTTCCTTCATTGCCTCCTTAGATTTATAGTGAAGTATTTGGGCACAGAGCAGATACACAAAATATGAGAAATCCTATCAGAAGGTACGTTTTTGTTGCTGAATTTAAGGCCTAATCAGTCCAGTCTGGTAGCTGAGAGTTGTAAAGGAAATCAGCTGACATCTAAAGCCCGCCGGAGACAAATGCATTTTGATAACTTTCACGTCCCGTGATGATAATTTAAACAAACTAATGCTCTCGATAAACAACAGCACCAGGTTTAGACGTCAAAGATAATTATCGCCGTCTGTTTTTGGCGGCCGCAGCGCATTGTTTACACGCTGTTTCATCTTCATTGTTGTCTTTATCATTTCCAGGATTTTCTTACATTATTATTTTAGCGAAAACAAAAAAAAGGTTTACACCTCAGTTTGAATTTTTGATGTGCTTTAGATAATATTTCCAATATTCAGGCTTTGGCAGCGTACCCGCATTGGGATCATTTTCCCATTTGAAATGGAAACTTAGATTTGTATCTACACAAAAGTATTTCCTTCAGATTTGAGGGGAAAGCTGCTGTTAAGAGTTCAGGCCCACCGTCTTCACCTTTCTGAGTTCCTCTGACTGCACACTCTGTCCTGGATGAAAGTAAAGAGTTCTTGAGCTCGCAGATACAATTTCAAGTGTTCCTGCTGGTTTTATGACATTTGGACCTTTTCTTTTCTCTGCAGGTGTGGTTCCAGAACCGGAGAGCAAAATGGCGAAAGAGGGAACGCTTTGGTCAGATGCAACAGGTCCGAACACATTTCTCGACAGCTTACGAGCTGCCTCTTCTAACCCGTCCTGAGAACTATGCTCAGGTACAGTATGAGCTCTTTAACACATGTTCTTTCAGACCACTTTTTCCAAAACTTAAATGTAGGTATTTTTTTTTTTCTGAAGACAGGGGGGATATTTTTACTGCTATTACTCTAATCATTTCTACTACAGACTGGAAACAATTCGCCTGCAATAAAATCAACATTTAATTGCCTTCCGTTATGTCAGGAAAGTTGCTGCAGGTGGCAACAGTTAAAAAAAATGTCCTTTTAAAGGAATTGTTGAAGATTTTTTTTTTTTTGAGAAAATTGGCTGTTTCCTTTATAGCAAGAGTTAGTTTTAAGAAAAACAGGACAAAATGTGTAACACATTAACGCACCTCTGTAAGGTTACTTATTAACACATTATGCTGTTTTTGTCTCATCCAGCAGTTCTCAGGGGGGTTCACAGTTTAAGAACCGCCGGTGATCTAAATAAAAAAAATAAGTGGAGTTTAAAAATGAGAATTTGTGGTTTTGCTGAATGTGTGGTTTTTTTTAAAAAACATATTTGTTAAGTTTCTACCTGAAAAACAACATGCAACCCTCAGCAAGGAAGCAAATAACTAATAACACATTAGCAAATAACACATTATGGGTTATGGGATGTAGTAAAACCCCCAAAAGATAACCAGTTAGGGATGAGGTTAGAGTCAGATAAATGAAAACACACCTGCAGTAATCGAGTGCATACACAAGTTTTAGTTAATGGGATAAACGACCAATGCAGTCTTTGCTGTACTCAAAGTAACGAGCTCTGTGACTGTCACTTTTAAACAGTGTTGATTTCCCAACAATATTCCAGATTCAGAACCCTTCCTGGATCGGTGGCAGCAGCGCTGCGTCTCCCGTGCCGGGCTGCGTCGTGCCGTGCGACACGGTGACTCCGTGCATGACACCTCACCCCCACTCTGCCAGCGGGGTGTCTGATTTTCTGGGAGTACCGAGTCCCGGAGGTCACGTGGGGCAGGCTCACATGGGCAGCCTGTTTGGAGGATCTCCTGGCATGGCTGGAGGCATCAACACTTACGATCTCAACATGGACCCTGACCGCAAGTCCTCCAGTATCGCCGCTTTACGCATGAAAGCCAAAGAGCACAGTGCAGCCATATCTTGGGCCACATGATGTGTTGACACATGCTGGATAGGGGTCGGGCGGGTGGGGGTGTGGGGGGACCTTGTTGACCCCTGAAAAGTCTAAACAATCCCAGCATGGGGTGAGGGGGCACTAAAATCAAAACTCTTAAGGCAACAGTGACTACCTTCAAAAATGCTGCAATCAAATTATGTAGAAAAAAAAAAAAAGAGAGATTTGGCAAAATAGGCAGCTGCCATGTTTTTGGTGGCTCTGGTAGCAGAACGCAAGCCCGGTGGGAGGTGAAGCTGTACTGTATAACAGGAATTGCAGTGTAGTGCTGAAGATAGGCAAAAAAAAAAAAAATAAAGATGCTAAAAAAAAGTCGAATTTATCAAAAAAAAAAAAATAAAAAAAAAATCCATGCACTTATTTGCTAGCACAGACAAAATTCTGTTTGTACAGGGCTTTTGGTATCTTTGTTTGGTGCTGTTTTTATTCTGATCTTGTTATTTAAATTTTCACCCTTTTTTTCCCTCCTTTCATAAAGTTGTTAAGTTAAAAAAAACCCAAAACATACATTTTACTCTTTGTCAGCATTAACTTAAATCATGCTGGTGCTGAGCTTCAGAAACGTTAAGAAGCCTCTGCCCATCAATACAAATGTCTCTATAACCGAGTCTGGGTATGTGTCTCAGCAACTACAAACACAGACGTGGCTCCACCCGCTGACATTTCAAAGTAAAACAGATGAAAAGTGGCTTTCTTGAGCATGGTCACGGTAAAACATCCACCTGCTGCACAAGCCCAGCCTGCTGATGCCCAGAGAGAAGACGGGACCGAGGAGGAAATGGTGTATCGGAGTATGAGAGGGGCACAGCAGGCCTGCTGCTCTCAGGGTTGAAGAGCCTGGGAGCGCCAGCCTCCAAACAGATGCAGCTCTGTTTTCAGGAGAAAGACTCCAAGTGGACATGACTGTGCCCCTTGCATTTCTAGTCTCACAGGTTTCAGAGAGAGAAGTGCCTACCAGTCATCCGGACTGCCAGAAACAACACAGGAACCAGCAGAAGCCTCTTTTGAAACAGAGCGGGCTACTGGGGATAACACTGTGTGTTGACACTCTTAAACACTGAATGGATGTCAGTATTCAGCAGCCTTTTCTGGACTTTAACATGCCTGCATTTGGCTGTCGATGCAGCGCTGGCATACATGTCATTGTTATTCTTCCTCATTTTTCTTTTTTTTTTTTACCTTCATCAAATCTTTCAAAGTACTCCGTCCCCCTGATTAATGCAGAGTGACCACTGTGCTTCTGATTAAGGTTTTAGTATGGCTCCTTGGGACAAACTCAGCATGGCACTCAGAGGAAACCCCAGCTTTGTCCTCCATCTTCAGGCATTTGCTTCTGTTCCTCGTGCATACGTGAACATTCTTGTGTATTTGGAAGAGAATGTGTTACAGCTGAAGGTCTCATTCTCAACTGGGAATAGCGGGCACCTGACCCAGGGCCCCAAAATCTCTCACGTTCATTCTGTGTGGGTTTTTGGCTTAATTGCAAATGTGTTTGGGTTGTTGTCCCCACTAAAGTGTGTAATATCTCAGCTGGGTTCCGCATTACTGAGTGATCTCAGGTCTCTCTCTCTCGGATCAAATTCACCTTAATTATTTGACAGTGCAACATAAAATAACTGCGGGTCTCTTGATGAAATAGGGTCAATCTGCCATCTACAGTGAGGTGACTTTGATGGGAATGAGGCTACAGCGGTCCAACAGTCTTTTTATGTGTTTTTTTTTTAAAACAAATCTTTCATAAGGTTAAAACTGCCTGAAAATTCTGTACATCAGAATAAGACAGAATAATTGTGTCTGCCTCAGAGTTCTGGCATGGAGACGAGGATTAAAGCTTCCAAACTTCAGTCCTAGTTTCATCAGTTTCTGGCCATGTTTCTAAAGAGGGTTGATTTTTTTAGTCAGATACTAACATGACAGGATAAAGTACCAAACTCAAGCATGGTCCATGTCTTCACTCTGGTTACTTCTATCAGGACTTAAGCAGTATGACTGTATTTGTGTCACACACACAAAAAAAGAAGTGTAAGATAGAGGTTAAAGTGAGTTTGACCCAGCCAGATATCTCATATCTAACTGAAGATATCATTCAAATGTTTAAATATATTTAAACAGTAAACTTCCATTTTCCCTAGTAACAGCATCCTCCAGCGCCAGAAATATCAGATGAGTTTTACTAGTGCAGTAAGATGAGGTAATACATGGTTTCCTTTGTTTGCAAAGCCCGATTTAGGCCTAAAGCATAACAAAGGGTTTCGTGGTCTCAGAAAGCAAACTCGATACCTTGTAGTACCACCTCGAGGCAGAGCAACCATTGCTAATTCCCTAAACTGAACCTCCTGGGTAGGCAGGTAAGAGAGGTGAGGTGCAGGCTAAAGCCTGTCAGCAGAGCAGATCACCCTGAAGTCGTCCAAATCACCTCCAGTTTCGCTCTTCGGTCCAAATGCGAGGCATGTGCACGCACAGAGGACATATCTCAGAAGTGAGAGGGTATCCTTGCGTATGTGAACATGGGGCCCCCCGTGCTCCAGCCTAGGGGTTGGACGGAGGGCGAGCTGTGAGGGCGTCTGCTGTGTTCCGGTGTTCTGGGAAAAGGACAGTGCACACAGCTGCGCTCAGGGGGTAAATGCAAAACAAACATGCCTCACACATGCTTCCCCCCTCAGCTGTCATGGCTCTGCTTTCAAAGATCTACTCCCCCCACACACGCACTCACTCACACACATTGCACTGCGCCTCTCCCTTTGCTCACTCCCAGTATGTCCACCAGCCCCAAATCGCAGGGTCTGAGGCACAGCCACACAGGCAACCCAGGAAGGCTTTTTAATTAACACTGAGCCATGTGGAGGCTATGGACTGCAGTATTGTGTGTCAGGATGGACAGGGCCGTCTGTCTTCTAGTTGTTCCAGTTGGATACAGACATATTGGCAGCAAGTTGCTCAGGTTTACGGTTTTCTGTGCATTTAAGCTTCATTTTTGTGGGTGCAGATAATCTCCAGAGACATCTAGAAACCAAAGATGCTTTTTTTTTTTTTACCCCTTTAATCGATTTCCTGCATTTCCATAAAGATTGTTAATGCAAGACCAGCTTTACATTAAAAAAACCCTCTCTCCTGTATGCTGCATAACTCCAGCCATAAATGATGTCATTGTCCCATTTTATACTACTGAAGTCAGACAATCAGTATGAGTAAATATATAATAAACGTGTGCTGTTGTGTGCATGTACAGTTTTGTGCATGCAGCCTGAAGTGTCATAAGACTCAAACATTTTACTAATTTGATGCTGTTTTATTTTGTGAGACAATTTATAAATATTTGAGTGTAATTCTTTTCTTAAACTTGATGTTTGTATTTCAAGTGTTCGTGAACAATGTTTTCTCAATATGTTATTCTTTAACCCCCTCCCCCTCCCCACAAGTTGGTATGGCTTTGAGCTGTCTTTGGAAATGAGAGTATGAATTTACTCGTGCTTGTGTGATTAAAACACCATAAGTTATTGTACTTCGATTTAGTGTTACTGTGTTTTGAAATGTGTTGCAGGCTTAATAAGGTGGAAGCAGCAAGAACAGTAACCACGAGGGCTGCTCCCTGCAGCTTCTCAGCAGACCGAATCTCACAGAAAACTCAAACGACTGTTGCCACAGTACAGAAGAAAATCATTCTCCTATTAGCATTCAGAGATCACTCAAGTCACTCCTAGTCTCAAGAGAAGTCTTTCAAGATGTCAGCTAAAGGCGCTGGTTGGCCACCGCTAGCGGAGTCGTCTGAGGCTGTTGAGAAACCCATAAAATTTGCTCTCATTACTTTGCACCACCGTGCCAAAATATTGTGTCATCCCTGTAGTCACATTCCGAAATCCCCGTGCATTTCAGGCCCTTTGAAGGGACACGAGTGCTGAAATGAGATCGCACAACCCGCAAGACTATCACACTAATTGAAGCTGACAAAAATACGAACTGCACCCTTTTGAACTGCTGACATTGAACAGGATGGATTAGGCAGCTATATTAACAACAGGTGACAGCCTGGAGGGAACAGTGGATCGGTGGTGTCACGGAGGGTCTGATCTGGACAGTCGCAGATTAAAACTAGAGGCAGACGTTAGAAAGGAAAGCGCCTTACCTCACCTTCCTCCACCTCACTCACACACTGAGAAAAAGAAATGCTGCGATAGGTGGTTGTGCAGGTCTTTACTTATATTGTAATACAAAGTCATATATACAGTTAGACACAAAAATGTAAAACAATGTCACTGACCCTGTGAAATCAATAAGAAGGAGAATTTAAAAAAAAAAAAAAAAAAACATCGTAAAAGACTGCACTGCTCTCAGATTTACAGCTTAATCTAACTGGAGCAAGTAGTGACAAAACGGTGAGAAACAAACATACACAACAGGTTAGATGAGCAAATAAAAAATAAACCGTTTATACACATCTTTGAAAAATGTGGATTTGTGAACCAGTACAAATAGTGTCTTCTATGCTAATGTAGTGCTCATACACAACTCATGAAATGCCTTAGATGCTTCAATAAGCGTCACAGTTTTTCTTACATTTCTATATATAAATACAATGAAAGGCTTGCTCAGGTGGTATAAAATTACAGTTACAGTGAAATGCCCCAGTAGCTCGACATCACCTGTTTTTTTTTGTTTTTTTAAATCAGTCACTCTAAATCTTAGATTTACGGTGCCAGCTTTGCAGAATGGTCCACTGTGATTGTGTAAAGCAGTGTACATGAATAAAGTATAGGCAGATATGTAATTTCATCATTTTGCTATATATAATGTTAACATCAACATTTATTACTCTCTTCATATTGTACAGCTAAAAGAATAACGTCCCATTGCAGCTTTTGGAAAGAAGGAAAAACAAGAAAAGAACGTTTGAGCTGGAGAATCATAAATTATACAGCACTGCTGCAAAATACAAATATATACACTGTATACACTGATTCTAGAGTAGCTGGAGCCCAAAGCATCCAGCTCCAAAACAGTAACAGTGAGGGACCGAAAACCTGCAATCAGCTGGCCTGTCTGTCAGATGCCAGACTCAGGGTGACCCTCGGCAGCAGTAAATGCTCGGTAAATGTTGTACAATAACTTTTACTTTAATCCCAAAAAACAAACTGATTTAAAACAGTTTTAGTCTGATGTCATTCAATTCAACGTGAAATCAAAAAAGTCACTTAAACTGAGAGGGCACACAAGCATGTACCACCTCAGTCTGAATACTGAAGTCTTGACAACAGAAGAAAATGTGTGTCTGTAAGTGCTGAGGCTCTGAGGAGGTCAGAGGCTGCCGATGTTGGGGAAGCTCTTTAGCTTCTCTGGAAAGTCATCTTTATAGAGCACCGGATCTGCACGGTGTTCCACCACCTTCAGAGGCATCGTCCCAAAAACGGAGGCAAACTTGTTGATGCACTCAGATCTACGGAGTGGGAGAAACTTACTTTAAAAGCACGATCAAAACACGCATTCATATAACCTCTGACCTCATTATACTCAATTTTTGAGTATAACTATACACACTGAGGTCACATTTTATATGTTTGCCTCTGCTTTTACTCACAGTATTGTGCAAAAGTCCTAAGCCACGCGTCATTGCTTTACATTTTGTTTCCAAGGGGCCAGACTTTCTTGTAATTTTCGAAGTGGTCTGTGCAGTACTCCAGGCTTTCTGAAGGTCTTTCAAAGTTTTTCTTTGGACATTGGCTGTTTTTTCACATATTTTCAGTCGATTTTCAGAGAAAATGTTTTTGGTTTGGTAAGCCATTTAACACTGATGCTAAGTAATTTAAGCATAAAAAGGCACCTAATACAAGTGATGAACCCACACATAACAGAAAACTTAGCAAAGAACCAATTCACTAGCAGCCTGTCACCATTTGTTCCCATTTCTTTAGTTGAATTTCATTAGCTTAACCTTCGAAGAAATGTCAAAGATAACAGTTTGACGGGCATAAAATAGTATTTTTGCACAAATAAGGTGACTCCTAAAAAGCTGAAAACTTGGCATATCTCGTGCCATGGTGTGCTGCGTGTCCTCAAAAAGTTTGAGGAAACTGGACAAGTGGAGGACAAAAGAGACAGGCTTAAAAAAAAAAAAAAAACTATCTACAGCAATGTGTGTGCAGTGTGTCCTTAAAAATACGAGAAAACTGGACAAGAGGACAAAAGAAGAAGTGACAGGCCTGAGAAACTATCTATAGCAGATGAACAGGATCTGAAGGTCATGTCTTTAACAGGAAAAAAAAAATCCAGCAAACACCTGACACAGGACCTGAGAGATGTATCTGACCCTTCAGCTGATCCATCTACTGTTCACTGAAGCCTCATCAGAAATGTCTCAGTGGAAGGGTGGCTGTGAAGAAGCCCTTCTTATTAAGGAAGGGAAACACGGAGAAAAGGCTGAGGTATGCCACATTACACAAGAACTTGGCTGAAAATCAGTGGCAACATGTTTTACAGCGTGATGAATCCAAATTTGAAATTCTTGAATGAAATCATTGTCAATATGGCTGGAAGTCAGGAGAGACATACAACAGCGAGTGTCTCCAGCCATCTATAAAACATGGTGGAGGCTCTGTCATGAATGGGGCTCCATTTCAGCCAGTTGTGTTGGGATCTTGTTAAAATTGATGGAATTATGAATGCAGAAAAGTACCATCACATTTTGATCCACTATGCAAAGAATCTGGAAAGCATCTGACAGGCAACAGCTTTATTTTTCAGCTTGACAGTGATCCCAAACATACCAACAATGCAGTAACCTGGATTGAAAAGCACAAACTGAGTCACGGATTGGCCTCTCCGGCAACAAAAGGCAGCCAACATCCAAAGAAGAGCTTTGGAATATCTTCCAAGAAGCCTGGAAAACTACTGGAGACCACTTAAAGACTACTTACTAATTTTCAAGCTCATTAAAATTGTGCAAACTTGCCCTATACACTGTGTTTCCATGTATATTTGCACGTTTCAATAAATTGCTGCACCCATTTCCTAATTTCCTCGCAAAAAAAAAAAAAAAAATAAATGAGGGGAAATGAGACTTTTGCACCGTACTGCACATGTAGAATCACTGCTCTGGAAATGACTATTTAAAAAATATATATTTGTATTTTTTAAGTGTTTTAAATCTCAATATCTTATGGCACCATTTGCTTTCTTTTCTCCCAACTGTGACATTACACCATTAACCTCAGTATGCTGTAGACAAAGTTGAGCAAAATATGGAGATAACTCTCCTTGCAATAGTAGTGAATATAAAAGTTGAAAAAAAAAATGGTGAAAAAATGTAAACACACTAATCCTGAATAAAGCATCGGAGTCCCCAAATTCAAGAGAAACAACTACTGCTGTGCAGTGATGTGCCATCACCAGCCAGTCAAGCTGCAGTTTACTTTGACCTGTTAGATATAAAAGGTCAGCATGTGTTCACTTTATACTTCTGTCATAAGATAGGTATGAATTCTTCAGTATTCTGGGGTCAAAGAAGCCTTGACCTATGACCACCAAATTCTAATGAGTTCATCTCAGAGTTCAGGTGAACTTTTTTAAGTAAAATGTGAAGGAAAAAAATCCCTTGTAGTGACCAAAAGGGACAGTTTGCCATGCTCAAGGACTTATGGACTACCCAGAAATACAATGAGCACAATTTTTTTGTATAAATAATTAAATCAAAGATTTCATTATTTTTAATATTGGTTTTTTTTGTATTCAAAAGATGCATGTATGTATTAGAATTTTTTGTGACTGCTGGAAAACAATGAGCAACAAGAAACAAATTCTGCTACTGATATTCTGAAACACTGCCAAACTAAAATGATCTGATGGATGGTGAGACATTTAGGAACATTTTGGTTGCCCTTTGTTCATAATTTCAAAAACAAATAGCCATACCTCTCCACCATGTGTGTCTGATCCAGTGACAGTCCATCGATGGCAGTACATTCAGGGCACTTGAACTTTTTCCTTGGGGTCACCTAAACAGAAGCATAACAAAGTCACATCAGTAATATTTGCTCACTCCAATAGTTTGTTAAACCTCAGCCAGTCCCAGGCAGAGGCTGTTTGGTCAAATTAATTAAGTCTGTGACATCCAATGAAAAGTTTTCTCACAGACAGCACAAAGAATTACATTTTAATTGTTAGTTTGTTTTTTTACTGTGACCTTTGTCAATAGGTTTTGAACACGTGAAACGTGTGTGTAGGACTGCAACTCAAATAACATGATTATAAAAACTACTGAGCGTTTCATTAGCGGGTGTGAGAGCGTTTCCGTAATAATGTCCCTAACGGCCCCTCATACAATTTTGTAGCTGCTCCCATCTGCTGTTTGTTTTATACAGTGAAAAATCTGCAATAATGCTACATTAGTTAAAATAAAAGTGTATGTATGAACTGTTAACTCTGATGTTTAGATCCAGCAGCCTTTTGAAGGCTGTTGGCAGCCATACTACTTTCTATCACAGTGACACCAGCAGCAAGCAGGGGTGTACTAGACATACTCAAGGCTTTAGTAGCATTACGGCACGTCAATACAATGAAAGGGTTTAACTGTTTTTTTTGACAGTTGTTGTATGCAGTTAAACTATTGAAAAAACTGCAATTTCTAAAATGGAAACCAGTGAGCCTTTCACTGTAAAAGGTCTGTGTTTTTCTCTCTCGAATATTTATTAATTCTTATTAAGTATTCTTTTATCCAATTACTCAATTAATCAATGGAATAATCGATAGAATACTTGATTAGTAAAATAATCGATAGCTGCAGCCCCGTGTGTGTGTGTGTGTGTGTGTGTGTGTGTGTGTGTGTGTGTGTGTATAAAAGAAAGGGGAAGACTGACATGGTTGGCCAAAGAGGGTGAGTGAAGGAACCTGTTGGAGATATGGTGGGAGGTAGGACCAGGCATGCAGGTGCAGGAAAGTGTGCAGCCTGTGATTTGACAGCAGGGTGTGCGTAAGCCCTAGTGAGCTTAGAAAAACACACTCAAAGTGGGAGTGTCAGTGAGTGACTCCCAGATAAGGGAGGTTAAGGTCGGGCTTTAGCTCAGGGCCCCTGCACCTGGGCACAGTCAGGGTGATGGAGAGGGGGGAGACGCTGTGATGTTGAAGGGTGAGAGCTGATCAGACCCAGAGATGCTGGTCTGCTGTGTCAGGCTACAGGCTCCCCCTGCAAACTTTAAACACCCAGACCAGCTAGAGCCATGAACGTACCTTTATGGGGGCTTTGCCTGTGATGTTAGCCACCAGAAAATTCATTGCAATATCTTCACAGTTCATGTGAGCGTCCACCCAGTTCTTGATGTCTCCTGGCATCTTATATGTGTACAAATAGTTGAAGTACTGGAAAAGAAAGAAAGAGAAAAAAAGCTGATAGCTTAACACAGTGAATCAAGAGTATGTAGGAGGATTCTTTGTTCTTCTAATTTTCTTTATTCTCAATACACAATTTTATTGCTTAGCAATAATGATCCTTCACTTTTACTGTCAGTAGCTTTTATACTTCTTTTCCATCAATGCACTGCTGATGCTGGCAGCTAATCTAGAATAAGTCCCACCCATTTTCACTGAAAAAATAACTAGTGTCAAAAATACTGGCAGCAACACAAAAGCATAATATTGATGAGCGTGAAGCTGGGACCACTAGGGCACAAAATTCAAAGATGTTTTGCAGATTTGCTGCACAGAGTCTGTGCTTTATTTTATTTTCTTCCCACAGAAATTACCCAGACCTTTACTCAGTGGTTACATAATGCTTGTAGCTATTGACTCTTAAACATGTTGAAATGTTGGCTGGTTCACAAAAGGCGCTCAATACCAGAGGAAAACAGGAATGAGAGAAACTTTTATAGAAATGGAAAAAGTAAAGCTCAAGTTGTTTTCATCCAGCCTGTCTCAGATCACCTTGTGGTAAAAGGCAGCGCCGGTTAGAACCATGGAGACCTCATTGGTCCACTCCGACTCATACTTCCACTTTCCCATCTCATGGTCCCAGCGGTGCAGCCGCCCTGGATAGCCCACCAGCCTGTCTGGAAACTCCCTCCAAACCTAGAAAGAGTAAGAGAGAATACAGATTCTCTAGCATTCAGCTAAAGTGAGCCAAGATGAGAATTAAGGGCTTACATTAAAAGATGAACTATTCAGTACAAAGTTCAAAATGAAAGTTTTAATCTTACACGTCCAAATATTAGCATCTGATGCTTTTCCAAAAATCACGACTCAAAGGCAGAAATGGCTTCATGGCAAGCCGAATGTTTCAATAGGCTGCTGGCTCAGCACCAGCAGTCAATCTGACCTTCCACTGAAAGCAGCGTCACCAACTGAGAAACAACTCCTCTATACTGCCTGTAATTCAGCGTAATTACCCTTTAACTGAGCATAATTTTATTAAATGGTTTTTAAATGGATTCAGGTGAGTGTGCCTGACTAGAAAGAGCTCGACAGGTATGCAAGTATGGAAAGCATCATCTCCAGACCTGTCATCATTCTTCATACATCAAACACATTAAACAGGCAGTCAAATCCCCGACCACTGGAGAATGACACTGTAATCTCCCTGAATGACTTTAAACTTTAGGATCAACTTGAAGTGTTTCCCTGCAATACCGTCCATCAGGGAGATGATTGGAAAGTATGGCCGAGGTTAAGTTCTTCTTTTGTTATTCCTCACCTCGTAGCCAAACTGCAGTTCATCAGATGTCAGCATGATGATGTCATCATCAATCGCTAGCACAGCTTCGGTCTCAATCTCATCATAGGGGAAGAAACGGTTGCTCAATTTGTTCTCTTTGGTTCGCACAACTTTGAGGGGGACACTGATCTTTGGCCAAAGAGATTCTGTCAAGTGGGGGGGAAAAAACAAACAAATTGATACTTTTAAACAGAAAGACAAGGAACTGACAACAATTAAAATATTTATCAAGGCTAAAATTTGCTGGTATGAGCACTTTAAAAGTTAACAATTGCTGACTTTGCTCTATATGATAATGAGTTGGTTATTTTTGGGTCATTAAATAATCAAATTAACTGCAAATAAAAACTATATCTGTGTGGAAGACACATACTATATATTATACTTTTTGGGGGTTGAAAATGATAATAAAAAAATAAAAAAATAAATCAGTGTGTGAAGATGGGTGAGGAATTATGACGTCATTTGTTGCTGAAAGAGGTTTTGAAATCTTTACTGGCAGCGGAAAAATAGTGTTCTGGGAGCTTAACTTCACTCACTGACTCGTATCGCTACACTAACCTCAAGCACATGCAAATCTAACCACACTAGGATTCTTCAGGAGGCAGACCAACAGGGGAGCGTTTCAAAGATCTTGGGCAGTGTCCATGGCACGGACTATGGCACAGACAGATCACACAGAATGTGTTTCCCCATTAATGTTGTAACTGAGGCCTGGCAGCCTATGAGAGGAGCTCCAGGTCCTCCTAACCACGTCTGAGGTCTCCTGTCAAAAGCTATTGTCAAAAATAAGCCATGTTAAATGCCCTGGGTTTCTTCTTTCACACTCTCCATGTAGCTGTCATCTGTTGTGGGGGGGGGG
>JAVDPK010002969.1:965554-980647 GCA_034780415.1 Cichlasoma orientale
TTTTCTCCCCCCCCCCCCCCCCCAGGTTGGAAACAGACAATAAAAATGAAGGAATTACTGTCTATAAAATAAATTACTGACGAAAATAGAAATAATGCTAGATTGTATTAAAAGATTAAGTCAGTACCTTCTCAGGAAAAAAAAAAGCAAAAAAGGGAAGCTGTAAACACATCAAATCTAGGCTAGGTGTGAATGGGGAAGAAATCTGCCTTCATATTGGCCTGTGCCCCATAAGTCTGACACATCAATGGCCCCTCGTTAAGTCTAATGGGACACAAAGCTCCATCCAGCCAGGCGCCGCTAATACCTCTAATGAAAAGGTAACCAACAGCCATGAGGGAGCACTTCAAAGTCATTCACTACTTGAGTACATTAGCCAACTCTTACAACAGCAGAACAGACTGAATTCTTGGTATAAAATGGCCTTCATCTGAATTACACTGTCAGTGGGATAAGGAAATAACCATTTTATACTTAACTGCCTAATGAGGGCAAATAATTAGAGTGCCATAAATAACCACTATTAAAAATCTGTGAAGAACTATGCAATGGTGATAAACTGTCTGAGAGAAAGGCAGACTAAGTTAAAGTCTGGTAAATGGACTGGTTCTTATATAGCGCTTTTCTATCCTACTTTGAGCACTAAAAGTGCTGTATATAACATTCCTCATTCACCCACCAATTCATACACGCATTTCTTTCTACACTTAATTTTAATCTAAATTTCACACATATTCACACTCCAATGGAGGCATCGGAGAGCAACTTGGGGTTCAGTAGCTTGCCCAAGGATACTCTGGCATGCAGACCGGAGCAGCAAGGGATCGAACCATTAGTAGATGGTTGGTGTCTTGAATGAAATCTACGGGCGACCGCAGGAATCTGCTAGTGATGAAAGCAACCATAAGGTGATATTCGGTGTAGCACTGTATACCGCTTTAAGAACAATTTCACCTAACAACAACAAGCAAGGCAGTCGCCAACTGGTCTCTAGGCCTGTGTAACAGAGGCTTTACCGCTATAGTATCAACAAAAAAGGGGAAAAGGAAAACTAGAACCTCTCGTGTAGTTCCTAGATCATTTTAGTGATGTTACCAACTTAGCTGCACTTGTCAGTGTCTGACAATATTTACTCTCTCCTGGCAGTTATCATGATAGAAAGCAGACACTAATAAATAACTCACTTAACACTCAGTGTTAGAAGTGAGGTTGCAGGTTGTTGAGGCTACACTAGTAATTTAGGGTAAACATACCAGATGAGTAACTCTCTTAAGCTAGTGAGGCTACACTAACTGTTACAAACATTTCTGAATTGAGCACAAAACAATTTAACAAGAATACAAATCACAGCATCTTCTACAAGACTGCTTCTTAGCATTTAGCTAGTTTGGTTTGACCCAGTAAACTTGAAAGTGGATACAAGCTTCTGAAAAGTTTCATGAACTTATTTCTAATGAGAATGCTTTCCACTCACCCTCAGGAGGACTCTTGTTCTGATTATTCCACACCACCAGTAGCTTAGCTAAGCTAGGCACCTTGGAGATTTCTGTGATGACCCGGAAAAGACTCTCAACGCGATCGTAGGTTAGCACCACTGCTGTGAATCCAGGCATCCTTGGTGGGATGAGTGGCAAGAACAGGGGGCTGTTTACACTGGAGCACTTCTGAACAGGAAAGGAGACAAAGAAGACATAATCTGTTGAAGCCTGAAGCATCTTTTTCAAATATTTATCATTCACTCTTTTTTTAATTTCCAAGCAAAGCCACTGTCAAGCTAGTCTCATTAATAATTCTGTGTCAAATTGGCCTGTCATGGTTTCCATGATTGAATGCACTATAACAGTGCTTTAGTGGTGAGTGAGGTCACTTTTTATAATGGAGCAGGAATCGTCCAGCAGCGTCTCTCAGGACCTAACTGAGGCTGAGCACTTAAAGCCAAAAGCTTCCAGTGAGAGTGTGAGTGCCAAGGAAACTCTACAGAAGCAGAAGCACAGACGGACAAAAAGGTGTCCATCCTCTCGTGCCTACTGATCTTGTGACACTATTGTGACAAAGTTAGACTAATGTAGGAAACAGGGGAAACATGTGCTGGACACAGGGGATTGGCGATGTGATGTGGGGAACAGTGAAAAGGTTGAGTTGGCCGGGTTGTGGCCGTCTAAAGTCAATTTGGAACTTTTTTCCATTGCTCCCCTTTAAATCCTGGATGTAAAGCCTGCAAGTCACACTGGTTAGATCAAAAAATGCTCACATAAACTCACTTAAAAAAAACAAACTGTGATATGTATTATAAACAAAAACAGAATACAATTCTTAGCAGACTGTTCAAACCCCGCCCCCCCCATTCATAAAAATACAAAAAACAATACATGGAGTGACATTTTCCCTTTTAAATATAGGCTCATTTTGAACAACAAGTTGTGTTTCTAAGGTTGTTTTTATAAGGGAAATAAAACCAAACCATATCTTTCACTTAACAAGCATGTGCTACTCTAACACTACCAAATATAAGAGAATCAGGGAACCCTTGATAAACTTCATCAAAAGCTCCAAAAACGTTCCACCCTGCTTGAGCAGGGCAAAGAGAGCACATCTAACACAGTAAATCTGTGGTCTGACTGAAGTGCATATAAACCCAGTTTCTTCTCTGGTCCCAGGTGGCCACAGTGTGATTATGTGGCTGCTTCCACAGCATCAACACAAGTCTGTCACCAGAGACACGGTCAATGCCTTTTACACAACACCAGTCACTCCATCATAATAAAAGAAAACATTTTACTGGCAAGTGGAAACTTCCCTGTGGTCGTTATCACATTGTCAAATAAAAAGAGGGGGAAACAATTAAACACACACATATACGCAGCACAGATGCACGAAAACAGACTAAAAGACGCTGAGACCACTTAAGTCATTTGTCAAACAGAATAGAATAGATAAAAAGAAAGCCACAGCTCAAATATCAACCATCAGATGTGTAGGAGTTATTTTGTTTTTTATACTTAATATCTAAACTGAAAAGACGAATTTTATTTGACTGTTTGAACTGCTTATGTGGTTATTCACTAATCTAAAACATCAAAAGGTACAGGAAACAGAGTAAGAAAAAATTAAGTACTGCTGCTTATTATTCAAAATGCTTTTATCTGTCTATTTAATCCATATAAATATTGTCAGTAAAAATGCATAGAGTCCCACATTCAACTTAGTTAACTAACCTATCTTTTTACCATTCTCATTAATTAGCTATAAAAACAGACTGAAACAATAATCAATAAAACAAAAGGGAATGAAGAACAGCCAGCTGATGTGTGTCCACTAATTAAGATCGACTAAATCAATTATCGCTGTATGTGAACAAGGTTAACCATGATTCGGTGGTCTCTCGCCCTATGCCGTTGCCGCTGCTTCTCTCAGAAGGTCTGAGAACTGCCACAAGAGTTCTGTTAGAGGGTAGCATTTCATTATTTGAGATACTTATAAAATTTATTCTCAGCTAAAGATGCATTACCATGGTAACCCAACCTTGTTTAATTACAACCAAGTAATGATTAACACATTTAAAAATGACATTACACATAGACAGTGAAGCCATCTATTTAAAACACTAAAAACTGAAGGTGTTAGGTCTTAGCTGCCTTGATTGCCATCCAGCAGTGTCACCATGTACACTGTGGGATATTTAAGATGTATTATCCAGTGATCGGATACTCAAATTTTCTTCCAAAAATAGCATGGACCTCACATAATACTGAGTATGAACTTTAAAAAACAAACAAACAACCTATTTCAGCATGCGAAATACTACATTAGTATTGCATTTCAGACAAGGCCTAAGCACTTTCAACATGTGGTTCAAAGTCAGCACTTGAACTTTGCAGCAGTTCCTTTCTTTCATAGCTTACGTTTAGTGAATGGAGTAATGTCCAAATACTCAGAGTGTACTCTAACTTTTAAACAAGCTAATGATCCAATATGACTTTCCTATGCCCAGGTCCCAATCACTACAAAAACATTTTATACTGGCAAATTCTACAGTCTGAGATACCTCAGTTCTTGTAATGTAAAAACCTTACAAGTATGCCCCTACCTACCAATACCAAACAAAAAGCAGCTTGTCCGTTATTCTGAAACCCCCTCTCCAAAGGCACCAGCAGTCCCGGGCAATGTGCTTTCAATTACCACCAAAAGACTAGGGGAGGAGAGGGGGAAAATGTCTGCCTGATTTATTTAGTGCTGTGTGCTAGTTCTCCTCACCATCCATTCACAGAATCCATACAGATAACGCTTTATCTCCCATTTCAGGCGGGAACGTCTTTAGGTCTGTCCTGCAACACAGCTAACATCCTATGGGTTGGGACTAACTTTGAGACTAGAGTAATTCTGATAGGCTGGACTGGCGGCTTAGACGCTACAACAAAACATTTTGACACAAGAGGCCATTGTAAAGTGAAACTGTTGATTACAAGCTTTCAGTTCAGAGTGAAGCCATGGTTAAGAGTGAACAGCTGCATAACCAGTTAATTATGAAATACTAAACAGACTTAAGCAGAACTAGAAAGACAGTTACCCAAAAAACACGCCTCGGAGTGCTGATTGTTTACATCCACCATCCTGATTGCAACTGCCACCTCTCTAATCTTGGCATTTTAGTGGATCTACTTAAACTGTGGTACTTGTAGACATCTGACAGATCCAAAGGCATTATTATGCATCTACACACAAGCTGACATGCACACGCCTCTACACCACAGGCGGAGGATAGAGGAGACTCTAGATCAGACTGAGCTGATTAACAACTCCTGAGAGATGGTCGCCCCAGCCAAGATGTCGGCAGCCACAAACTCTTATAACCACAGGGATGCTAAGCTCACACGTGCGTGCGCACACACACACACAAACCATTCTTCACATCCAGCGTTCTCTCTACAAACACAATGACTCAGACATACAGGAACTTAGTTTTCACCACAATGGAGGCATCCTCTGAGGGCAGAACTGCTGACACAAACTGGCTCCCTCAAAGCTATCTGGGTGTATACCAAACTGTGAAGCGCTGCATCTGTGGTGTTTCAGAAAGAGGGAAGGCATCTACTGTCACTCTACTACAGAGGCTTTGATTTACAAGGCATAGGAGAGTGGGAAAGCTTATGTGGTACTGTGAGCGTCTGTACGGCCAAAGCTCCATTCTGGATGAGTGTCACTCAGATGTCTGCAATAAAAAAAAACTTCTAGGAATACAACTGAGCAGCTCAGCACATAAGAGCCAAAGACTTTATAAGTTAGACAGATGTACGCTCCAAAAGAACAGAAAAAAGTAAATAGCACAAAACTGAAAGACAATAATGGAACAATATTAATCCTGCTTAGTGACTAAAAGTTACAAACACGTCAACGTCAAGTGTGCACAGTTACATACCACCACAGGTGGATGGTTCCACTGCTCGTAAGTACGTGCAGCATATGGGTAGATGCGATCATTGATGATCTGGAGTGTTGTCAAGCCAATAGCCTTCATGGAGCTGAAGTAGGCCTCCCAGAACCAGCGTGCCTGTAGACAAATGGTGCACAACTACTTAAAACATATCCATACAAACTGGAAACAGACAAGAGAAAAAACAAAACATGCATAGCGTCAACAGTGTATTCACATTCAACAATATGAATATTCTTTCAGCAATTTTTTTTTACATAAATATGAAAAACAGCACAAAAGCATACAGTCACTGAACAAAATAAACACAATTGTGTAATTATTAAAACATGCTGCAAATAGGTGTAAGATACCTTGTCAGTGCACATAGGGGAAAAAAAAAGTTCCATTCATGACAGAACTGTAGACCTGGAATAACTAACTTTAACCTAAATATATTATTTCACTCATCTGACAAAATGACATTATGCCTTACAAAACCATTTTTGTATTTTTATTCTCACATTAACCTACAGAGTGCAGCCGTTATAAAAGCTAACATCAGAGTATGTTCATAACTTTAAAATCCAGATATTCTCTTTGAAGACAATTTTGCAGCCCTCTCCAGCCTCTTTGTCCTTCAACAACTCTTCTTTTGAAGCCCTATGAAATCTCTCTTGACTGTGCCTGTTTTCCTTCAACACATCTCTGCTATGACTTTATGATAAGTGAACCCTTAACCCATATCTTAATGCTATGGCAATGGACACTGGAATATCCAACTGCTCTCAATCACCATTCAATCCAGTTTTTTACTTTGTGTGTGTGGGTGTGTGTGGGGGGGGGGGGGGGGCAATATTGGAAGCATGGAAGCCATCTATGTGTTAAATTTCTATAATGATGAAAATTATTTCAAGATCTGGCAGTTATGAAACTTCAAGGGACAGTACCATGTTACACTGGTATGACTCCACCCACCTCAATTACCCATAGTGTTGGGGTGAAGGATGTAAATACGTTAGAGCTTGCCCTCCTAACGCATGCATCCGTGAGTATTACTGCCTCTTGAGTAGGTCCTATGTTAAACATACAGCTTGTTAACACATAAACATGTGACATTTGCCTAAATCACCAATGTCGATGTCTTGGGATGAAAGATTGGAGATGTATAACAACACAAAAACAGCATATATTTTTACAGAGGAGCTGAGGAGAATCCAAAAAGACTTTCTAATCTCAGGGGGGAATCCCAACGGTCTATAAATCAGCCAGTGATGAAAGTTTCTTTTCCGAGCGGGAGGAGGCAAAAAGCAAACTGTGCTGGCCTGAGGGCCGATTCCACTCCCCTCCACCCCTCTCCAAGCGCCTGGAGGAATTTTTATGAGCAGGGAAGAACAGACATCACTGCAAGAAAGAAAAAAACCTTTCTACATCTTCCAATTGCAGCAATAACTATACAGTAAGTCTATAGTCTATACTTCTTCCCTGTTTGTTCTACTGTTTAAAAAAAAAAAAAGCATAGCAGTACAAATATATCCACCCAATCAATCCTCAAACTAAACAAAAATCATTTCAACAATTAAAAAAAAAATATTGGTGCAATATAAATTATAACTAGCTGCTGCAAATCGTGAAAAATAAGTATGACAGTAATGTGATGTAATGCCTGGTTTAAAATACTCCCCAGCAGCTCGTGCTTTTTAAATTGTTTAGAATCATTAAAATGTCAAGGTAATGCACAATAATAGTTAAGCTGACCATATTCTGCATGGCTTTGTTTAAATCAGCGGAAACTCTCAAGTGCCTGACAAATGAATTAACCTGCAGACCAGAATTGGCAGTCACTGAGTTGTGCACAGAAATAGGCAGTCATTAGAGTGTTTGATATAATCAAAAACAGCAGTGAAAGCAAGTCTGTTTAAATCATGTTTACTGAGAAAATGGCTCCATTCAAGTTTTATCAGCACGTTTGTGTGGCTCTAAAACACCGTTGTGTAACACAGAAGCACACACGGTGGTTCCCGTTCTCCTCTGTTCCACCTGTGGATCTCTTGTTTAGCTCTGAGCTGTGAAGTTCAGATAACTCCTGGATTTATAGGAACGAGATAGGAAAGAGAATGGGAATCACTTTCCGAGATCAAATTTGCAACTCTATTGGTACATTTAACAAGCTGCTACTAAATTTACTGTGAGTGACCAAAAAGCCAGTGAAGCCTGTCACTGCTTCAACTGATCAGTTCTGCATGACGGGTTCCATGTAAGAAGACGACAGCATGCAAGGATGAGAACAAACTCCAGCAGCCAGTATAGAGTGAGACTACAGCAGGAAGACCGGCAGAATCAGCAAACTAAAAATACTCAAAGAAAAAGAAAGGACGAGGAGTAAGTTTAACTCCATCACGGGCAATAACTCCCTCCTCCCATCTTATGCATTCTAATTTAATAACAGAATTGATTTGGCTGTGCTAATCTAATAAAGATCTGCAGTGTATGTGTCCTATTTTGAGGGTATGACCCAAACAAAACAATGGGAGTAAATACACAAACACTGGATCTGGAGTGGTCTCAGTTGAGCACTGTTAACATCTCACAGCTGTTTAGTATGTGGCCTTTTTAAATGTGACCTAATTTAATACAATTACATCATCTCAAATTTGAAAATGACTTCTGCCGCTTGAACCAAGTCTGCCGGCTACTGATGGAGGCTCAACAGTCAACAGTAGCTTACTGCACTTTCACTACATCTATAAAAAGACCAAATTAAACAAACAGAGCTTATCTTAGTTTTGTTTTCTCATCAAATAGCCCAATCTCACCCACTTATCCTTCTTGATAGGATTTTTTTTTTAATGCAATATGACAATTACTTCTGACTCTTCAAGTGAGTGACCTCAATATTTGTTGAAAAGAAAAAAAAAACAAAAAACAACAACTTAGTCTTAAGTTGCTCATTGTTTTCTTTGACATAAGTACACATTATTGATTCCTGTTTTTATATTTTTAAGTAGAAATCGAACCACCTAAGATAGAAGCACTGTGAAATCAAGAGTTGCTGAGCCCTCTGCTGGCAAATCTAACAAAATACATCAGCTCAAACATTTAAGTGGATCCATTGTGTTTTCTATTTACAATGGAGTAAGCTTATATTAAACACTGCCCAAGTTTCAAATCTTGAGGTCAGTCTATGTTCAAGTAACCCTCGAACCCCTCTATCTTCAGACTGGTCGCTTGGTTTCAGACTGTTTTTTTCTCCTCTTAGCTTTGTATGATGTCAACAAGAGGGGGTGTCTTTAATATCTCAAGTGCACAACCTCTGGCTGTGACTGCAGAAATCTCATATGCTTTTCAAACCTCGTGTTTGGGAGGAGGAGCCAATCACATGAAAGCAGGCTTAAAATGAAGGTGATCCTAAAGGGAGAGGAACTAATACATCTGGTTTTGGACAGCAGATAAACTGAATGGCTGCAACAAGGCCCAGTATATGGTAAAACAAATTATTCTTAACTGCAGTAGTATCCCCAATAAAAATATGGAGCCTAATAGGTCCCTTTCAAACTGGGTTAAACATCTGCTTTTAGAAATCAGTGTGAACTTTACTTTATGGTTTATCCTGTCTGTTATCCAGTCTGACCTGTGACTAAGTGCAAAAAACATCCTGTGTGATATACTATTTTTTTAAATCATGATAAAAGACTTCTCCAGAGAAATGTATCACACAAAATCATGTTACACCCAGTTCAATCCATCCGTACACCATCAGAGAAGGCAGAAGAGTACTGCTGTGACCAGTGAATAAGAATATCACATGTATGCTTCCACGCTAGCTGTGAGATGTCCACAGCAGAGTAGCACTCAACAAAAAAACCTATCAAGCTGACAAGCAAACCATGTTTTTGAACATGTCTGGTGTAATCCAACACCAAGCCCATCTCTAAGCCCATGGCCTAAAATGCCTGTTTGGCTAGTGTAATTGGTAAATGGACTTAAGTTGATACAAGAGAATGAGGAGCAGCTGAACTGGTGCACTCTTCTCATGGCTGCTTTCACTTTTGTTTATTGTGGCTCAATGAAGACAGCAAATGGAAAGAAAGTGAGGCTGTTTCATTCAAGCTAGAATCAACATAAAGTCTTCTGAGAACCTTTTAAAAATCTAGCCTGAGCAAAGGAGGAAATTCAAACTTACAAAAAGGTAGACTGGAAGCCAAATTTCTGTCTTTTGAGCATGACACAAAATTTGTTTTGGTTTCCAAAGACTCGATTGGTTGGCTGGCTGGTTAAGAAGCACGCTCATCCCACACATGACACACAAGTGCTATAAACCCAGTGACCAATATATCAATCTGAGTCCTCAAACTGCAACCAAATGTATAGGTTCTTTAGTTTTGTAGAATTTTGCTGAGAGATGTCAAAAAGTGTGACTTGTACCTGTCTCTGCATTTCTTCAACCTGTCTGTGAGGAATACTCTTTAGGATTGTGTACATCTCTGACAGCTTCTCCTCAGGAATAACCACAGATGCCCTGTGCAAACACAAAAAAATGTTAAATATGCAAAGTTGAAATGACAGGCTTTTTACTTATTTTTCCACCATTCTAAGATGTAGGCAAACCTTTTCCAGTCAAGTACTTCAGAGAACGGCAGAATGTAGGAGTCAGCTAGAATGACGGGAACGCAGCCAGCCTGCAGCACATCACTGAGGGCAGCCTGACCCAAACGTGCCCCCCTCAAGACCACACAGAATGAGGACTCCTGCAGAGACATGATGGGAACAAACTATTAATTGCAGGAAAACAAAAACAACTTTAACTGCATTTTGAACAAGTAAACTGAGCGGATTTTCAATTAGCGCATTTAACAAAAAAATAACTCTTTCATGCAGATTGTTTTTATGTTTCCCACCTGCAGGATCTGTGGGTAGTCGTACACCTGCCCTTTGTAGCATCGTTTTCGTGCAGAGGCAGCACCCTGGGAGAGGTTGCTACACTTGTCCAGAAGGAGCACAGCTTCTCCATTTTCTTCTTTCAATCGCTCCAGTTCGGCTCGGTACTCCCGGTGAATAGCAGTTTGTGAAGAAAGAATAAAGAAGCGCCGAGGGCTGGGTGGAGACAGAAAATACGCAACCAGTTATCGAGTCACATTTTATATTGGTAAGTGTAAGTAACTCAATTGAGACTAAGGAGTATTGACATCCAACATTGCATTATTTTATTCATAAATCCATCACTGAGCACACAATACTAAGTGCTGTAGAGTGCAGAGAAGATAAATTAGGAAATGATTGTAATTTAGACAGACGTGCTTACCCAGGCTGTCTCTCAGCCAGGTCAACATCTGCAGAAAGGGGGCTGTAAACTGGAATGCTGACATCATAACCTTGTCTGTAGGTCCATGTCGAGAAACCACCTCCAGCCAGCAGCGCTCTGAAACAAATGGATCTGGATTGTAGCAATGCTTCCAGAAAAGAGGGATCTCAACACACATTTAACACAAACTAATTTATGTCCTTAAATAAAAATTTATTTATTTTTTACCAGCAATGTTATTTGTGGTTCTCTTGGTAAACAGTTCCTGATTATATGGATTTTGTACTCTGCTCTATTCTCACACAAAATAAAGCGGAACCATACTGACACGCACACCTGGTTCTGATGAAGCTCCAGGCCAAATGGACTCTGGAAAGGAAATTCCTTACAGCTAAAGATAGTGTTCGCTGTCTCAAACATGTGTGGTAATAAACTCAACCTCTTGCATTCTTAAAAATCACTCTGTCAGCGTCTGGAAAACATGTTCTTACCTTCTTGTAAGTAGCTCTTTCATCTTCATCAAATTATCAATCTTAACACTTTCTGAGTGACTGCAGTTACACTACATTGCTGAAAGTATTCATTCACCCATCCAAATCATTTAATTCAGGCATTCTAATCACTTCCATGGCCACAGGTGTATAAAAATCAAGCACCTAGGCATGCAGATTGCTTCTATAAACATTTGTGAAAGAATGGGTCGCTCTCAGGAGCTCAGTGAATTCCAGTGTGGTACTGTGATAGGATGCCACTTGTGCAACAAGTCCAGTCAAGAAATTGCCACACTACTAGATATTCCACAGTCAACTATTAGTGGTATTATAACAAGGTGGAAGTAATTGGGAATGACGGCAACTCAGCCACGAATTGGTAAGCTACATAAAAATCACAAAACGGGGTCAGCGGATGTTGAGACACATAGGGAGCAGAGGTCGGGAACTTTCTGCAGAGTCAATCACTGCAGACCTCCAAACTTCATGCGGCCTTTAGATTAGCTCAAGAACAGCGCGTAAAGAGCTTCATGGAGTGGTTTTCAATGGCCGAGCAGCAGCATCCAAGCCTTACATCACCAAGCGCAAAGCGTTGGATGGAGTGGTGTAAAGCACGGCGCCACTGGACTATAGAGCAGTGGGGACGTATTCTCTGGAGTGACGAATCGCGCTTCTCTATCTGGCAATACAGTGGACGAGTCTGTGTTTGGTGGTTGCCAGGAGAACGGTACTTGTCTGACTGCACTGTGCAGTCAAATAAGTACCGTTTTCGTACCAACAAGTACCATTCCCGTTCCAGAAGTACAAATGTGGTTCTGGAAAAAAGGTCAAAAATTCCCATGAACACACTCCTAAACCTTGTGGCAAGCATTCCCACGAGAGTTGATGCTGTTGTAGCTGCAAAGAGTGGGCCAAAATTATGGGTTGCCACTCAGGTTCATATATGTGTGTGAAGGAAGATGAGCAAATATTGTTGGCAATACAGTGTACGATAAATACTGCTTAATGCTGGATAATCCATTGCTGCACAAGTATTTATTTCCTTTGTATTCTATCTGAATTTTTTTTAACCTACGATCAGGGGGCTGCTTATAGAAATCATAAAAAAACCCATCTTGTTGTGATTTGAATAAGATCTTATCTTATATATTTTTAGATAACTTTTCAGCTGGAAATATCAAGCAGTACAAGCTTAGCTTATAATACACTTTTGTTAATGGAATTCATGAACCACAACTATAGGCGTGACATTAAGCTTTGATCTAAATAGGAGCATCCTATTTACCGTTATCAGTCATTGATATAATCAATTCCCCTGTATTAGTATACACCCAGAACTAAGTTTCTGTAGATTCAAACCATTCTCTGTAGTTTTTAATTCACAATGACTTTAATCACAGCAAAATCATTCTGTTAAGATGTGTTTCATCTACCTGTCCCTGGGCACATCCAAGGCAGTATTGTAGTCAGGAGGGCCTCCAGGTAACATGTTGAAAAGGAGGTGATTCATCCCCTTGTCCCATCTAAAAAAACATAAATGAGATCAGAGCTGTAACAACTGCTCAATTTGCAGATTATCTGAACAGAGAACTGAAAGATGTTTTTCTAATTACTGGCATAAACAACTGCTCATTTTATTTTAGTGGTACGAAACACTGTTGGCAAGAAAAGAGATTAGGTATTACAGCTCAGGTTTTAAGAAGTTAATAATTTATCAATGTGTTATTTGGAATTCAAAAATACTGGTTACACAGTATATAGCACATATTTAAGAGACAATACCTAAATCTTTTGTAGATTAAAAACTGACAAACCAGTTAAACTCCAATACACGTTTAAAAATCAGAGCGATAACATGAGAGACCCACTGTGATCAAATAATCCTTAACTGAAATCTGTGAAAGAATTTTACAGCAGTACAAAGTATAACTCTGGCAGGGGAAGGATTTCTTAAGACCTTTATTTTCAGCAAAGTCGACAATTTTTAAACTTTTTTTTTTTTTTTTTTAAATCAGATTTGACTTGTGGTTCTACACGTGCAGTGTTTATGTCCTGGTCACCATTTAAATTATTATTAATTTAGACAACACTTCAAAATAGTTGCAGAATTAAGTGCCAGGAAGCATTTCAGACTTCCTTCTAGGAGTTGAATTAAAATTAAAACTAATTCTCTCGAAGACATTTACCTGGGTAGCATTGCCAGAGCCTGTGCAGTCTCTCTGATACGAAGGGAATTCTGATTTAGTACATCAATAGATGGGATGAAAAGGCAAGCCCTGGTAACGTCATCTGTATAAAAGTCACTGTCAGAAATGGCGCTGAGCAGATCATTGTATTCTCGAGACAGTCCCGTGCTGCTGATGGGAACCCCCAATTCATCCACAAACCTCTGCAGAGGGTAGATATAAACCTGCAAACACAATTTCAACAGTTTTTCATAACTTTTACATGACAAAAAAAGCAAAAACAGTGAATGTCGGGTTTGTTTTCAGATAGTGTTACCTTGATTCTATTCTTAGGGTTGTAGCCACACCTGTATACATCAAAGCAGGTGTGCATGCGACAGCTGAGGTCACCCCTCTCAGGTATAGGACTGGAGACGGGCAGTCGGATCAGAGGTGCGTCGTGAACACTGTGCCTATCCAGGGTCCAATCAGCTGTGGACTCGATCGAGTGGGGCCAAAACTGAAACATCCCGGTGGCGATCAGTCCAAGCAGCACCACAGAGAAGAGAATGATATAGTAGATGCGGTGCTTGGTTTTCATCCGCGGGATGAGAGCTGGGCCCCGCGAGCTGTATTTCCCCGAGGCATACATGTCTGACACCTCTCCGTCAACCAGCCGCTGTAAGCACAGGTTTCTGATCAATGACAGCTTCACGAACTCTTCAGACAACACGAAGCACAGTCTGGCCCGGCTGAAACCAGTTTTCTGTCGCCTTATTTGCAGAAATAGCTTGTTTATGTGCCGATGTCAATGTCTTTGGTGCCAGAAACACGTAGCTAGATAACGTAAATTTTAACACAACAAACTCAGTGTCAGCGAGCCACCAAAAGGTGAAAGAGACAGGAAAAACTTGTGTTAAACAAACCCTAAATTTGCAGACATTAACGAGGAAACTATCTTGGCTAACAACAGCTAACGTATCCTACTAGTAAGCTTCACTAGCTCTGTAAACATTCATGCTAACTGAGCTAACGTTAATTGGTGTTTCAAACATTAGAAACCGACAAGAAAAGTGCCTGCCTAACGTTAAATGTATACGTTTTACCTACCGAGACGTCTTTAGTCGAAGAGGGAAGTCTGGTCTTAATTCATGGCAACATTTAGAGAACCGACTGCACATATGTATACAGTGCTAATGCTAACCTAGATTTGTGCTAACATTAATACCCCCTGGGTAATCGCTCAGTGATTTGCGGAAGTTGTTCTTCTTTGCTTCCTCAGGGTACATTTGAAACCCACAAGAGACGTACTTTGCTTCTCCCTGGCGGGAGTGGAGGTATAAAACCACATTTTACTCAAATCTAAGTATCTGATATTAAAGTTTTGCACAAATAAAATATAAATAATAATAAAAAAAACTTAACTGTAAATTTACTAACGTGATTTCACTGAGCTTTCAGTGGCCCTTTATGGTCCTCAGATTTCATGCTTGGTGAGCCTCAAAATCAGGGGCGCAGCTGTATACTTTCTGAGGTGTATGCGAATACATTTTTAGGAGCCCCCCCATACCCCCGCGCGCACACACAAAACACACCCTCTCAAGGTTTACTGTGTTCATGTGTGCAGATCTCGCTTATTCATGGACTTATACAAGACTTCTATTACAGGCTTTCTTCTATCATTTCTGTATTTTTTATATATTTATAATTTCTATAATTTCTTCT
>JAVDPK010002969.1:989595-1023284 GCA_034780415.1 Cichlasoma orientale
ACTTACATTAAAACTCCTGAGTTTCCTCAACAAAAAAAGGCGCTGCTGTGCCTTTTTGTAAACATAGTCACAGTGCGCAGAAAAGGACAGCTATCTCGAGTCCCAGATATCTAAAACCATCTACCTGCTCCACCAGCTGTATATGTTTGACCCTGTGTGGATCAGAGAAAATCCAAAATAAATTCTAACTTGTGCACCCAATTCTTGTTTTTTAAAGTCCTTAAAGATGTATGCTGTACAATCACTGCATACTGGAAAAAGAACCGTTCAAAGAAATCATTAAAAGTCCCAAATTACCATAACATTCATGCCCATGATGATGTAAACTTCTGATCACAACTGTATACATCAGGGTTTACTGTTGTAGGTGTTTCATCTTGAGTTGGGCTGCAGCCCCTGCTGGAGTGATAAAAAGAAACACTGATCTATAAACAAACAGGATATTGGACATTCTTGGTGTAAAATCAATTAACCTATTCAATCTTATTTTGTACTAAAGAGTTTTCTAACTGGCTCATTAATTCCAGCATTATTAGTGTTATCAAAGACACCTTCCATCCACTTCACGTCATTTGACCCACGATGCCTCTATAAGGCTCCACAGTAGATTCTAGTCTCTAATCAGACCTACTGTACCACTGCACCTACACCACAGCTTATAATAGCTCAAACAGCTCATCTTTACACAAAATACTGTACATCTTTGCTCTTAGCGCTCCTAAAACCGATGATACATCAAACCTAAAGGACCTCCTAAATCCTGTGTGTGCCCATGTGTGAGCAGCAAACGGTATATCCAAACTCAATTACACTGATTCAAAAATGAGACACAAGACAAATTTAAAATAAAACACTATCAGTAGCACAAACTGAAAAAGTACACAAATGCATATTTTTCAGTTTTGTTGTTTATTTCATTACAGGCGGGGTAGTGAGGGAGAGGGATTAAATACATTCTCATTGTGGGGCAGGAAAGGAAGGGAAGCAAACCAGGTAAACATGGACAAGACATAGTTGAATTATTCCTTTAAATAAAGACCAATTTTTAAATTTTGCCAATAGTTTTAATAAATGTCAGATGAAATATTTTTTATACGTCTGTACTGATATCTTTTAATATAGTAATTATCTCCTTATTATATAGCTGTTTTCTACATGACTCTATTGGAATTCATCTTTTTTTTTTAGACATCTGTATAAATAATTACACATAGAAGATGGTGCTATACACATCATGGTGGAAAATATTGGTGCTTTCTTTCAGCAGTGTTTAGTGCATGACCAGCTGCAAGCAAAGCTACTGAATGTAGGAAATTGCTGGCCCAACCTTAGTGTATCAACTGGGACTGGCAGCATGATTTGAGTAGTGTCAGACTGTAAACTAACTGGCTGGTCTGCTGTGAGTAACCACAGCAAATCTTATTCCAATCGGAGAGACTGTGCAGATCACTATGGTGACTCCAGGCTTGATGGTGGCACCGCACCAAAAGGTCACTCACTGTGAGAAAGCTGTCACTCTGCAGCATGTCTCACCACCATGACACATTTGCAAAAATAAAAAGCATATTGTTACCATGGCATGGCAGAATGTCAAATATTTTTTCACTCAGACAGAGAAAAAAAAATAAATTAAAAAATGAAATACGTAACTCCTTACATCTGGGAAAGTCTAAAAAGTTCCCCGTACTGTCCTTAAAAACTGAGATAAAAACCACTGACATCAAACCAATCTGTCGCAAGAGCAATAAGGATAATACCATCAGCAAATATAGCAATAAAAGTGATAACAACAATAAGTGTAATAAATAATTCAAATCGTGAGCCACCGGTTACACCCAGAGTGATATGGAAGATAGTGTGCTGCACACAGCATTTAGAACCAACATACGGAAAGTTTGAGCACATTTATTAATTCAGTCCCACCTCAAGGATGTTTGAGATGAACCGTATTAAAGGGAAGCAAACGCCTTAACGTCCAAAATGACTGAGAGCACCTTCAGAACAAGAGAATTTATATCCCGTGAGAAATGTAGGATATATAGTTTGGTCCTGTCTGGTGACCTCGGCGACTATTGAGCCTCTCAAAAGTTTGAGTTTACATACTATAATTTCTGGACACGTTTAGAGCTTATTTACTGTGGCTTAATGACAAGACATGTTCTATACCAGCCATGCTACTCTGAAATGCATGCAGACTGACCTGTTTCTAAGAACTCTCCAAGGAGAAATGTACAGTATTTATTAAGAGACTAGGACAACTATTAGCACGTTTGTTATTCGTATAACCCCAGTGTGCAGAGGCTGTGTTTTGGAAATGAAAGCCATGGCAGTGTTTCAACGTCAGGATGACATCTCTTCTGGAGTTGCAGTGTAACAGTCTAGATGGGAACCAACAGGATGGCTAGGGAAGGAGATAATGAACTTAGCTTGTTTTTAAATAAAGCAATATCCATATACATATACAAAATTACATCTCATAAATACATTTGGCAAGACAATGTATTAATATTTTTTTTTGGCAACGGGGTAAATTGAGCAATGATGTGTGCAAGTAACCAAATGTCAGTCTAAGTGGCTTAGTGATGATTTCTCTTGAAGAATAAATAAATAATAATAAAAAAAAAACATCATCATGCACTATAAAGAGTAACCAAAAGACTCAAAAACATCCATAGGCATCTGAAATAACTTTGTCACAATCACTAAATGTTTAAGACACATGGATTCTCACCAATGTAACACACTTACTCTCTTTCTCAAAGTCAATTCTTTGTAGACCTGAGGAACATTTCTTGAATTCTTATCACTTCTATTTATTAACAAAATGTCCATCTTCACATTCCTGATTTAAAGAAATAAAACAAAATAAAGGCTGGACAAGTTTCCGGAGCTGCTGAGGGTGCAGGAAGTCGTACAGTACATCAACCCAGATGATGTGCCTATGCTAACCTCTTCTACAGTGTAGTTTTTGAATCCCTGCTCAGTTAAATATTCTCCCTTTGATTTGGTTAAGTCAGGGAATCGATGCAATGTGGACGCATTCCCATGTGGGTGAGACAACATTTTGAAATGGCATTGTGAAGCTACAGTTATTTATATTCACCCAAAAGCAGCACAGCCCCCTGGCATGCAGAGAGAGGTATCTTTTTTTTTCTTAGTCATTGCAATAGTGTGAAAATGCTATAAACAGAGTTAACGGGGGACACCTGAAGAATGGGAATAGTTTGTGAGCTGGTCAGTCAACTTCTGTCACTGGATCTCTGATGAGTGACTGCATTCCATTGCATGCATGTACTGTGATATGTTTTAAAATCTGAAATCGACTGCACCTTACAATCAGAGCAAAGGGCATTGGAGCCTTCAGAACACACTCTACACCATAGATGATAGTGTGTTCTCTTCAGGGCAGTGGCAAGGGGAAGATGTTCGTAGGGAGTGTATGGCTGACGGGGCACCCTCACTAGGAGAAAGGTCGTTGAGTTCCTCAGATGAAGAAAGGGGGAAGGAGGGTGACAAAGATATGCCCGAAGAGGGGTCAGCAGATCCAGCAAAAGTGCGTGGGGGCTTGGGAACTAGATTAGGCTCCACTGTTGCTCTGGCCAGAAGTTGTTTGTCATCCAACTGCTGTTCATTTCCAAGACACTCACCTTGCCCAAAGGAGCCCCGGCCTGACTCAGACTCCCCATCAGACAGGTCCAGAGTTGGTGAGCTGCTGCCATCCAGTCTGAATAGAGAGTCTAAGTATTGGGCAAACTCCAGCACTGCCTGGCTGGGGTTTCCATTGGATAGATGGGGTGGAGGAGTAGAACCTGCTGGTCTGGTCTCTTCACTTAACTGTTTCTCTTTTGTTTCCAGATCCCAGTCTTCCTTTTCTCTATCTGTTGGTCTAGTACCAATTTGTGGACTTAGGGGAGCAACAGGTGTGCTCCCTGGGCTATAGACACCAGGCATCTGTTGGTGATCCTCATCAGGAAGCATTTTCAAGTTGGGATTAGGCTCATGTTTGTAAGACTGAGCCAAGACACTCTGGTTTAGAAGAGCTGGGGAATGGAGTCCACTGTAGCGAGGTGTGGCAGGAGACAGCCTCATGGGATAATCTGGGGTTGATCTGGATTCCAGTGGGTTAAAAAAGGGCCCAACCTCACCCAGGTGCTCTGGTGTTGCTTGGCAGAGGACATCTGCAGACAGTAGCTCAGTGCGAGAGCTCAGAGATGGGTTCTCCTCTGGGATTGGGGCATCCAAAGGGAAAGGGAGGCTACCCAGCATTGGTGAACCCCTTAATGCAGCAGAGGACCGTCGGGAATCCAGACTATACAGGGACTCTGCATCTGACAGACTCTCCATGACAGCTAGCGGTGCTTTTCGGTCCCGCAGCTCCACTGCCAAACGTTCTCGTGCTCCACGCAGCACTACAGGCACTGGGGGAGGAGGGCACTCAGAGAAACCATCCAGAGATATTTCAGACTGGGCACATGAGCTGGAGGAGAGGAGAAGAATGGGTTGGAGTATAATAAAAGGGAAAGGAGAGGAGAGGGGATTCAAAACACAAGACAGACATGAAAATGAGTCAAAATAACTTACGGAAGGTTAAACAAGGATAGAAATGAGAAGTGTTAGTACTGAAACTGTAGGTATCTAGATTCTACAGACCAGGTGAACACTGCAAAATACTACATAGATGGAAGAAAGAATTTAAGAGAGAGAGACTCTTCTGGTAGGCCAGGAGTGTATCCAAGTGCATGTGCTCTTGTATTGGGATATAATATAGGAGAGGAAAAGTACAAGGTGGGATCAAAAGTTCTGTGACTCTGTCCACAAAAAGCAAAAATCACATCTGATTTCAGAACAACTTATTTCACCCTCAAGATCAGCTTCTTGTGCACCTTTGACCTGCTGCTTTGATTTTTTGATCTTTCCACTAAAGTCCTATTTTGACCACTTGCCAATGCACTCTGTGATTTCACAAAACGTGTGCAGAGGGCTAGCTTCTGTGTCAAACGGATCCAACCTTCATATTACAGGTTTACTGCTTTTGAGCGCTGGGTCTCAGGCCAAAACTCAAGAGACCAAACAACACTCTTCAGTGAATGATTCCAGTATCCAAGCCAGGGCGCAGCCATCCGTTCATGGGGTCGTTCACAGTGAATACGCCTGCCATTTACAGACTGTCAAAGTGGAGTTCTACTACAACGTCCTGAGGTACCAGAGGGAGGAGATATACTGCATATAACAACCTGTGCTGCATGAATAGGTGTCCTCTTTTCCAGTCTGACAGCGGAGAGGCTCCAGGGGAAAACAGGCATATATAAGTGGTCAGAATGGTGTCCAGTGGTGCACAAGGAGACTAGCTTGAAGGGGAGATTGGTCTAATTTAAATCTGTTATGGCTTTTACTTTCTATGGGCACAGTCATAAAACTCTGTGATAGTACCTTTGTAATTTATCCTCTACTACCAGGAATTCACACTGACTTTGGACAGGGGTTCAACCAGAGGGTGAGGTGGGAACTGAATACTACCATACGTTGCAACAGCTCTGTGTTCAGACAGCGTGCATGCGTGCATGAGAGAAGGGAGGACATTATGCAATATTAGTATTGGCATGCTTTGCTTACCGTAACAATGGTTTTTGTCTTTTTTTTTAAAAAACATACAGAACAGACAGAAATAATTTTGAGAAAACAAAGTAGCAGTTAGTAGCAGTAGCATTTTTTTTTAGTACTGGTTATATAGTTAAATTATAAAGCGCCATTTCCCAGTGATTTCCCCTATAGGTTAGGATGAGGTTTGCTACCATTATATACTGAGCAAGAGTGAAAGCTGAATATAAAGATCAAAACTATTTCATATATTCTTTCAGGCTCAAACACACCCACAGTGGTGCCTGGTGTACTAACCGAACACTGCTGTTCCTGCGGTGGTGGGTTGTAGGCGTTGGCTGCTGAGAGGTTGTTGATGTATCCACGAACAAGGTCTCTGGGTTCAAGTCCACTTCTGTGGGGCTCACCATGATCTTGGCTGCTGACAGCAAAGCAGTTTTCCCTTTGTTGTAGTTCTCCAGCACCTGTCACAAGCACAGGAGTATATACAGATGCATGACTTTATAGATAAAGGCATGACAAGAGGAAGCGCAGAGAGGATGTGCTTTGGGGCTGTGAGTCAACATGACAGAATAATAACTACATAAAAATATGTAACTGGAAAAAGGTAGTCTAACCAATTGAGTTTTATATGTGAAACTTTTATAAACTGGGTTACTCTAGCAGACGCCCACTGATTTTGTAGTTTTTATACCTTTTCTACTGTTTTTCTTTGTTATTGATTCATTTTACTGATTCGACACAGAAATGTGCTGAGATGTTCTCCTTTGAAAAAGCACATTTTTCCTCTTCATCAGCAGAAAGAAAATTCCCAAAGAAATAGGCAAATCAGATAACGGACGTTTAATCAGCTGGCTAACGGCAGAGTGTGTCGTCCACACAATGGCCGTTTTCATCCATCATCGCTGATGTAATTTATCAAGAACAGAAACAACAACAACAACAAAAAAAAAAGCTCACAAATGCATTTGGATCATCTTCAGTAAGATTATAGTAGTTTAACAGTATTATGCAGGTCACCACTACAACTGTATTTAAAAGTGCACAAGTGCATCTTGTAATATATTGTTAAAAAGCAGTGTAGCTCAGATAAATGTAAGTGCAATCTAAAGGTGAGCCCACACCTACTCCAGCTGACATTAAACACCCACAACAGTCATGATGCCTGAGCAAGAGCTACGCAAGACCGGCGTCACCCCTGTGATAGGGAATAACAAACCATACGACTGTATTATCCATCTCAGAAAAACATTCAACACACAAAGCGCGTCCAATAAATTATGAACTTTGTTATGATGACTGATGTAAATGAGAACAGAACAAACATTAATGTTTGGTTAAACAGTGTTTGGTTAACTTTAATGACTTCAAACACAACACATTGTGGTATAAAAACAGGTGCAACATGAGGACATGAACACACACACACACACACACACACACGCGCACACACACACACCCAAATACATGTGACAATGAAATGGGGTGATAAAACTAAATTAACATTAAAAGACAAAAACATATTTATTATGGTTACATTGTGTAACTTGGTTATGGATGACAAATGTAAACAGTGTGTTACATGGGTGAGTTTAATTACATATGCGAACATGACTGCTGCAAGTGGTAAACTACATTAAATATCTGGCACCAACAATGTCAAATATATCTACTACTTTTTTTTTTTTTTGCATCATCCCAACAGCCATAGATTCATATGATATAATTCATAGAATTAATAAATGCACATTATGACATATGAAGAGTACAGGACATGAAGTGGAGGAACATAAGCTTGTGTAAATTAGAAATGTATTTTTATTAGTAAACTTCCTTCACTGCACCATGCCAGTATTAAGAAAAAAAATCTAAAATCTGTTAAGACACTGTGAGCAGAGATTTTACAGCAGAGCAGAGCAGAGCACTCCACATTTACGCATTCATTCCCTCTTCTTCATCTGCTGCTGATGAGTAAATGACAGCGCTTTCAAAGAGCGAAAAAAAAAAAAAAAAAAAAAAGGAGCACACATCCAGAGAGAAGAGCTGCAGCTACTGAAAAACCCAGCCAGGAAGGAAGAAAGAGCAGTTAATGTGGAAGAAATTAGGTTACCATAGAAACTTTGTGAATACAAAGAAAACTTGTTATGTTGAGGAACAGGATTAGAAAGTTCATGCCAAAGCACTTGACCACAGGCGCTGTAGCTGAGAGAGGAATGGAAAAAGAATGAAGGGTTGTTTGAGGAAAGCTGGATGATGAACCTTGTTATAAAGAGGAGTGCAGGTGGGTTTGGATTCAACCTGCAGGGCTGTAAAAACTGATATTTGACTTCATCATTTAAAGTGATCACATGCCCCTATAGCCTTTTATATATACACATCATTAACCAGTGATGTATTCGAGGAGGTCGTTATTGATAAAAATCTGACCACGTCGCCTTGTGGTTGTGCATTTCTTTACTGCTGTTCAGTCAAGTTTCAGTGTTCAGCTTAATACCTTTCCAGAAACACCTTCTAAAGGCCACCAGTAAATTCGCCTGAAGTTGCTGCATCCAGCCAACATTTTATGTGTAAGCTGACAGACTAAAAATGCCAGCTGGAGTGGTTAAAGAGGCTTCTTTGCATACTGGCCATTTGTGGTTTCTTTATAATCGTAAAAACGACAACTTTATGCTGACTTTGTTAAACTGCTGGGACCAGCCTTTGTCCCAAGACTGAACAAACATCTGAGTTTTACATATCACACAGAAATGTTTCTAATACCAAAAGTGACATTAACGGTTTTATGCATCTCCATTGAATATGCACACTAGTATGTCCACAGAGGGCGACAAATTCTGAGTGTGATAAAGTTTATACAACAGATTCAAATAAAGTGTTTGGCAATTTTATCTTGGGAGGAGAGTTTTCTGTCTGAATACAGTTAGACTGGTTTGATAGGATTTCATCTTCACAATGGTGAGAGATGGGTGGTTCTGACTTAGGTTGTGATGGAATGCATGAATCATCTTCAGCTGGAAGAACTCCTGAGTGACTGTTGGAAAGGACAGACATCATGCATGGCTGAGAGACAGAAGTAGAGTCTGACAGAAGAGGAGGTGGAAGAACAGACTCAGCATCTGGAACAGAAGAAGATGCAGTGACAGTGAGCGGTGTGGAGACAGTTTCACTCTCTGTAAGGAAACCAGTGCTAGACAGGTCTTTGTGGGTGGCAGATGAAGATTCAGAGGAAGGAGGACTAGCATTTAATTCTGTTTGGGAGGCTATTAACTCAGCGGTACTGCATGTAGTTTGACTGACTCCCAGTTCCTCTGGTTCCAAGTTTTCCTGCTCAGACAGGGGACAAAATCGTTCCAGTACCTGCAGAAACACCAAAGTATTATACCACTACATACTAAACACGCAGACTTAACCTTAAACATCCATCTAGAGACACAAAACAAAGGCAAAACCAAGACAAAACACACCATATACAAACAGGAAAAAACATACAACTTTAAGTCTGCAGCCACAACAAAGTGCAACCCCCAAAAATCAATCCTTCACATGCAAACATTCACATTAATACCCCGGTATCAAAACAGATGTTCAACGTCCATGACGAACAGCCACATAAAGACCAAAGAAGACCATGAAACCAGCCATGAGCGAACACTTCCCAAGCTTTGAGACAGGAGCAATGTGGAGAAAATAAAAGGTGTGGTAAGTTGTAGGTTAAAGATGGGTCACATGCATAAATTAACAATGGAGTCAGATTACATTTTTCAAAATCCCTCAAAAATAATTTTTAATTCTAAACCTTTGCAGGCATATGACTAAAAACCTTTAAATTCCTATGCCTTTAAAATTGCACATTTTATCTATGGTGCAATGAAATAAATGAAAACAACCAACATATGATAATTTCTAGTTAAATTCCTCAGTGTTTATAGAATGGCATGAGATGGGTAGATTTAAATACATCTTCTATTTTCAATACATTTTTGATAAATGTCAGCTTGATCGCAACAATATCTGCAAATCTCTGTGTGTGGGGACGTTGCCAGATCACAACAGGAAGGAAAATACATCACAATTATTCTGTTAAAGCAGGATTTGTTAAAAGTCTGCTTTAGTATTTTTAAACTAAGATGGCTCTTATCTGCAGAATTCTTATATTACAACTAAAACATAAAACTCAGCTGCTGGCCTCTATCTTTTAAAGAAAACAACCTGTCACTTTAAATGTTCCCCCCTTTATTAAGACACGCATCTCATTTTTGTTTTTTAATAGTTAGAGCCAAATGCCATGTAATCATCATCCGTCTATTCCATCACCCAGTGTTGGAAATCAAAAGCAAAACTGAAAAGCTGTTTCTTCACCATTTCAAATACACCCCACTCAAAAGAATGCATCTGCATGCACACAGATTAAAAACAGACCTTGTTGAGACCCTCCATCACCATGTGGGGCATGTGCTCATTAAGCATGGCAGGTGATATGATGACCTCATTGAAGGCCTTGTTGTCCCCCCACAAAGCTGAATAGGTTGGCTCTTCCTGGCCACAGCTAAAAAGGGAGAGGGCGACAGACAGAGAGAGAGAGAGGGCGACAGAGAGAGAGAGAGAGAGAGAGAGAGAGAGAGAGAGAGAGAGAGAGAGAGAGAGAGAGAGAGAACCTGTCAGTCATAATGTAATTAAGTGAACACCAGGTTAATTTGATTCTGCATCTTTTCCTCACAATTCAGAACAAAAAGGGGGAAAAGCATATTCGACTGTATCATACCAATGACTGGAATATTTTTACGTCAGACTTTACAAATACAGACTCACAAGATGGAGTAAAAGATGAAATGGCAAAGCTAGTTTATTTGTGTAGCACCTTTAAAAAGCACTGCAGCATAAAAAAAAAAAGAAGAAAAAATAAATCAAAGGACAGGCTTTACGAAACACCACTGAACTGACTTCGGAAAACACAAAACAATAAGATGTCTGCATTTAATTGCTGCAGCTGTCAAACCAGTTTTCTTACCATGTCTCTGGAGGATGGTTGTGCACCACGTGGATGATCCTGCCAGGCGGGTAGAGGGGTGTCGAGGCTGACAAGGCAATGCTGAGGTCACTGGGGTGTAGCCACAGGCGACTGCTGGGGGGTGCTGCAGGCTGAGACTGAGGATCATCATCCTCTAGTGGAAGCTCTGATTTTGGGATGCATTTAGTGCCTCCCGCAATGATCCTCCACTGTGGCAAAGAAAAAAGGCAGTATGCATCTGTATGTTTGCATGCATTCCTTCATAGCAACACTTAAAGCAGAGCAGCAATGAGATGCTCACAATGTTGATTTTGACAGATTTAAAAAAAAAAAAAAAAAGCAACTATCATGTCTTCTTTCACTGTCATAATCTCTTATTTGTTTTTTCATACTACAAATGCTCTACAAGTCTGTAATCTTATAACAGCATCAACAACTTAAGTCACCTTTGGCTTGTTACTTTTCTGTAAGACTTCCAGAAGATGGCGTCGGAAACCCTCCAGTTGCGACAGGCCCAGCCTATGAGAGACAAAACTGTGGTAATACTGAAGAAAAGCGAAGGTAACATAAGTATACTTGCATAGTAAAGAGGATACCTTGGCACCAGGTCTTTTCCCAATACCACTGATGAGACAAACTCTTTGGAGTACTCCATGGCATCCTCACTGGGTGTATAAAAGAAAAAAAACAGTTCAATTATGGACAAGTGGACATGCAGAGAGTGTAATGGGTGTGAAGAGAGAGGAAAATAATGGCACACTACTTTACATTAAACATTTAAGGGATGCACTCTATCGGACCATATTAAAATGTGAGTGCCTGCATGCTCTGATTGATATAACACTGCAAATAAAGGACAGAATAAGCAAGTGAAAATAATTAATAGACAAGTGAAAAATTTATGAAAACTAGTGACAATCTAACAAGTCGGTCTTTGAACTCTGCCTTTACAGTCAAGACTACACACACCAGTAAAGTGCCATGACTGCATCTTGCATGACTGTGATGTTACTGACACCTGCCAAAGTCCTCAAAACCACCTTTTTGGAGCTCATGCTGCAGTTGATGTCTACAGGAACACATGACGCGAGAAAAACAGGAAGACTCACAAGGTGGAAACTCTACCGGCTACGCAGCTGGGAAACACAGACTATACACCTTCAGAAGAAGAAGAGCACCCTCCCTTCCTGTTTGCCTATGTCTCACTTAATATGTAAACAGCTGCATTCAACACATACTGTACTTCTATTGATTTGCATGTGAATAGGTTACAGAAAAGTACATGCTGAAGGGCGCCTGGAAAAAAAAGTTAAGCTTTGCTGCTTTTGGAAATGGGTTAACAGGATGAGTTTATCAAACCTCAAAGTTTGGCTATGTGGCCAGTTACTCTTGACTGGTGATGTTGGGTAGCCTATAGGAAGTGACTAAATGGCACAATGTAACATTTTAATACAAAACCCCTTTTGACTGGTTTAATGACTGGAAAAAGGCTGCCAGTCATTATAAATTAAAAGTGCAGCTGTGCCACTGCAGAGCTCACTCATCATGTTGCATACACCATATGCGCGGGAAAGTGTACGTTTATGCCACATTGGGGGAATGTAATGGCTAATTAGAGGCATTCATATGGCATTCGGTGACATCATTATTAGTAACAAAATCAAGTTTTGCTCAATCTTCCTGTTATTCTTCACAAGAATAACAGGAAGATTGAGCAAAAAGGATGTCAAAAATTCTCTCATATCAGCTATTGACACCTTTAAAATAAAATTTACTGTACTTTCTTTGGTGGGGCTTATGCTACTATTCATGTTTTTCTTTCTTTCGTCACGCCTCTTTAATCTTGTGACCACAGTTTAAGAATTGCTGTGTGTTGTCTTGGCTTTAATGGAATATTAAAAGGTGCATTGCAGCATTTTATTATCTCTTGGTACAAACTTTCTTCCAGCATAATTTGCACAGCAAACACTGTTATCCAGCTGCATGGTGGTATGCAGTGTTAACTGTACACAGCCAAAATGCAAATGAACTCTGAACTGCTGGACCAAAAATAAGCTATACCGCTAACAAAAAAAAGACGATATGAAAGTGCAAACCACAGCTTTGGGGGCACATGTGCAATCGTATTATGCAGCACCTTGTTTTCTTTCAACATTTATATAGAATTTATATTGAAAACCAGTTCTGCATAAACATGTAAAGGAGGACATAATTCCATTCACACTGAGGAACAAGACCTACTGAGAGAATGGGTAAATAAAAATCTTTATAGCAACGCTAATAGCCCATGTGCATGGAAGAGCTATCACTACTTGCAATGAATTCAGTAATTGTAAAATGATGTAAGCATTGCTGTTAATCCATAACATATATTTTAATGGCCCTCCATCAAAGCTGTGTTTCATCTACTAGGATGTCAATCAGTGTAAATGCCTACTCTGTTCTGTTTCATGGGATCAATCAACAATCAGATACTCCAGATACAACCAATCAGTGGCACCCGATGAGCATTTTAAAACGCCTTTCCTCCTTCCTTCCTCTATCTTTCTCTCTCTGAAGGAGAAGAATCTCCCCACACATTTTTTAAACAAATATGTCTCCGGGGAACTGCTATAACTCAGCAGGTTGAGCAGGCAAACCAATATACCGTAATGCTATTGCAGAGGCCCGGGTTTAAATCTGCCCTGGGGCCGTTTACTGTACGTCTTTCCCCCTTTTTCTTCTCCCAGCTTTCTTGCCTTCTCTCCACTGTCCTATCTAAAGGCTAAAAAGCCCCCAAAAAATAAACATGTCTCTTGGTTTATTCTAGTTTGTTTCCTCTTTCATGTCGCTATCGCCTGAACTAGTTTTCTAACAGCTGCTTTTTGATGACAGGATCAAGTGATGAGAAATAAAACCTGTGAAACTAAAGTCACCTCGCCCTTCATTTTTTTGTCTGCCTCTGCAGTTAAATGAAGAAAAAAAAAAAAAAAAAATTTTAAAAACTGGAGGGAAAAAAATAAACTAAAAAACAGATCATATTGCTCCTTCTGACATGTTTAATATCACAGGAATCATTCATATAAACAGAAATTTCACAGCTCTGGTGAAAAAAAAAATGTGAGCAATAGCATTGGTATGCATTGTGAAAGAAAGACCCAGAACATCGTGTATTGAAGAAAAATACTTAAGACCCAGATTTATAAAAATCTTCTTAGATTTATGCCTGAATTTAACACAATTCCCTGTGGTTTGCTTGTTGTTGGCTCATCAAAGATGCTGAGCACAAAAAAAAAAAAAAGTTCCTATTGCAGGTTCTGAGAAAACCATTTGTAGCTCACACACGCGTGATAAGGGGGTTTCTCTTCACTGGAAAAAAAGAAAAATAACATGGAAGCCCTCCCTGCAATGAGGTTTTAGCCAGAGCCACATGAAAACCACCAGCATTGTAATAAAATATTTTTTTTGTTTTATTTATCCAAGAATAATCAAAATATCAGAAAAAAATGGAAAAGGCATAGCTTTTTGTCATTTAAGGTAAAATAGCACCATTTTCTTTACTGTATGCAGGCCAATAGTTCTTGCGTGAGCAGTAAACCCTAAAGGCCCATTATAAGCCAAGAAAAAAAAAAACTGGGCTGTAAAGTAAAAATTTTCTATTAAGCTAAATTTAAGGGTCTTTTTCCCCTATACAGTGCCAGCAGAGCTGAGTGTTCAATCAGAAATGGCCATTTACCGAAAGAGAGACACAAACTGCTTGGAAGACGAGATTGCAGCGATGGTGGAGATTGATGCCAGGCAACACGTATTATTTGGTGGACTATATATAGTTGGCTGCAAGTTACTTATACATGGTTGTCTGCTAAGCCACACTTAAGATCAAAACTGCTCACAGGCTGTTTTATAAATGAGGCTCCAAGTAAACAGCAGGTAGGAAACAACCAACTTTAACCTTAACATGCCACAGATTTGTTAACATAAACATGGGATTTATGTGTCAAACAAATAACTTCCTTTTAATGCATTCACAGTGAAAGACTGATACTCTCTTACAGGATTTTGGAAATCATATGAATACATGCAGACTCACTCACCTGAGAAGGCCACCAGGTGGAGAGTAAGAGTAGCAGTGAAGTGTAGGGTACTGAGGTCTCAGCAGGAAGGAGAGAATAGCAGCGGTGCCTGCACCGAGAGAATGCCCGACTATCACCAGCCCATAGTGCATGGTACCCTTGTTCTGTGTGAGACAGCCAGAGTCGTTACATTCACAAGAGCACACTTGTTACCACAGCGAAGATAGTCACTTAAAGAAATTGCCTCTGCTGCTGTTTGTCTAATAAATTGTTGCATACACTACAGTTAATATTACGATTACGGTAATGTTACGCAGCCATAGTGGCCTTCAATAAAGTACAACAGTGATGCCAATACAAATTCTCGTAAAAGGATCCTTAATCAGCCTGCCATACTTAACACAGTATACTGAGTCATGTACCAAGTCTCTTCCAAAAGCTTGAGACAAGATCATTTCCTGTTCCAGTTTCTTCTTAATGTATTCTGCTGAGTAGACCATTCCCTGGGAGAAAAGAGAGTGGGATTTAGTGGAGGGAGGATGATGAGCGAGAAAGAAATATGGACAGGAAGTCTGTGTCATTGCTTGCTCATTAAAATACCCACAGTAATTATTCTATTATTAACAACTTAAATGACCTTTGGAGCATAGGATGTGTGTTACTTGTTGAAAGTGCACCATGGAGAACACAGGAAAGTTAAGAGAGGAAAAATCTCGAGAGACTGTTAAGCGTCGAACGAGTATCATAGGTGAGTCGTTTAACCTCTGACCTTGTGGCCAAGCCAGGTCCCTTGCTGCTCCTCCACGGGCAAACGTTCAGAGTCTCCTGTCAGATCAGTCAGGGCATCCTGATATCCAAAAGCGAATTAACATTTTACAAAGTCGGCACAAAGCAGAACACACAACTAGAGGCCTGGACATTAATAAAAAGGTGCACAGAAAAGGCATGGATATTAAAAAAAAATAGCATTACAGTCCACTTTATAAATTTGATTATTTTGATTATTGATTTGATTATTATTTCAAATAGCTGTGCGTGGATACATCAACAGCAATAAGACTGTAAGATCATGTAGATTACATATATCTGACTCACTTTAACTTTACATTTAAAAAGTCATGATTGCCATTCTGTTACTTGACTTGAACCACTTTTCAAACACGCTGGTAACGCTATGCTGGTTTATCACTTATTCCTGTTGCAAAGGCACACTGACCAGTGTATTAATTAACAAAAAATAATGCTCATTATCTTTTTTTAAAATACGCAAATAACATATTTTCTTCTGAATGTAGGGGGCATTCTTGATGTTTGGTGAAATACTACACTGCAAGGTCAAAATAATCATAAACAGTATACAAGATAGACATAGCTTCCAGGTCTGAAAAAATAAAACAAATGCAAAGTGCTTTTTTAAACCTGCATTCTAGGAAAACAGCTTTCTGAAAACACTGAAATTATGGTCGCAGTCACTTTGTAAATCTTGGTCATAATATGTTTCAGAAAGGACAATATCCAGAGGATGCTCATCATTAGCCAGTCAATCTGTGGTTGCACAGTCAGATCCGCCCCGCTCTCGCCACATCCAGTTTCAAAACACCGAGGTGGTGTCGGTGAAAACCCTAATGTCGAGGCTTCAAAAATTAATGGGTGACATCATGGTAGCTTCATCCATTTTTTATGCAGTCTATGAAAATAATGCAGTAGTAATCACCAGGGATATATACATAAATACTGCAAATGCCTCGTTAATCTTGGTAGTGTTTTTGTAACGTTCCACTCTGCATGCACTCTGGTTTGTTACACTGATAAACTGGCTTGGCTAACTGGGATGGTTTAATTCAGTTTTAGCACAGTGCAGGAATTTTCACAAATGCTTATGTAAAGAAGCGGATAGGACATTTCTCTCTGAAGGTGGACAGTCCTGTTTCTGCTCTATGTGTGAAAAGGTGTAGGAGTTTGAGAACACTAAACCATGAGAACTTCACCTGCTTTGGAGGTGTTGGTGTTGTGAGGAACTGAAGAGAGCGGGGTCAAATAATATTTTGAGAGCATTAAAGAAAGATTATCATAGAAACTAAAAAGCAACAAAAAAAAAAAGAAAATCACCTTTGGTGAAAGAGTTCCTCTGATACTGATGACAACCTTCTTTTTTGCGTGATCCACTGCCACAAAAAACGGAGTCTCGTAAACCTGTATGAAAGACGCAGATTGAAGCACAGTAAAAAAAACTGGTTAGAAAGTGAGAGGAACATGTGAGTGGAGAAAGTGAGGGAAGCGCTAAGAGTTGTGCATCATTATTTCACTTGGAGCCCAGCAACCACAGCACAGTCACTGTCATCAAACCATTCTACTTGGCACAGTGCGCGCTCATAAAAGGAATTTATAGATGGAAAGTCAGTGCAGGCGAGCTGCACTCAGGTGCACTCTGCATTGCAAATCACTGACGTGTTGTAGCTCAACTGCAAGTTGGAGAACTGCAGGAATTCAAACAAACATAATTATGATGAAAATGAATTTTCACTGTCATTAGGAAACTAATTTAACAACTATTAAACTGTATAGCAAGATATGCATTTAAAGTAGAGTGATGGGGGAATGATGCCTTACTGGAGAGTAATTATTGAACTTCCACTAGTACAGTAAACACTAAAACAGTGCAACTGCCTGAAAACGCGAAACATTCACGTCATGTATTTGACTTGAAAACCTATTGTAAATCTATTTCTGATTTATTATTTTAAGTGCTTCGGCATGATGGTGTGGTGTATAGCACTGTTGCCTCACAGGGAGAAAGCCCTGTGTTTGAATTTAGTCTGGAGCTTTTTTGTGTGGAATTTGCATTTTCTCCTCGTATTTGCATAGGTTCTCTCCAGGTACTCTGATTTCCTCCAAGGACATGTATGGGGTTAGGTTAACTGATGATTCTAAATTGGCTGTAGGTGTGAATGTGAGCAAGAGTGGTTGTCTCTCTCTCTCTGTGTTAGACCTGCGACAGATTGGCGACCTGTCCAAGGTGCACTCCGCCTCTCGCCCTATGAGTTCATTATGTGTTCTCCATCCACATAATGAACTTAAGCAATGTATGGCAAGTACATGAAGCATATTATGAAGTAGGGTTGCTTCATATGTTGACAGAAATGCTGTACTAAGCACATTAATGGCACACTTCCCCTTTACAGTTGCACCTTAATATTGTGTGCATGACAGTCTTTAACAGAATGTGACACATTTCACAGAGTCCATCACCATGAAGACACATGACTTACTGCAGAGGATGTTGACACAGCTCTCACTGTTGCCCCACATCTCAGCAACTAAACTGCTGCGCAAAGTGTCAAATGCACAAAACAGATAAAAAATTATGGCCAAAGCTACAAAATGAAGCCACTAAACAATTTCTGGATAGTGCCTCATTTTTGATTGCCTACATTGGTCCTGTGGGACATTGTAAACAGGGCTCTGGGGCTCATTTGGAGAAAATGGGAGGATACTAGAATATTTACCTAAAGCTGTTCAACTACTTCACAATATCCTTCACCCTTTTTTTTTGTTGTTGTTGTAAATTTTGGAAATAAAGCTCAAAAACATCAGACCATTTGTTGGCCAGTACTTGAACTACTTACAGCATCGTGGCACGAAGTGTAGACAATGTGGACCTGCTTGAGGTCATTGTCCAGGAAGTGCCTGCGTATGGCCAGGACATTACAGCCGCAACAGTTGTCTTCCTCCACTGTCACGGACTGAGACAGCCGAGATCCAGACACAGATGTACAGCTGGGGAGAAAGAGGAAGACGAGAAGAAAACAGGATGTCAAACAAAGACAAAGAACAAATCAATGGTGGGGTTTTTTTTTGTAAATAGTAGGTGAAAGAGACACGAGAAATACAGTAAGTAGGTAAGATTACAGGGATATAATTAGTATCCCTGTGCAGGCAATCTGGATATGAGTATGTGATTAATTCTACATTGCTTGTGCCAGTGAGTGGGTCTAACTAGAGTGGTATTGTCTCAGTGGATTACCACTTGGCAAGTGTTGACGCATGTGAAATCTGATCCGCACTGGAGAGGCTCAAGAGACACAGAAACCAAATGGATCAAAACTGTGCGGGTGTATGTTTGAGTGCTTACGGGCAGGAGCTGGCGAGGCGGCACAGCCCACAGGCAGGCTTCCTCATCAGGTACATTGGCCAACCATAAGCAGCCAGGGCAAAGAGCATATAATAGCACACATCCTTGTACATGTTCATCTCAGCCTGAGAGAGGAAAAGGCAGACAGATGGACAAACAAACACACACACGCCTGCATCAGAACTTGAGACATCATTGAGATCTTCAAATATTATTTCAGTTGAACACATACTGTGTTTACTGTGTGTTTGCTGTTGGTGTGGTGCGTTTGCAAGCGCACACACTAACAGTTAGACAAGTATACTATTCACACTGCAGAAAAATTTCTGTTGTATCTCATGAGACTAATTGTTGAATATAATACAACACCCCCCCCCCCACACACACACACACACTGAAATCTAAACAAAACTGTTATTTGTAGCCAATATCTAAGGGATGTTGAGACTATGTCTTATCATATTTTTCATGGATTTTTCACAATTTCTCCAACTGTCATTTCTGAAATACCTTGAGAATAATAATGACATCCAGTGAAACCTTTATTATAATTGCCCTCTCTTTGTGCAACATGTGCAATAATTCTGCATTAAGAAAAAAATCTTTCAAGGGTGAGTATGACTCAGAAGAGCTTTTAAGAACAAGTTAAAATGCATATTAAATTTCTGTGATCAGGTATTTCATCAAACCTACCTCCTAAACCTTTTAACTTTCATAAGAGTTCACAGCCCATGGAGTTTGGAATGAGAGTAAAAACAGAAGCCAACCGTTTGCAAGTGCATCATATAGAAGAAACTCACCGAGTTCTTAAGATCCAGGTATCTAGTGTTACGAGTGACAGGCATTCCTGATAAGAAGGCTAAAATGTCATTGTTGGCCTTTGGAAGAGAAATAACAAGAACATTATTAACATGACAGAATTTCTAAACATTTTAAACTACAGATATTTGCACATTATAATAGACAGTAATACCTGGTCCAGGATAGCAGATCTCTTGGACCTCTGTCTCTGGCGGAGCAGTACCAGACCAGCAATGATATCACTAGGCACAATGTCCAGGTCTCTGAAGAACTCTGCAAAAAGGCTGGCCACCTCTGAATATGCATCCTGAGGAAAGCAGCATATGTCAGAACATGGTGGCAGAATCTAGCAACAAAAAGAGAATGAACTACAGAAGTCCACAAATTACACATTACCATCATGCCATATTTAAATGGTTTGCTGCTGGGAGCACACAATGACTATGTGTAGGGACCAAAAATTAATGTGTGGGATGACAATTTAATGTTTGATCCTGCCTCAAAATGTACTGACAAAAAGCATATCTGGTTACATGAGGAGAGGGATGTCTGGACCATAGATATATATATATATACATAGATGCCGCATTGAGGGCTGACTCGTATGCCTACGTCGGACACACAGTTACGTCGCATCAGCGGGCCGAACCAGTCAACGAGGTATCTATGTATATATATCTATGGTCTGGACTACCTAGCTTAGCCTGCTGTCACCATGACCTGGACCTTTGTAGATTGCAGAAAAAGCAGGGTTTGGACAGATGCTCCTGTTCATTCCAAATGCAAATTTGTTAGTTCATGACCAAGTTACACAGATTTAGCTCAGTAGTGAAGTAATGGCTTCTCAACTCAATCAGCAATACCTTTTACCAAGTGATGACTGCCAATATACACTATATTACCAAAAATGATTCGCTCATCTGCCTTCACACACTTATGAACTTCAGTGGCATCCTATTCTTAATCCATAGGGTTTAATACGATGTTGGCCCACCCTTTGCAGCTATAACAGCTTCAACTCTTCTGGGGAGGCTTTCCACAACGTTTAGGAGTGTGTTTATGGTAATTTTGACCATTCGTTACACCACTGCATCCGACGCTTTGCATTGAGCTTGGTGATGTAAGGCTTGGATGCAGCTGCTCATGGAAACCCATTCCATGAAGCTCTCTACGCGCTGTTCTTGAGATAATCTGAAGGCCACATGAAGTTTGAAGGTCTGCAGTAATTGACTCCTGTTGGCAACCTGTGCGCACCATGTGCTGACCCCACTATGTGATTTTATGTGGCTTACCACTACATGATTGAATTGCTATCATTCTCAATTGATTCCACTTTGTTATAATACCACTACCAGTTGACTGTGAAATATTTAGCAGTGAGGAAATTCCATGACTGGACTTGTTGCACAAGTGGCATCCTATCACAGTGCCACGCTTGAATTCACCGAGCTCCTGAGAGTAACCCATTCTTTCACAAATGTTTGTAGAAGCAGGCTGCATGCCTAGGTGCTTGATTTATACACCTGTGACCATGGACGTGACTGGAACACCTGAATTCAAGGATTTGGATGGGTGACTGAATACTTATAGAAATATAGTGTACATCACCATAACCATGTGCTTAGCATCAGTCACATTGTCACCTATCCACTGGAGTTGTACCTGCTTTCTGAGGAACCATATCTTTCAATCTGTTCATAGACTGCAATCTATTTTTAATTTCATTATTTCAGTTGTGCAGGGATTGAAATGAGGAAAAAAAATACCTAACTGTATATGAGATTAGCGTTTTGATGACAGCTTGTTAGTTGATTCAGCCTGGAATTAATTTATTACACATTCTTACTTCATATTAAAAGCTTAATGTCACTGGTAAGCAGCTGAGCAAAGCAGCTATGTGCCACAGTCAAGATTAATTCTGTCAGGGCTTATTCTATTGACTGGCTTACTGAACATTATACACAAGCAATACTTCACATATTTTGTGTTTTATTCCTTTATGTTTTTAAACTTGGGGAAAAAACTGCTAAGTGTGTGTTGTGACTTACTGATTGTGTATCTTGGGCTCTTGTGCAGCACATGAAGAACTTTAGTCTTCTGCTCCAGCTGCTGGCTTGGCCTTCCTCTAGCCTGTGTCTAATCAAGAAGGGAAAAAAAAAAACTAAACAACAACAACAACAACAACAACAACTTCTCTCATAAACGAATTTGTGTTAAAAAAAAAAAAAAAAAAGAAAGCAGGTAAGATCTCATCTGATTTAATAAAGACATACAGGAGCCTGCTGATACCTGAGTGTGTAAGTAGTGAGGTTGCGCTGACGCCGACGGGTTGCTTTCAGTTTGACAAAAGTCCGACCCGTAGGATCAAAAGTACACATGAGGGTAATGCAAACGCTGAATATCACTAGCCAGTTGCATACGACAATTCCTGCAGAGAATATTAAAATATAATTCAAACAAGACCTCTTTAACTTAAAACTCATTCTCTTTTATATCCTCTTTCACTCACCCAAAGCCAAGTTTTTGGCAGTGACATCAGAGCACGGCTGGTAATACTGGACAAGCCAGGCAATGCCCACGACAGCATATACAAGCTCAACCAACAGAATAGCTGGAGAGAGAAAAGAGAGAGCGGGTGTGAGGAGAATCGTGATCAATCAGTTAATGTAAAAACTGTTCAAATTTGAACTTGGAACCAAAAGTAATGCACCACTTTCAATCCTACTTAACATAAGCATCCAATCCTGTTCAAAGAAATACTTTTTTCATGATGCCTTACCTAGCCGTATATAAAGGACATACTGCACGGCTTCCCTGGGCTGTGTGTATAAAATGCTGCCCCTCATGCTCAACCACATGATGGCGCTTTCACATATAAGGCAGCTGACCAGGATGCCCAGGTACCCTCGGCCATGGTCCACCAGTGTTACAGAACAGGACTGGGCTGAGCCATATGGAAGGCCGAACAAAACTACAGACAGAACCACCAACCTGAAAGACAGAAGTAAGGAAGCAGTCATTTACACACACACACACACACACACACACACACACACACACACACACACACACACACACACACACACACACACACACGCGCACACGCGCACACGCACACACACACACCTTTCTTCAGAGATCCACTAATAAAGTGTTGAAAATATATGCAAAAAAATACCCCAGTGCGACCCCTCAGCCTCCTAGTAAATGCACCTATGGTATAAATGTGAAAATCCTAGTTGACTTCCTTCTTTAGTTATCGTATTCACAAGATTTTCAGAAAATTTGACCATTGACCTTGACACTGATGTCAAAGTCACCGAGATTAAAACTCGTCTGATATTTTTCAGAGATGCACATATGGCATCAATTTCAAAATCCGACGTCGCCTCATTCTTGAGTTATTGTGTTCACAAAGTTGGGTGTCCACGCCGCCCGACGCACACTCGCCCATCCTGCGGGCTGGCAATACCCCATCAGCCTTCAGGGCTGAGGGGTAAAAAGGCATTGCTGATGAAGAAACATTGGCTCACCATATGCAGTGTAATAAAAAAAGGAAGAGGGCGGGCAGCACCAGGTCATCACTGCCAACTGACCAGCGCCGCCGAAACATCACCATTCCAGGCATCACTGCCCTGTAGGAAAAGCAGAGGGAGAGAAAAACATCAGGGAAAAGGACACTGATGAAAACCATGCTTCTTTGTTTCAGAATTCACTGTGTCTCATTTTACAAGTCTTTCATCTAATGTCCCACTCAGCATCATCTTACATGCTGCACAGTATACAGCACATTTCTGTCTTTAGATTCACATAGCTACAGCCAAGAGGAAAAAGTTAAACTACTTATAAATACAACATAGGCATCTCTGAGCCACAACAGATAGGCAAGTTACTCTGTGCTCAATTTCTTTTCCTGTTTCCTAAATGCTCTACATGCTAAAACTGAAGGAGGGCTGTAGAGATAATAACAGAATAGACTTTTCACTGAGGAGAAGAGTGACAGATAATGGAAGGTGGAGAAGAGGAGACCAAGTGGGTGAGGGGATGCAGTGTATGTGCAAGCCTTAATGTATAAAAAGAAAGACAACCAGCGGGAACATATGATGTCACCATACTGGTTACAGCCCTATGAAAGAGCATCTTTTATGTTATTTGGATCATTCTTTGTTGCACAAGCATTGCAAGATTACTCAAGTTGCTTTGGGCTAAACTGAAATGAACTGTAAAAGCAGTACATGGTAGGAAGGAAACAGCAGGGAGGCTGATGCAGACCTTATGGTTCTGTCACTGGGTAAAGCATGCTCTGTCCTGTGTTCATGTTAGCTTTCATCCATGACAAAACCATTAACTGTACACTTAGAACTTTTATCTACAGTGCAGTGAGGGGTTTAGTAACTGCTGAAGTGAAGCAACATAGTTTTGAGAATTCTTATTGGTCACTTTCCAGCCCTCCTCTGCTTTTTTGTATTGTTTTAGAACATTTGTTTCAGTTATTGAGAAACTGGCAGCACCTCCCTAGTTTCACCCTTAAAAACCACAGTAATAATAGCTGTTAAAGTCTTACTCCATCGTGCCAGCAAAAAAAAAGCAGAGAAAAGTGGATCATTCCCTGGTTAAAGGTAAATGTAGGAATGTACAAAGATACAGTGAAGTACTTTTCAATGACAGTGCTAAATGTAAGTGCAGAGGTTATTTGGTGGATTTATAAATGAACATACTGTAATGTAAACTCTTGATTGATAACTCAAATGAATCAAAGCACGGATGTGTATTCATGCAATAATGTTTGTTCTAGTGACTAGTCAGACTGGACCAAGTACTGGCACAACAAGTTGGTGGTGCAACAAAATTCTTCATTTGGCGTTCCTCTGTTGTTAATATTTTCCACATTTTTTTTCACACCTCTGTTTCCCGACTTTAGTGTGTTGTTGCAGTTTTGCACAGGACTTCTGCTTCACTCCAGTTAAAGTTAACTGGAGAAAAGGCTGTTTACTTGAACATGTAGGGCCACAATGGTCTGAATGCCATTCTACTTGTAGATCTTTAAGATAAAGTTAAGGTATGCATCAACCGCTGGTATTTTAACAAGGCATCAAAGATCCAGTTTAACAGCAAAAAAAAAAAGCTACCTCTCTGCTGAACACTGACTTAGTGTGAAAAATCACATTTCACAGTGTCCTCTCAAATGCAGCCTTTTTACTGCAAATAAAGAAGTATGCAAACTAAAAAGCTTGACCTAATAAAGATGATGGACTCACAGATAATAGCCTCTGAAAGGACGTGCTTTTAAGAGAGACTATCAGAAATTGTTGCTGTCTTGCACTAAAATGAATAAGGATTTCAAAAGAAGAAGGAAAAAAAAACATCAGCACTAATAAATCATAAGTGGTGTTATAGAAGGGTAACTGTCAAATTAAATGTAAAAGACCTGGGCCATGAGGAGCCTCCTCTTCAGTGATCTGCAAGAAAGTTTATTTCAACTGGATCATTCTAAGCCTCCACATCAAAATATTTCAAGTGTTACAACAATATACTACTGTAGCTCAGCACGTTACAGTGAAAGAACTTGAGTTTTTTTTTTAAACTCTAAAAAAAAGCTGGAAAGGACACCATCCAGCTAAGCTTAAGTTCTGAAATAAGCTGAAAGTATAAACAATTCTTTTACATATAATATACTGTTTGTGGTTTTTACTTCAATAAGAATCCACCTAATTACCTGTGAAGGACGAAATGAAAGGAAAAAAAAGGCATTCATTGAGCCATTTGTGCTACCACCTACATAGCTCTCAGCAGGGATGTGTAGTATTACACAAAAACACTGGCATTTTCTCCGTGCAGATCTGGAGGAGAAAAAAAAACTTGACTTTTCCTTTTAATGCATAAGCAGTAACACAAGAGATGTTGTTGTCAGAATGGATTCCCATGCCCTCCCCTTTTCTTTTAAGTCTGCTGGACCATTAACTTGCAGCATATTTCAGCAATTCAGAGTCTGGTAGCTTAATAAGAGATTTCTATCCTGTTTTCATTCATGGTAAATCTATTTTAAATCTAAAATAATAGATTTAATAATAATTATTATTATTATTGGGGCTATTATACTGATTTCCAGCTCCATATTCCAGTAAGGAAAATCATAATAGGCCCACTTTAAACATAACTCAGACTTTTCTACATCTTTATTCAGTAATGAGTCCCATTTATTTTGCAGATAAGTGGTCTTTGAGCTTAAACACCTGGACTGATTTGCATTGTCTGAATATAGATCAAAGGCTTCCCCTGATGTTTGGGACAAACATAAAAAACAAGCCCCTACACTCCTCCAAACATGTTACTTCACAGATCACCTGCTGGGATCAAATGCAACGGATCACAATAGTTTTGCTTCAGTTTGTTGGTGCACTACCAAACAATGGTTTCTCTATATTTACGATAATGTGGGGGCGGGGCACATAACGGCTGCCTGTTTATATCTATATCTATATCTATATAGATATATATAATCTAACAAGATAACAAAGCACTGGCTTGTGGTATAAGTGAAAGACATTATCTTTCTTTTCTTTTGAGTGGACATTAAGACCAGTAGAACTAGTTTTGCTTTGTTTGGCCTTCCAGCATGGACCCACTTTTCACCGGACTATGAAATGCCTGTGACAGCTGCTTGAAAAACTGCAATGAGCAGCTAAGAGGCCTTGTGATCATCTAGTCGACAACTTAACTGCTCACATCCCAGTGGTCACAATTAGACCCTTGCCAACACTGGCAGACACTATGTGTGCTTGACAACACAGTTAAAACACAGCTATAAAGTTAAACAGTATATCTAACAGTAAGGCTGGGTTATTTGGCCAAAAGATCATAGAATGATACTAGACGTTTATTCTTTCATCTCTCCTGTGACCGTATGTTTTGTTGTGCATATGATTGCAGGGATTTACTAAAGATTACAAACTAACTTCAGCGATTGTGGTCCATATCGACATGATAGCATCACACACTTGCTGCTGACTTTTCAGCTGCACACCCATGATGTGAATTTCCTATTCTATCACCCAAAGGTGCTCTATTTGAATGAGCTTTGGTGACTGTGGAGGACACTTAAGTACAGTAAATGTCATGTTCAAGAAACCAGTCTGAGATGATCTGAGCTTTGTGACATGGTACATCATCCTGCTGGAAGCAGCCTTCAGAAAATGGATACACTGTGGTCATAAAGGGATGGACATGGTCAGCAACAATACTCAGGTAAGCTACCTAATGAAGTGGCCAGTGAGTGTAATTAAATGTCATCTGTACAATTTATGTAATAGAAGATTACATTAGAACTGTCCACACTATAAAACCATCAGACTGCCCACCACATCACAACACTGTTTTTCAGACCTGCAAGTAATCAGAATGTGGTGGTTTCTATGAAATGAAGATCAGAAGTTTTTACTTACCAAAACTCATCTTCAAAATCTTACAAATAACAACAACAAACCAAGAAAACCCTGTTATTTCTTGTGAAGTTGGCAAAATTATTACAGTCAAATCTATGCCCAGGAACAACTAATTCCTTCAGTGTTTCAGTGACACAAAAATGTTTTCACAGCAACACAGGCTGAGCTGTGCTGGCACATGATTACAAAGAGGACAATGCATCAAAGCAAAGGGGTCAAACCATGAGCAGAAAAACGTGCGAAGGCTTTGGTTCCAATTAAAGCATTACAGCAGGTGGTTTCAGTGATTGGCACACTTTTAACGAAAGATGACAGACAGCACAGTGAAATCAGCTGCTGTGGTGTTTGGCGGAAAAGAAAGTTTACTCGCCGTCATCCGCAGCAAATGGTGTAATACTCTAATCGCATACTTTGGACAAATGCAGTAAATATTCATAAAAGGGATGCAATAAAGAAAAAAAAGGCATCAAGTCATTCTAAAAGCCAAGTAAGAAAAGTCGTGGCACAAACACTGACCTACAGATTCCAGTTTTTAAGAATATTCATGCTACAATGTGGCTCCTCAGCTGTCTGTAAGAGTGAGGGGAAACGTGAAAACGTAAATGAGATCATGATGGGAGTCATTTTAGAACTAGTTGAGAAACTATCTGGGTTGGAGTAGCATTAAAGAGGACAGCAGAAGAAGGGAGGAGGATAGAAATTAGGGGACAGAAATATGGAAACTGAGTCTCCCCCCCAAAAATCTCATTTAGGCCAAAACAATCAGGCCAGGAAAAAAAAAAAGAAAGAAAGAAAGAAACTCAAGAAAAATCTTCTACACCAACAGGGACACTTATCAGCTCTCTCCTCCAGGCCTGCTGGTACGATATGGCTTAAACTCCCAGCAGAGGAGTCAGAAGTGGAAAAAAACATTACAGCATGGTTATAAATTAAATGGAGCGACAGATCAGCTTTTGTGTGGTGTAAGTCCACAGTGAAATCCATGTAGAAATGTCGGGTCTGTGGTGGTCCTTTGGTGCAAAACACAATAGAAAAACCACCCCCCCCCCCCCCCCAAAAAATAAATAAATAAATAAATTCAGTGACACAGAATGCTAAATACTACTGGGTGATTTGGTGGTTGTTTCTATTCTAAAACTTTCTGACTTAGCTTCATCAAGAAAGTGTGGTAAGTTATTGTCTTCAGTCCTGACACTCATTCCTTCTGTCTGCCCCAAAACTTGCACTAAATTTGGAAAACTAGTGTACAGATTTGCAGCTCTCTACTCCTGGAATCAGCTGCAAAAATCAGCAAAAAATTAAGGAGCTGGGCCCTGAACGACAAAGTGAATCCATCATAGCCAGGGTATCTTTGCGTTATCTGGATTCACTTACCCTAACACTGGCTATCAGAATGAAGGTGGTTATCAACTTGCTAGGTTGCACTTCAGGGCCACCGTAGTTTCTCCTGCATAAGCCTTTGCAGCATCTTACAAATGACAACTATAAAAAGTGTACTGGCAGCAGAGCGGCTTACAAAGGAAGATGAAACTATACTATGGGCAAAAATATGAAGAGGTTAACCCTTATGACCTCCTTGGGCATTTTTGTACGTTTTTTTTTTCAACTTTTTTTTCATTTGGTGATAATTTTGGCTGTGTTGCAGCTAGTGGTATGCACTTCTGCAGGAAATCTTTTTCATTAAATTTTTGTCATTGTCATTCATACTCTGAATGCATTTTGCACCCTCTGGACACCTTCATGGCAAAAATGTACAAGCATCAAAAAACTGCTATAAAATCATCATACATCAATATTTTTTTTGCTTTTTTTTCATAAATCTTTCATAAAACTTCAGACCTGCTCAAAAATACCAAACAATAAATACTTTTCAGGATTTTACACCTTTAAATGCCAGTTTAATTATCAGTGGTAGTGATTAGAGTCTTCGATATGTCAAAGACTAGCAACAAAATTGTTTTGATTGCATCAATATTTTTTATTTTGCGCCAGATTTCAAATTTTGCACCCTCTGGAGACCTTCGTGGCAAAAACATACAGGCACAAAATCAGCAATAAAATCCTCATACATTAATTTTTTTTTTTTTCTTCCCCCCCCCCCCCCCATAAATCACTTAATCGGCTTCAGACCTACTCAAAACTACCAAACAATAAATAAATTTCAGCATTTTAACCCTTTAAATTCCAGTTTAATTCCATGAATTATTAATTATTCATTAAAAAAAAAACCTACAAAAAATATTTTCCATATAATAAACATTAGGGGGATAGGGCATTGGTGGTGATTAGAGCCTTGGATATGTCAAAGATTAGCAACAAAATTGTATTTTGGAGCTACTGGTACTATTTTTTTTTTAATCTTATGAAGTAACCTTTAACACAGCCATATACAGGCCAGATAGTGTTTTCTAATTTTAGTCTATATTCAGATTGATATCGGCAGTTTTAAGGCCTGTTTGGCAACAACTGAACTGACCGATTTTAAGGGCAGTGATGACTCCACAGCACCTTAAGAGGTCAACCATCATTGTATTTTCTAAATTCTGTAGGAAATGATCGGAATGTGCATAGCTCAAGATAAGACTGGAATTCCACTTTGTGTTGATCATTTTAAAAACAGTATCACCTTTTTCAAAACTTTACAGTAGAGTATGGTAGCCTGTTAATCTTAGAATTGTCAAGCGACATAAGCTGCGCTATGCTGATTACTGTTTTAATCAGTTCAGCATATAACTAATCAGCGCTGACCTCTAACACCAAGACTCTGAAAGCCTCATTTCATGAAAGTCTCTGGCCATCAGTCTCATATCTCAACTCACCATCCTCACTAACAGCAGCTGCGTCCTCAAGGGCTTTCCCATCCATCACCCTGAGGACGTTAGCCTATTAGTGAAGCTGTTTGGCCTCAACTATAGGCATTAGCTGATGCACTTAGACGTTTTTCACCGCAGTCATATGCAAACACATCATCCTATACATTATATTCATTATATTCCGCGCTTCTTCCACAGGTGCACCAGCCTTTTGACTAATGAATATGGTAAATACATTTTTAAGGTGTGTAATTAATTAGAGACAGATTAATTCAAGTCGACCTCGATCACATTTACTGTTTAAAAGGTTCTGGCTCATCGTTTTCCAGAAAATTGCACACTGATTTTGTGAGATTTTTTTTTTTTTCTAATTTCAGGGAATTATGCTCATCAGTTCAATATCTATAGCTAATATGTGATTGGGCTTCGATCATGCTGATTCTTGTAAAGCATCTTCATTACATGGATTGACAAATCTCCCTAGTCAGTGTGGTGCATGTTAAGCGTGCTCCTCTGGCAAACTTAAAATCTGTGACTAAACCAGAATGGTAGAGATTTTATATTTAAAATATTTTTACAAACAGAAAACCACATATCTTTAAAACAAACAAACAAAAAACCAAACAAAAAACCCCCCACAAAGGCTGTAAAATCCCGTCCCTGAAATAAGAGCAGGACACTATCTGTGCAGTGGAAGTTACAATGAAAAGCCTCCCTGGCCACACTTAGATTGTTGTTATTTATGGCAACATAATGATCATTTCACAACCAGCACAGAGCAAAAGAAGACACTTTCTGACAGACTAAGCTGACTAATCCTACTTTCACACATCAGGAATTCACTGCCCTCAAAAAGCCATTATTTCAAGCCAAACCACACCTGAACACAGTGTTGCTGGAGCACAAATTATGATAGAAAAAAGAAAATTATTATCGGGACTTGTCATTGGCATAGTACTTCTACAGCTACAACAATGTTTAGTTTAAATGTAGATTACTGAATGTTACTACTTTTTTTATTGTACTTACCAAGGCACAGACTACATAGATTGCTTTGACTACTATTTGGCAACTATTTTTAAAAACCTGGCAAAAAAGACAAAGAAAATGCTTCAGACCAAGGAGAAAAATAAACAACTGTTGCACGCCTTACATGGTAATGGCTTTTTATTAGCTTTTTATGTGTAGACATCCTGTGGATTCATAGATTTGTCTCAGCAGCAACCAAGGCATGCCTCGTTTCCCCTTGTTTCATGCAATCCTTTACTTTCCTAAATGTAATTATATAACACTTAGGCTCACACAAATTAGATTTGTCTTTTTATATAGTACATATAGTGCTCAATATTGTGAGCACTGGGGGTAACATATTTCATATGAGCTACCAGTGAAACATAACCACTGTTTTGATTTTTCGGTTTCTGGTTTTGTTTTTAAGATTTTGGAGGTATACTGATGCACTCAGCGGAGCAAATCTTCACAAACTACATGACTGTTTTTTCCTTCCTCAAAATATAACTGAAATTTTCAAAGTCCTTCATCCAAATTGTCAATGTCTCCATTACTGTGCATATTGATTTAATCTGCATATCCTTTGCTTGATAATTCACGATATTCGTTATGACGCCTGCTCTAGATAAAAGCCAAGCCCATCTTATGTTGATGCTGATGCTAATGGTTGTTAATGGACTGAAATTTTAGCCTGTATTTTCAAGCCTCCTTTAAACCTTCTCATGCAATAAATACACTCTGACGCAGCACCTGAAGCTGTCACACTCCCTGCTGCGTTTGTACCCTGAGATCAAAAGAGCATCTAAATGCCTAAAACCTGACCTTAAAAGAAATTCTACTACACAGACAACTCCAGCATGAACTGCAGTTCTTAACTCTGCTATGATTGATGCATTCTGCATGAGGCATGAGTCATGCAAACTCTTGACTCTCACTCTGAGCTACAGATTCCATCTGCATCCAAGCGGCATGTGTTTTGTCAAAAGACGACAATGTATTGATGCACGAGCAAATGCTTTTGTGCTCCATACAGCGGGACACTGTGTGCCAGGCCCACACCCATGTAACGCAATAACAACGATGTAACAACAATGACAGGGTTCCCCTTTCGTCACTATGGCTTTGTATTTGACTAGGACAAACAGGTTATAGGTATGCAGCACATCATCTGAAATGTTTTACAGAGTGTGATTCTGTGTTAATTACGCAATGCATCTACTCCATGAGCAAAAACCCTAAAGGAATCCATATTTTATTTACACACGGCCGGCGGAGAAAAGAAAAAAAAAAAAATCTGTTTTCCCATCGCTACAAATAAACAAACCACAGTTAATAAAAGGCAAAAAAGTCAAAAGTCACCTGGTCTCACTGCTAAAATAATTACACAGAACACAGTCGATGCATCAATACATTAGACCCCCGGTCGAGTCGGAGATACTGGATCTGAGTCTAAAATCTGCACACACAGCAACCACAAAATCCCATCTGAATTTAGCACTGTTTTGTTTTTTTAAAGATATTTTTGGCCTTTTCATGGCTTTATTGACAGTTTTTTGCAGTGGAAAGAGACAGGAAAGCGGGAGGAGAAACGGGGAAGACGCGGTAAATAGCGACAGGTCGGGACTCGAACCTGCGCCGACCGCACTGCCACGCAGCATACATGGTCGCCTGCTCACGCCCTGAACCATCCTGGCGCCCCTGAATTCAGCACTATGACTAGCAGCAGGTGTTTTAGTATCCTACTCTTCCTCTCTCTCAAAGTGAGTCCGCCGCAGCAACAGCAGCATCAAGCCAAGCTGTGGCCCACAGCCCGCTGGCTAGAGGCCCTTTATTTTCTATCACATCCTCTCCTTGTGCAACCTCCCCATCTATCAACACTCTAAGAACATTTAGTTCGTCTAGCAAGCGTCTCCTCACACAGAGAGATAGAGCAGAACTTACAAAGTGGTTTGAAAACAACAATTCACTGGTCTTACTCGTGATGGAAACAAACACTTCTAAGACAGATCCCCCCTCTTTTTTTTAAATAATACATATGATAAGAAACTTCACCCTTGCACTATTGAAAACTGACACTGCCAATCCAGACATAATCTGCAGTATATTTGATTACGGTTATGCTACTGGGGTTGCTTAAAAGGTTTACCTATTCACAGATACTGTGATACACTATATTGCCAAAAGTATTCACTCACCAATCTAAATCATTGAATTCAGGTGTTCCAATCACTTCCATGGCCACAGGTGTATAAAACTGAGCAATTAGGCATGCAGACTGCTTCTACAAACATTTGTGAAGCAATGGGTCGCTCTCAGGAGCTCATTCTCAATTCCATCATGGTACTGTGAAAGGATGCTGCCTGTGCACCAAGTCCAGTCGTGAAATTTCCTTGCTACTAAATATTCCACAGTCAGTTGTTAGTGGTATTATAACAAAGTGGAAGCAATTGGGAACAGCAGCGACCCAGCCACAAAGTGGTAGGCCACATAAAATGACAGTGTGGTGTCAACAAATGCTGAGTTGTGTAGTGTGCAGAGACCACCAACTTTCTGCAGAGTCAATCACTACAGAACTCCAAACATCATGTGGCCTTCAGATTAACTCAAGAACAGTGAGTAGAGAGATACATGGAATGGGTTTCCATAGCCGAGCAGCTGCAAGCCTTACATCACCAAGCGCAATGCAAAGCTTGGACTCTAGAGCAGTGGAGACCTGTTCTCTGGAGTGATGAATCACGCTTCTCTGTCTGGCAATCCAACAGACGAGGTTTGGTGGTTTCCAGGAGAACGATACTTATCTGACTGCACTGTGAGGGGGGGGGGGATTATAAT